>OV656872.1:136922485-137522485 GCA_927399465.1 Sarcophaga caerulescens | reverse complement strand
AACGGAAACTGTCAAGTCAATCTACTAAAACAAAAGGAAATGTACAGAGATGTCGAATGTTGTTTTTTTTCTAACAGAAACAGGAAATAAAAATTTGAATAATAACACGATGCAACAGTGAAAATGCACCCGAGTACCTACATAGTCCACGTTGTTCAGTTAGTTGAGTAGAACTTAAAAACACTTTTTTTTATATTTCTCGAAACCTCCAAACTTTTTTTATTTGACAAAAACTGTTTTTTTTTACTTTACGCACAAATTTTTGGATTACTCAAACATTTCTGACCCGATTTCCAAAATTAAAATCTTGTTGGAAAGGGGAGAGATGGACCTTTAAAATGGTATACATATAGTATATATTATCCGACTTAATATCCTATGAGATTTGGTGAGGTAAACTTGGAAAATTTGAATTTTTTTCATATTTTTTCAAGATCGTCTATTCATTGTAGCAAACTTTAATAAAAAAAATATAGGATAAGTGATAATATTCTTAAAGTCTGTTCTCTTGTGAAGAGATTGAGTCATCATTTGATCATTTGATTACAAAAATTAACGTAGTCTAACAGTAGAAAATTTTCAGAATTTTTGATGGATCTTGATTCTCAATTTCACGTTTGCACGACGACCAGAAGTCGGCTAATAATTGTTTTTTTGCAAATATTATTATTTCTCTTTGCGCAAACATTGGCCAACTTCTGGAATTCGCTCAAACGTTGAATTGACACAATGTGCTATAAACAACCAAGATCCATCAAAAATTCTGAAAATTTTTGCTCTAAAAGTTCATTTAATGAGATGACATATATAAAAAACATCACTCGACTGTTGGGTTCTTTAAATAATAACTTGGTTAATTTTTTTCCGATTTGATCAAATGATGACACAAGAGAATAGACTTTAAGAATATCGCTTATCCTATATTTTCTTTTACTAAAGTTTGTTACTTTGAATGGACAAACTTCAAAAAATATGAAAAAAATTCGAATTTTCCAAGTTTACCTCATCAAAACTCATAGCATATTAAGTCGGATAATACATATATGTATACCATTTTAAAGGTCCATCTAACTCCTTTCCAACAAGATTTAAATTTTGGAAATCGGGTCAGAAATGTTTGAGTAATCCAGAAATTTGTGCGTAAAGTCAAAAAAAAAAAAACAGTTTTTGTCAAATAAAAAAAGTTTGGAGGTTTCGAGAAATATAAAAAAAAGTATTTTTCAGTTCTACTCAACAAAACTCACAACCTACACTATGTCATTAGCCGGGTATATTCAATTTTTTTATATTTTGTCGCATAGTGTAATTTATGGAATTCTATTGTGATTAAATAAAAAATTTTTAACAAAAATTGTTAATTAATTTATTAAACTTATAGACAGAACACCTTAAAGTATGCCTTAATATATACATACATATGTATGTATGTATGTGTGTTATAAAGAAATAAATTTCTTTAAATAGAATTTGGTTCAGATATACATATGCTAGAAATTATTTTTTTTTTTTAAATTTATACGGCATTATCTCTCCAAGTCATGTTAAAAGAATAGCAAAAGAACTAGTGATCAAGCTTACAATTAATATTCCATCAGTGTTCTAAATAATTAACAAAGCTGGATACCTTAATGACAGTAAGTAGGACTTTTAATCAATAAATTAAGATTATACTCGTAGTCTAGGCAATGGTCAAAACGTGAGAGTTGTTATAAATAAGAGGTCAAATATGTATGATGAAGGACTTATTTTATTTCATTACCTGAAACATAAACATCTTAATTCTTCCTTTAAATGGTAAATCAAATGAAAAAGATTTAACAGATGAAAATATAAATCATTTCAGTTTGCTTGAGTTACAAGCCCATGCTATGAATTGTGTATAGTACATCCCCTATGGCTTCAGCTATTATCCACTGTGTCGGACGATATTTTGAGCGAAGTATGTTTAGATAGTCTCTCACGCCTACTCAAGAGCTTAGATTATGCGGATAAAATTTATAACATACAAACAAAACAAGAAAACTTGAAAAAATTAGCTTACAATGTTGAAGACAAATATCAAGATAACCAAAGCCATGAGTATTATCAATGTTAGCTCCGATAGTATTTTATTTTACAGGTATTCCCCGACTTACGACCGAGATAGGTTCCTGGTCGTAGGTCGTAAGTCGATTAAGTCGTAAGTCGAATTTCATATTAAAAAAAATAAGAAAAAAATTACATACTGTACTATTAACTTTGAGGGTCAGGAGAAATGAAACTACCCAAAATTTGTGTTTATATTTATTTATATATATAAATTTTATATTTTAGGGATTCCCCGCAACTATATATTTGTCTTCTTTAAGTATTTTCTATGAAAAAAATTGGAAAAAATATAGTCGTAAGTCGAACGGTCGTAAGTCGGGGACTACCTGTATGTCGAGTTTGGATCAGAAGTTTTTCACATATTATGTCATAACAATTTGATTTAGTTATTATTTGGCAAATCAGGCCAAAGCAAAAGCGTACAGAGAGTCTACTCAAATTATAAAAAGATAACATTGGATTTTGTATTCTGGATACACATGTGAGACGTATTGGTCATATGGCCAATGAAGTCTGCATGAGTTGCAGAGACCATAAAGAGGTGGAAACTGTTCTTTATTAATGAATCTATTAACAATGTTATGGCGCAGAAAAAGAAAGCTTGTAGTCCTCAATTAAACACAAGATCTACTGATCACTGACCTATCGATGATGGACATCAGCAAAATAAGTGCCAGATGTTCGCAAGTAGAGAAAAAAAATAACTGAGATATCTAAATCGTTATACCCTCCATGGGTTGATAGCACCTTTTACTAACCTACCTACCTACAATTTTAAAATTTTAACCCTAGCGTGCCAAGGTTTTGCTTCTTATCATTATGAAACATTAAAAAGCATCTTGTCAAAGATGAAAATGGATAATAAGTGATGAAAAAAAGATAAATATGGAACTTTAAGAGTGGGTGGATGAGTATGAAAAAAGAAAAACATACGGAGAAAAAAGAGAGAATCACATAAATGCAAGAGATTTAACGAACATTTAAGGAAACATAATAAGCGACCCAATTATACACAATACAACAACCATACATACACATATGTATGTGCAAAAATATATGTGATAAAATTCATACAATGAACCATTAAAAAATAATAAAAGTTAAAACAAAAACAATCGCTTATGTTTACAACTCTTTTTTTGTATGTTTGATGGAAAAGAATTAACAAGAAAACTTGATGGTATGCATGTAATAGCATACATTTTGTAATATCTCTTATTATTCAGAGAGGAAGAGTAAATATGTGTAGTTGAGGAAGACATATTAATCATTTAAAGTATTAAAGAATAATTTTTGCTATAAATTTCAGAGAACTATTAAGTACAGTGACATCTTGACTTACGGACACCTCCAATAAATGGACAACCCCTGACAACGGACGAATTTCAGTTGTAGGCAAAGGTCTTTCCCAGTATTTTTTTTTTTCTTTATTTAAATATTATTTCCATAATAACGGTAGCAGCGTACTATTACGATGGAAAAGTTAGGTCGCAATCGCGACTAAAGGGTTGTAATGACAATTATATTACGAGGTGTGTTCACAAAATAAATTAAAATTCCAAACTTCTCTAGCTGCATACATTCAACTTCTAATTATTTATTTTGTGTTTATGTCGCTACACTCGTCTCGAACATAGAGTCACAGTTTTACCGCTTTAGCATGTTTAGTTTATTTGTGATAGGCATAAATAAGACATAAGATGATAAGATGAAGTCGCCGTAGTCTAGTAGGTAGTGTGTTGGCTTATTAGACTGAAGGCCCGAGTTCGAATCCCAGGTCAGACATCAAAACGAAAATATGAAAATATTTCTTCGGCGACTTCCTCTCAGCAGATTTCTGGCAAAAACTCTGAGAGTAAATAAAATTGCCATGAAAAGCTTCTCAAAAATCTGTCGTTCGGAGTCGACTTTAAACTGTAGGTCCCGCCACTCATGTATAAAAAAAATTAACGCACACAACATAAGTGGTGTGAGAAGCTAGGTCGTAATTCTGACTGAAGGGTTGTAATGACCAATTATGTATGTATAAATAAGACAAGTATTTGGCGCTTTTGGCGATTTTCTGCTATCGAAAAAAATTAATCAAAACAATTGTGTAAAATATAGAATTAAGTGCTGAGTGTACTAACTACTATAGGGTGATTTTTTAAGAGCTATAGGAAAATTTTCAAAAAAAAAACACATAAAATTCAGAAAAATGCATGAAATCTTTATTTGAATCGGTAGTACGGTCCATATAATTTAATGTTTGAAGATTATTTCATGCAAATGTTGACCGCGACTGCGCCTCAAATGGTCCATCCGCTTAGTCCAATTTTGGCATACTCTTTCCAACATTTCATCTGGTATCTCACGAATAAATGCTTCAATGTTGTCTTCCAATGCGTCAATTGAAGCGGGCTTGTCTGTATAGACATGAGCTTTAACATAGCCCTACAAAAAATAGTCTAAATGCGTTAAACCGCACGATCTAGGCGGCCAATTGACCGGTCCCGAACGTGAAATAAAATGTTCACCGAACTCGCCTCTCAATAAGTCCATTGTTTCGCGTGCTGTGTAGCATGTGGCACCGTCTTGTTGAAACCAAATGTCATGTAAGTCAAGCTCTTGCATTTTGGCCAAAAAATGGGTCAATTAAACGGACCATAAAATGGAAGAAGCGCGCGATGAACTTTCTTAACAGAGCACGCATTTTGATAATAAAATTCAATGATTTGCAAGCGTTGTTCGTTTGTAAGTCGATTCATGGTTAAATTATAGGCCAAACTGAAGATGTTTGACAGTGAAACAAAACACGAAAGGTGCGTGAGTTGTTTAAGCCAGTGCTGCCAAAAAGATAATAGCTAAAAAATCACCCGTTACAAGTGGTACAAGCTTTTCACAAAAGGTAGAGAAATTGTGAATGACAACACTCGCACTGGATACCCTAGTACATCAATAACCAATGGAAATATTGAAAAAGTGGAGAAAAAATTTATGAAGAATCGTCGAATCACAATTAGAGAAGTTCCTGAGGCTATTAAAATATAGCTTGGCCCGTGTCATGTAATTTTTTCGGAAATTTTGGGCATGAAATGTGTGATAGCGAAGTTATTTTGAATTTTGACCCAAAAAAACCTCGCATGAGTATCGCTCAGGAAATGTTGAGTGACGTCAAAAACGATCTAGATTTTCTCCAAAATGTCAAAATTGGTTACCAAAGCGCAATCGTGCCAATAAAAGAATCCAGGAGACCCTGGACCGAGAAAACACGCACACAAGTTTGATCAAATGTCAATCTTTTGCTCTATATTTTCTTCGATTACTGTGAGGTAGTGCACTATTGTAAAGGGCTATCCATTTCGTGGTTTCAAAAGTATGGGACTGGAATTCAACACCTGTCAAACTAAGTTGTGAAACCAATACGTGGAATGGGTGCTTGAACAACAGGCGGTGGAGGGCAATTTTTCGAACAAAATTTTCTTCAGCGATGAAGCACATTTCACACTCGGTAGGTAAATTAATAAACAAAATTGTCGTATTTGGGGTTCTGAGAATCCTCAAGTAATTAAAGAGAGGCCATTACATCCAGAAAAAGTCACTGTTTGGTGCGCTCTTTGGTCCGAAGGTGTGATTGGACCTTAATTCTTCGAAAACGACGATGGAACGACTGTCACCGTCAACTCGGAGCGTTATGGTCATATGATAACCGACTTATTTTTGCCTGCTATTGAAGAATACGACTTGGAAAATATGTGGTTTCAACAAGACGGTGCCACATGCCACACAACTCTAGCGAATATGGCTTTATTGCAAGAGACATTTCCTTGCCGCGTAATTTCTCGTCGTGGCGATATCAACTGGCCACCAAGATTATGCGATTTGACACCATTAGACTTTTTTTTGTGGGGCTACGCGAAACACCGTGTTTATGCAGATAAACCTTCAACTCTTGAGCACTTAAAAACCAATATTCGTCAAGTTATGGCTGAGATACCGCCCAATATGTGTCAAAAAGTGGTCGAAAATTACCTCAAAAGAATCAATGCTTGCAACACTTTGCGTGGAGGTCATTTAAATGATGTAGTGTTTCACACATAATGTCAACGTCATAATTTCAAACTTTACAATAAAAAAGAAATGAAATCATGAAAAAAAATGTTTTATATGTGTTTTATTTACGTTTACTTTTGAAACCACGAAATTGATAACCCGGTATTACATCTGACGGGGACTACTTCGAAGGATATTAAATAGAAATTGAAGTATAAATAAATATTTTTGTAGAAAAATTAATATTTAAGTTATTTTGTTGAACAGACCTCATATGTGTGGTAACTTGAATTTTTTAAAAACTTTTACATCTACAAAGATCAAATTTATTTTAAAATAAACTAAGCAAAAATAAACAGCAAAACTTTGAAAACAAACTTTAAAACTTTTAACAATAGAAACTCTCACTTGAAGACACTTTGGACAAGGAAATCAAAACTATTGTTACAATGTTATATGACATATACTTCTGGGTTCCTAAGAATGTTGGTATTATTGTTGTTTGCAATTGAAATTCATTTCAACATGTGAGTTCTTTATGTTTTTAAGATATTGATTTTATTTGCTACATATGTATGTAGTATGTTTGTATGACGGCAACAAAAGGAAATTTTTGTTTTTATTCTTATGATACTAACGAAGAAGTTTTAATAGTTCTCAAGGCAAGAATTGTACATGTATTTATGGGAATCGATAAATGTAGCGTAGAGGTTCAACAAATCAATGATGTATTATCGCGAATAGAACATCTGATTGAGGCTTACCCAAGGCAATAACTATTTTTCGTGAACACCTACATTTAGAGAATAACATCACAATAACCTCCTTCAATTAATAGCTCTTCTGGAGCTTCATATATCAAGAACAATAGCCTTGAGGTAACTATAAAGAGCGGTCTTAATAGAGACTGCCTGATATATTCAATATATGGTAATCGCAACCAGAGTTTTTGATGTAGTCTTACCCAAGGCTCCAACATTATTTTTAAAACACCTCTATAAAGCAGTTGCAAATATAAGGCACGACCACATCATTCAACCATTAAAAAATAATTTTTTCAGAGTTTGTAAACTTAAAGTAATACTTTCGGACCTTCCAACAGGAACTTATGAACTTTGAAAGTTGAAGCTACGTCTGTCAAGTTAGTTGCCATTTATTCAGTCTTTTTTGCCATAAACACCATACACCGATAGGCATTCAATAACATATTTAAATAATAAAATTGGGGTTTTTGTCAGCGCATTTCGCCGATTAACGATCGCCATAATCGTCCTACCGAGAGGACGATTCGCAATGTTGTGGATAAATTAGAGTCCACTGGCTCAGCAAGCAATCGACCAGCACTCGAACGTAGACGAAACTCAAGATCTGCTGAAAACATCGCCGCTATTCGTGAGAGTATGCAGGAGAATACTGCCACAATAACAATGTTTGCCAGGCCATCATAGGTCGATAATTATCAACTTTTTTTTGACCTGAATTGAATGACCGGAATAAAAAAAAGACATGTGGTTTCAACAGGAAGGCACTGCGTGCTGTACAGCTCAAGCCACATTGGATATTCTGCATGAGATCGTGCGATTAGGTACAGTTAAACTTCTTGTGAAATTTTCTTAAGCTGCAGGGGTATGCGTTTAAGCCACAGTGGTCCTCAAATGAATAAAAAATTTTAATGATATTTCACACACACTTGCAAAAGACCCTATATATGCCGCAGAAATATGTATAATAGTTTATAGCACATCATTGAAAGTATTTTATTAGGTTTTATGCCATTTACTTGTATTTTTTCTTTGAATCTTTCATTAGAAGCCCCACAACAAATAATTATTGTACATGTAAACAAAGTTAGAATACGAGTATATGAATGGGTATGTGATAAATTGTGGCATTTAACTACCTACAGCAACGATTTGAGTTTTTTTTTCCCTTAAGTAGAATACTTGAATGGAATAAGAAAACACGAGTATAATCACATATTCAAATTGTGATTCTTATTCACATGGATTCTTTTGTAGTCCAATTTGCAAATGAACGAATTTCCAGCAGTCAAATTGCAATTGTTTGGCACATTTTTATGGAAATCTTTAGTTTTCAGAGCACACTACAATAACTTGGGTGGTAGACAGAAGTATGTTGCGTTAGTGCCAGTGTTTGATACAAATTTTTAAATCATTTCAAGAACGATTTATTCTTCAGTAGCTTACTGAGTAGCGTGTTAATTAAGGAATATAGGGATTATGCATTCGAATGTCTCTGCAGATAAATATTATGATTTTAATTCAAAAATACAATAAAATAGTCGACCATGACCAACCACAGTTAAGGCTGGTTAATATGGAAAAAGACAAAAAATTCTTTGAATGAATGGTTTGACAAAGGAAACGTTTTGTATGCCACCAAAGAATACATTTTGTCTTGTTTAAATATTTTATTCACATTTCATTTGTGTTGTTTTCAAACCTTCCTTTTACACTTTTTTCATTTTTTCTTGAAACGAATCTGTAGGCGTTTGTGGCTGATTGCAGACATGCGGTTACAATGTTCACAATTTACATTTAATTTGATTGAATTTAGTTCAAATTTTAAACAAATATTTGCAAACAAATGTATGTAACAATACGTTTAAGTGTGATACAAATTGAGACTGCATTCCTTTTTTTTCAATAAAAAAATATTTGTTGTTATATAATCAGTAATTGCTTTTCAGCAGAACCGGAAGTGAAAGATTGTAACGAGGCTTTTTTTAAAAACATATCATTTAATAGGTAAGTAGATAAGTTTAACCCAAAATATCCATGGCCTCAAGTTAATCGGCATATACCTAAGCTATCAAGTAGGCTTGTCGGGTACCTTCCTTTTATAGGAAGTCTGTATCTTGTACAAACTGTATCTATCCATTTCGTGGTTTCAAAAGTATGGGACTGGAATTCGACATCTGTCAAACTAAGTTGTGAAACCATTTACTTTCTTTTCAGTTGAAAGTCTGACATTGACGAAAATGGATCGCTTAACTATCACACAACGCATAAAAATTATCAAAATCTACAACAAAAATGGTGATTCTGCCACAGCCACGTATCGAGCGTATCGGCAATTTTTCGAACAAAATTTTCTTCAGCGATGAAGCACATTTCACACTCGGTGGGTATGTTAATAAACAAAATTGTCGTATTTGGGGTTCTGAGAATCCTCAAGTAATTGAAGAGAAGCCATTACATTCAGAAAAAGTCACTGTTTGGTGCGCTCTTTGGTCCGAAGGTGTGATTGGATCTTACTTCTTCGACAACGACGATGGAACGACTGTCACCGTCAATTCGTAGCGTTATGGTCATATGATAACCGACTTTTTTTTGCCTGCTATTGAAGAATACGACTTGGAGAATATGTGGTTTCAACAAGACGGTGCCACATGCCACACAACTCGAGCGAATATGGCTTTATTGCAAGAGACATTTCCTGGCCGCGTAATTTCTCGTCGTGGAGATATCAACTGACCACCAGGATCATGCGATTTGACACCATTAGACTTTTTTTTGTGGGGCTACGCGAAAGACCGTGTTTATGAAGATAAACCTTCAACTCTTGAGCACTTAAAAACCAACATTCGTCAAGTTATGACGAAAAGAATCAATGCTTGCAACACTTCGCGTGGAGGTCATTTAAATGATTTAGTGTTTCACACATAATGTCAACGTTCAAACTTTACAATAAAAAAGAAATATCATGAAAAAAATATTTTATATGTGTTTTATTTGTGTTTACTTTTGAAACCACGAAATGGATAACCCGTTACAATGTTGCAATAGGCAACCTACTAAATAAATCCCCGTTAAGCCAGTATCTATCCAATATTCCAATTACATTTGTGGCTGTGGTTTAAACGTTTTTCCACAGCCTGGAGACGATATTGCCGTAAGTACAATCTTATAACAAACTCAAATCTCAAACGGTTATTTAAAGCAAATTCTTTCTTATGCTCTTTTAGATTATTCTTCTAAATTATTTTAATGTAGAATTTCCTATCCCTATATGGCCATCATATCACTAAAGCGTAAGTAATTAAGGGTCTAATTAGGGTTCTATGCGGTAAAAGTATCATTCTCCTAGTGAAGCTCAACATACAGACCAGCTTTTTGGGCTTTTGCTATACTGTCCTCCAGATGTTATCTCCATTACAATTTGCTATCTAGTGTAACACCCAAGTATCTTAACAGATTGAACTTGTTAACCGCCTTGTCAAGAAGACGAGAACTGTTATAAGAATGGCATTCACTTTCCTTGGAAATAATCATATTTCAGTCTTAGCCGTGTTCACATAAATACTCTTTTGGTCGTACTTAATTGTATGTTATATTCAGAATGTATTTCCGTCTCCTGAATGAATGGTTTGGAATCTGAACCTTCAAAAGTATGTATTAACACGTCATCAGACTGGTTCATATTCTTCGGCTGTTAATATCCTCAGGAGGCTATGAATAGTTGTGATTCATATCAGAAATCAGCAATTAATCATTTTTCCGCTACTCATAAGCATTCATGTAATTTTGAGTATGAGTGAATCAACAGAATTGAAATTCAACTACTCTGATTCATTCGTACTCGCTACAGCATTGATTTATAAGTATAGGTTACAATGAGTATGAGTACAACGTTGACATCAAACTCACAATATTCGAAATGTGTTTGATTCATACGCCTACTCATTCTGATTCATAAATTTAGAAAAATACTTATAATACTTATAAGTGATTCGAGTGGCTCGAATCATTCATCAAAATTTACAGCCTTTGTTATTGTTGCATATACAAACAAAGAAGAAAGGAAAGACAAAGACAACAAGCAAAGCATACACACAATCTTCTTGTGAGTATAGTAGTGTTCGTACGCGAATCATACTTATTTTGTGCTTCGTGTAAATGTTAAGTAGAGACGAGTCGAAGTCAATAACATCATGCGTATTGTTAAGTATGAATACGACGAGTACTTCCAACTTTGAGTATGAGTAGTATGAGTATCATATTAAAATAAGTATGAATGCGTATAAGTATCAGAAATAATAAGTATGACTCGAATCTACTCATCGTTTTGAATACTCGTTGCTGATCTCTGATCCATATGAGAGTTGAAAGTATGTCTGGTTCAAGTTCTTCGGCTGTCAATATCCTCTGGAAGCTATGAATTGTTGTGATCTACATGAATGTAGAGCTACTTGGCATGCCAGCAGCTTGATCCATCATACCGTCATCGACCAACTTGTCTAAGGCTTAGATTATTGTATAGATTTGAGCATGATTCAATGCAATAAAATTAGAATGGTTTCTATTAGGAGTTTTTAGTGTTAAATTTAACAAAAAAAAATGATTTGATGTAATGAACAATTGCATTTGTTTACTTTGAATTCAAGTTTAAAATTTAATTAAAACGAAACTCTGCCAACGCCAAAAGCATTAACCAGTGTTAATATGATTCTTTATAAATTATTTACGCCTTATAATTAAAACAATAAGCCACAAATTAAATAAAAATCATGGAAGACATGACATCAAATATCGCCTGTGTTTATCAGAGTGAAAGTATAAATTCATCATAAGAAAGGGTTGAGGGTTGCTGCTAGCTTAACGTAAAGGAACCTGACTCCCGTTCATTATTATTAAAAAACAACGACAAAAAAAAAAAAAATTAATCACAAATTTCGCCGGGATGTCATTTATTGTCAGAAAGTACAAATTGTACAAAATCTTTAATTATATTCAATTAATGAAAAAAGATTTCCACCAATGTTGCACGATACTCTACTCTACTCTAACAAATGTGCGCGACAACAGTATCAAGCTACAGGTAATGTAATCCTTTACATGACATTCCACCCACTAGTATGGTTTTGGAGTTGTTAGAATGTTTGCTGCCTATATATACACTTTGGTTTGAAAACTTATTAACGTTTTAATTTCACCAAAGAAATGATGTAAAACAATAACTTTTGTTTTAAACAAATTTTATGCAAATTGAAAACGGAAACACTTTCAAAGATTGTATAGCTTTTGGTGGTTTATGATGACAATAGCACTCTTACTCACTCATTCCCCGTGTAATCTTCTCCCGTGGGGAAATATTATCGCTGTCGCATAATTACAATATCATTCGAAAGTTCGACAATATTTTGGTGTAAGCGTATGGCTGGCTGGCTGACTGGATGGCTGCCTTTTAAGCTGTTTATGGGCGACATCATATTGTCACACAAATACAAAGTGTGTGGGTAATTATTATTTTTAGATTAATTTGGTTTTCTGTTCATTAGACTTTTTCAGTGTCACCGTTTTTTTTTTTTTTTTGTTGTTGAAAATGTGTTTAAAAAAGATAATTTTTACAGTTTGTTTTATTTTGTGTTCTGCTACAAATTTATGATCCTTACAATGAGGTTCATTAAAAAGTTTGCGGCAACCACCTGAGTCCAATGATATTGTGGCATACATTTTGTTAAGAGAATTTAAGAATTTAATAAAGATTTCAATTATTATTATTATTCGAGCACCATTAAAGTGAACCATTGAGAAGTGGTTTACCAAGTTTTAACAAAACGAAATGAACATCCAGGACAGCACACTCAGTACAAAAGGGTCAAGAAAATAATTTTGGATGACCGCAAAGAGAAATTGTTTGAGACAGCTGAGGCGCTAAAGGTCTCAAAGAAATGTTTTGGACATATCAAACATAAACTCGGGTATGCGAAATCTCTGTACGAGCTCACAATAGACCAGAAACAATAATGAATTAAGGTTTTTGAGCATTGTTTGTAGCTGGTCCACCATAAAGAATACGAAATTATGTATCGACATGTATGGCTGCATCATTGCTTACCAAAATCAAAACGATCGTCATCTGAGTGGACTTCACGTAGTGAATGAACGACAAAGCGAGGAAAGACACAAAAGTCGGCTTATTTAAATTTAAAATTTTATTTTAATTTAACAGCGACTATAATATGCTACCACTTTTCAACTCAATTGTTACTACGCTTCTGATGGTTATGAAGTTATGCGAACTAAAGGGTTCGCCAAATAACTTTTTTTTTTTGAAAATGTTTTAAAAAAAACTACTGAATATTTTCTCAAATTTCTTTTTTTATTTGAAAGAAGAATCGTTCCGGTTAATAATGGAAAATAATTTCATTCAAATGGCTGCCTCGGCTGGCCATGCAGTAGCCTACACGATCGGTCCAATTTTTAAGCACATTATCGATTGTGTGCAGCTGTATTTCACCAATGGTTTCACGAATATTGTCCTTTAAAGCGTCAATTGTCTCTGGCTTGTCGGCGTAACACTCATCTTTGACGGCACCTCACAAATAATAGTCCAACGGTGTCAAATCGCAGCCCCGAGGTGGCCAAACGACATCAGCTCTGCGGCTGATTATGCGATCTTCAAAAACAGGGCGCAAAACATCGAGTGTAAATTCAACTGTGTGGCACGTAGCGCCGTCCTGTTGAAACCAAATGTTGCCAATATCCTCCTTTTCAATTTTTGTGAACAAAAATTCGTTCAACATGGCCCGATAACAATCGCCATTGACTGTAACGGCCACTCGTTGCTCATTTTCGAAGAAAAATGACCCAATTATGCCTCCAGACCAAAATCCGCACCAAACAGTGACTCGTTTTGGGTGCGTCGGCTTTTCAATGTATGCGTGCGGGTTTTCTGTGCCCCAAATGCGACAATTTTGCTTGTTTACATACCCGCCAAGATCAAAATGAGCTTCATCTGAAAAGATGATTTTTTTTGCCAAAATCGGCATCTGCTGTAAGTCGATCGCAGGCAATATTCCCCAGCGTTGTTCAAGCGTATACACAACCATGTTCGTTCAGCGGAAGGATAAAACTAATTATCTGTCAAATCAGACATGAGCCATTCACGAAATTAGCACTAGTTGAAAAAAAAACGTTAGATGGCGGACCCGATAGTTGGAATTTCTTTATTAACATAGGTACAGTGAAAAGATATCCATTTCATTTGTAATAGTTGATTGCGTATGTCTGGAATTTTACAAAATTGTTCCATGCGTTTCTATCGCCAGTCTTCTCTAACAAGCTACATCCACTCACAGCAATATGCAATGGGTTGTGTTGTTATTGAAATTCTTATAAGCTGCAAAGGTCCACTACAAAAATTTTCAACTGATCGCATCGCTAGCCGCTTTTTGATTTATGATCAACTACGCCCAGTCACACTTAGACACTTTACAATGTATTGGACTCTCTTGGATCTTATGTGGATTGGTATTGTTTCCCAAATACATGTATACTTAATTAACGAGACAAAAGCCTTATCGCAAAAGATGATTTTTTCAACTGATCCAAAGCCCATTTAGCAAAACCACGCCGTTATCAATAATAGTTTACATAAAGTTCCTAGGTCAAGTCGAGACGCTAAATAAAAAATGAGGGATTGCTAATATGGATATAGAAATTCATCATCTGAAAAGTTTTCATAAATCCGTACAATAATATTTAATTCGGCATTATATGGAGACGGACTTTAGGAATTGTAAGAGTGCCCTCAGTTATGAATTTTTGCTATTCATGTCACTTTCAGTTCACGTGGGCTGTCGGCCTAAATAAATCTAAATCGGAAAATAACCCGAGTTAAAAAATAATACGGAAAATAAATGAATAAGAAAAATCGATTTTCTTTTAATTTCTTGTTCATAATAAATCGTTCCATAAACTAAACACTTTTAAACGACAAATTGTGTAGGCATGTTATATCCTTTTGTTTTTGATATTTTTACAATAATTTTTCTCTGTTTGACACGCAAAAAACTTATAAACTACTGAACACTAAAAACTGTGTTCCAATATAAAGGGTCCGCCAAATAAATTTTTTTTTTGAAAATGCTTTAAAAAAAAAACTACTGAATATTTTCTTAAATTTCTTTTTTTATTTGAAAGTACAATCCTTCCGGTTAATAATGGAAAATAATTTCATTCAAATGGCTGCCTCGGCTGGCCATGCAATAGCCTACACGATCGGTCCAATTGTGTGGCTTCACGAATATTGTCCTTTAAAGCGTCAATTGTCTCTGGCTTTTCGTCGTAACACTTATCTTTGGCGGCACCCCACAAACGACATCAGCTCTGCGGCTGATAATGCGATCTTCAAAAACAGGGCGCAAAACATCGAGTGTAGCTTCGGCTGTGTGGCACGTAGCGCCGTCCTGTTGAAACCAACTGTTGCCAATATCCTCCTCTTCAATTTTTGTGAACGACGGTGAATTGATGTTGATGGCGCTTCACGCACACTTTCTGCCACAGCAGCAATATTCTCGGGTGTACGCACTGTTTTTGGCTTTTCACGCTTTGGTTTAGCGATGAGGATGCCAGTTTCTTTCACTTTTTTCACAAGATAACGAACATACGGAGCTGACGGTGCTTCTCTTCTTCCAAAATCCGTACACAATTTTCGCACTCATTCTGCAACATTACCATGATTTTCAAAGTTATGTCGCAATATTTCCCAGCTTTGTTCAAGCGTATACACAACCATTTTCGTTCAGCGCAAGGATAAAACTAATTATCTGTCAAATCAGACATGAGCTATGTGTTACCATTCACGAAATAAGCACTAGTTGAAAAAAAAAACATTAGATGGCGGACCCGATAGCATAATTTTGTTTGTTAAATAAAAAAATAAAATTTTGAAACAATAAACAGAGTAAGCCATTAGTTATTAGTTTATTGAGTTGCAATTATATTTCAACTATCCGGATAATAAATAACTCATAACAGAAGTAAAGCTAACCATTGTGACAATCAATAATTTTAGTGATGATTTTTTTAGATTCCTCCCGATTCTGCTTGCCAAAGTTAATATTCAAATAATAAATACTTAAATAAACTTTCAAACTAATTAACATTTAATTTATTTCAAAAAGAAAAAAAAAACTTTTACTATCCACAGAGACAACATAATTACCCTTCAACGCTTATAACTCTTAATTGTTGCCATTAAAAATTTAATGCTACGAAAGTAATGCAAATAAATATTTTATCAATGAATTATTATTGTGGTGTCTAACAAATTTGCATTACGAGTACATCAGCATTTAAATCACAATTTATTACTTCTAAAATATTATAATCGCAAAAACAAAAAATATCTTTTTGTAGTTATTTTTGTCGCCGTATCTTTCGTTATTATTGAACATTAAAAACTTTATTCAACAATAGTTGGCAAAGTGGGAAAAGTCATTAGCAGTGAGTATTGAATTTGAAAATAAAAGTCAAAAGTTTTCAATATTTCAGCTAACGACTAATGATACTTACCATTCTGTGGGCGGCCGTTAGAGATAAAATAACACGGTGCGACAGTAAAAATACCCCTAAGTAGCTACATAGTGTAAAGTGTATATTTTTAGTTGAGTAGAACTCTTCACATGAAAATATTTTCGAACCGATTTTGAAAATTCTGTTTTTTTTCTTGGAAAGACGTGAGATAAATCTTTAAAACGATATACATTAGAAATTCCAATCCAGCAGGTGATTTGTAGAAGAAAGGTAACACATTCATAAAAGGCAATGATGGCATAGCATAAACTCTCATATTTTGCGATCAAATCGTCAGTCGTTGTGGAAGACGCCATGCCTTATATAGTATGTACTGACAAAACAGTAAAGAAATGAAGTTGTCCTGGAAAAGCTAGAGTGGAAAGCAAAGACAGGACAAGATAAATCGAAATCAGGATGGATTAAAATTTTAAAGTTTTTTGTGCTCCTCCCAAGAATCATGCCAACTTATATAAAAATGTTGTATAGTAAACAGTACGGCTGACACGTGACAGAATTTCAGATAAATCTCAAATATATTTCAAGTTTTTTATGCGAAGTCATCGTAGTCTAGTAGGTAATGTGTTGGCTTATTAGATGTGAGCCCGCAGTTCAAATCTCTGGTCAGACATTTCTAACAAAACGAAATATGAAAAATATTTCTTCGGTGACTTCCTCTCAGCAGATTTCTGGAATTGACATGAATGAAAATGGAATTGACATGAAAAGTCTCTCAAAAATCTGTCGTTCAGAGTAGACTTTAAACTGTAGGTCCTGAAAATCATATATAAAATGAACACACACAACATAAGCGGAATGAGAAGCTCGTTACAAAATCTACAAGGTAACTTACTTACTTACATACATACATAATTGGTCATTACAACCCTTCAGTCAGGATTACGACCTAGCTTCTCACACCACTTATGTTGTGTGCGTTAATTTTTATACATGAGTGGCGGGACCTACAGTTTAAAGTCGACTCCGAACGACAGTTTTTTGAGAAGCTTTTCATGGCAATTTTAATACTCTTAGAGTTTTTGCCAGAAATCTGCTGAGAGGAAGTCGCCGAAGAAATATTTTCATAATTTCGTTTTGATGTCTGACCTGGGATTCGAACCAGAGATCATCAATGATTCGTTTTTCCGCTACTCATAAGCACTCATGCAATTTTGAGTATGAGTGAATCAACAGAATTGAAATTCAACTACTCTGATTCATTCGTACTCGCTACAGCATTGATTTATAAGTATAGGTTACAATGAGTATGAGTACAACGTTGACATCAAACTCACAACATTCGAAATGTGTTTGATTCATACGCCTACTCATTCTGATTCATAAATTTAGAAAAATACTTATAATACTTATAAGTGATTCGAGTGGCTCGAAACATTCATCAAAATTTACAGCCTTTGTTATTGTTGCATATACAAACAAAGAAGAAAGGAAAGACAAAGACAACAAGCAAAGCATACACACAATCTTCTTGTGAGTATAGTAGTGTTCGTACGCGAATCATACTTATTTTGTGCTTCGTGTAAATGTTAAGTAGAGACGAGTCGAAGTCAATAACATCATGCGTATTGTTAAGTATGAATACGACGAAATAATAAGTATGACTCGAATCTACTCATCGTTTTGAATACTCGTTGCTGATCTCTGATTCGAACTCGGGCCTTCAGTCCAATAAGCCAAGACACTACCTACTAGACTACAGCGACTTCAACTTACTTACTTACTAAATCCTTTAGTCAGGAATAAAATTTGGATTCTCAGACCACTCATGCTGAGTGGGTTGATTTTATCCATGAGTGACAGGGTATTTTTATTTTACTCTCAGAGTTTTTGGGCCAGAACACTGCACAGAGGAAGTCGCCTAAAAGACAGGTGTTAAAACACGGGCTCTTGTTTAATAAGCCAGCACACTACCTCCTATGCTACGGCGACTGCAAACATTTCTCCGAAATATTCATAGAAATGTGGTAATTTTTTTTTTTACAATTTAAGAATAACCTGCTTAATTTACCTACCTCAAAGGCTTCAACGGTGAGCGAAAGCTTGGTCATATTTTCTCACGCATTTCGGCTGGTATTACACCATTTGCAAATACAATATTGCCTTTTTGAGAGCTGTAGTTTTGGTTGACTTATCCCAATATTCATATCAGGCACTTCACCTATCCACAAAAAAAAAAATTGCATGGTGTTGAGCATCATTAAGAATAGATTGATCGACCATAACTTCCATGCATGAAATTTAAAAATATCTTTACGATCTTTCGCCTTGCATTTAAAACATTTGTATTTAATAACGTCCCCTATTTGGTATTGAAGTTCAAAGAAAAACATCCTCTCCCTTGATTTTAAAATTATGCAGTAAAAAGAGTAACATTAAGAAAACGGGTGAAATTCATTCAATATTCTTAGTTATCCCTTAATGCAGGGTGTATGGTACATATTTTGTTTTTTCCAAACTTCTTGTGTGTTCACTACAGTATCATCAAAAATGACCACATCCGCCAACCGCCAACCGACAACACAATTCAATTCAATTAATTCGTACAAAGTTCAACTCTAAATATTATTGTATTCAACAGTAGCTGCATGAAATTTAACAATATGCCTGCAAATCTCTTAATCATGTTTTCTCTTACTAATTTATTAAACAGCAGATTAATTGTACTAATTAAACGCCTGCGTATATTTTTCTTTATTTTTGTATATTTTTTTTTTTTTGTAAATACCATGATGAAGATACAAGTAATCAAAATATTACAACATTTTTGCAATAAACATACCACGAATAAATGCATACCAAAAACAAGTAAAACTTCATGGAAACAAGGAATAACTTACAGTGGAACAAATATTCATTCAAACGGCTAAGCTTTGGTTTTCATTGTTTAATCGTTCCTGAAAGCAATAAACCGAACAATAGTTTGTATGGCTTTATAAACCTGGTACATGATACCCTTGTTTGTCTGTTTAATTTATTATGTTTTATACTGTATATTTACTACTACACTATCTTAGATTAAATGCTAAGTATTTCCGTTTTTCATTAAGTCAAGAAAATCAAAATGTCTGGCATTCATTACAACAATAAAAGCAAGAAAGAAAAAAAATAACAAAAACAATATTTAATTGAACGACATCAACAACCGGAGATAATCACAAAATAACACTGTTATACTCAAATTATTTATAACCAGCGTCTTAATATGTATGTCTGAGCATAAGTTATTTACTTAGAGTCTTAATTTATTGTTGATTTTCTATGAAATGATTGAATAATAATTTTTGTTTTTTGACTGCAGTAAATTTGCTGCATGTAATACGCATCATATAGTTGCACACTTAATTGTAAGACGTTAATTAACACTAAAAATCAAATAAACTTGTCTACGGCATATAAAAACTGGACAAAATTTTCTTGTTTTTGAAAGCAAAATATCAATAACTTTAGCATAACAAGTTTAAGCTTGCGTTTCAAATGAATTTGAAAATCGTTTTGCAGTTTGTTTTCATTGTTAATTTTGCAATTTTCCTTTAAATTTTAAATCATTAAACAATATACCAGGTTTTCTATAACATGATGTGGCACAGAATTTTACCATTTTTTCCGTCGACTTCGCGGCACCACGTTCTCTTCAAATTATTATGATCATGTTCTTAATAAAATTGACTAACTATGAAAATTTTCGCAATAAAATAATAACATGTACTCTTAGAACTACTAATTATAAGGCATTGTTTACTATCCTTAATTGGCTATCACTGCACTTATAGACGAAACAAACATTCGCGAAGACAGCAAACGTAACGAGAGCCTGAAAATATGATAACTAGGGTTATGCCAAAATCTTGTACACAGTAATTCTGTTAAGGCCAATCTGCTAGTAGTTCGCTTTTGGGCGTTACGGTCAGTTCCAAACTCGTTAGGCAGTGTCGCCCTTATCTCTGAGCGCTTCAGTGGCTCACTTGTCTAGGTCCCTGGGCACATAGATATTCCAGGCAACTGTAGGTACACTTCTTCCGGAACCCTCACCAATCGAATTTGGTATGCCACTTACCTCAGTTTAATTGTCCATTAGGCAAATGTTCTTCCGGGTTGCCAACATATCCTGCGTCAATGAGGAATCTTGCTCTATTGCCAAATTCACTTGGCTCACGACGGGACAGAAGGTGTATCAACCAACTACTCAAACGTAATCGCGATGTCATCTCGATCACAGTGGCATTCTTACAAGTCATTGCGCAATGGGAAGACACGCGGAAAGACTGGAGCTCCCGTCAAATGTCTTTTGCCGAGGTTGTGGGTCTGCTGAAGAGGAGGAAACTTTTATCCACTTTCTTAATAAATGTCCATCTCTTGCGAAGTACAGATTTAGGTTATTTAGCTCAAGGATACACATAACATACATAATTGATATTACAAACCTTCAGTCAGGAATACAACCAAGTTTCTCACAGGCTTCAGGCTTTATCTTCGTTTATTAAACTTTCAGGCTGGTTTCCAGCATAGGAGAGTCGTGTTTTAGCTTGCAGTGTGGAATTCAGTCAGTACAGAGCCTGCGCTTACCTCTGGCATCACAACGGGCTTTTATGTGTGCTCAAGTGAGCTTTGGTATCAAAGCTACCCTTCCAATTTACCTATCTACCGATTTTGCAGAGAAATGGTCCCACATAGACAAATGCACCTGCTGTTCACACATTCTAAAAGCCTTACAGACTTTTCAGACGCAGGCACATCTTATGCGTATCATTAGCATTGGTTACAACGACCGTATTTTAAGCACTAACTTAGTTGCCATTGCATAGAAATCCGTTTTATAGATGGCGGGCATCGGTTTTCAATCTGATAATGACCCCAAGTCGCCGTAGTCTAGTAGGTAGTGTGTTGGCTTATTAGACGTAAAGCTCGGGTTCGTATCCCAGGTCAGGCATCAACATGAAATATGAAAAAAAAAAAATATTTCTTCGGCGATTTCCTCTCAGCAGATTTCTGACAAAAACTCTGAGAGTAAAAATAAACCTGCCATGAAAAGTTTCTCAAAAATCTGTCGCTCGGAGTCGACGTTAAACTCTAGGTCCCGCCAGTCATGTATACAACATGAGTGGTGTGAGAATCTAGGCCGTAATCCTGACTGAAGGGTTGTAATGGCCAATTATGTATGTAATAACCCCAAGCATACCCATAAACTTACAAAAACAAATCTTTTTATGACAACCGCTAGAAAAGTTTTGATCGACGGCCAAACTCCATTGAAGGCCTCTGGGAAGTTCTCAAAAGAGGTGTTGTTTGTACTCTTGGAAACCGTTAAGAATTGCGGACCTCTGTGCGAACAACGTGGTATCGACCCAAAAACTGTAAAATATTTTGTTGATAGTATACCGCAACGTATAGAAGCTGTAACGGTAAATGTTACAAGAAAGATTTTATTATGGTAATTGCAAACAAGAGTACTATAAACAAATAGACGAAATATCAGAACGAATTAAACCAGAGTTTTGTTGTTGTAGCTATATTTTTGTTGAAGCTAGTGAAACATAGGGACGGTTGTTAGAGTGACTGTATAACGTGAATGGAATTGTTCGAACTGTTCTAACGAAAAGATATCGACTTAATACAACTTATTTACTCGTACATTTACATAAACGTAAAAACAAAATTATTATAACAATACTACCCTCATTCTTACACTAAAAAAACAAATGCTTACAACCCCCTTCAAGTTACTGACGATAGTTTAATTTGCTCATACGGTTTCTGTGACTTTTGTTAAAGGATTTCTGTGATACAAATTAAATTTGATTTCGATTTGATTGATCATTCCCAGCGGGATTGCCCATACATTCATTCATTCACATACATACATATACCCCTTGAAATAGAACAATGAATGTATTTTGAAGATTATAATTTTCATAATGTTTTTTATTTAATAAACATTTCGTACATGCCACAGGTTCTGTGGCATCATCTTTATTATGATTATATCATTCTCTTTTTAGGCAGAAAAAAAAATTAATAAAAAAATGTTAAGCCACTAATAACATGTGTTTTGAAGTTTTCTCAGCTGGATACCATCATTCACTTTTGTTGGCAATTTTTCAAATCCACAAAGGAAACCGATGATGAGTGCCAGCAATTTATTTGGGTGGGCATGCCATCGCTTATGTTGAAATTTTTAATTTCCATAGCCTAAGGCTGCTCATGAAATGGTAAATTTATGCTTGTATTTGTAAAGCGTTGATGTATTAAAAAATGGAAAATGAAACTTTTCCTTTTTCTAGGACCTTATTCTATTCGCTGTATTGAGCCAAATAGGCCAGCCATTAAATGAACTCATGGCTCTTGGCTTCTAAAACGCCCATTTACTTAAACATTTTAAAATCTAAAGTCTAAATAGTATGGGAGGGGGGTAGTATTTTTAATTTTCCAAAATGTCCATCGCCTTTTAAACGGCATCCATTTACGAGCAGCAAGGGGTTGTTTGGTGTTATTTTTGTTTAACAAGTCATCCAATAAATGAAATGAAGAAATTTATTTGCAAATCAAAAGTGTAAACAACAGAACATGGTCAACATCAGGCCGAACATTTTTGTTTGCATTGATGGTCAGGACGAATTTTAATGTTCAAATAAAGGATAAAATTTAACTGTAAACAAAGGTTTTTATGTGTAAACAATTTCTAAAACAGACCAATCAATTTAATGTTTTACCCACAAAGAATATTTCAAAAAAATTATGAACATTTTATAAAAATATTTGAAAAATATTTTGGGGATGCTGTCGTAAGTAATTAACTACGAGCATTGAGGAGAATTTCTCCTGGAGAAAGCGTAAGAAGAAAAGAAGAAGTTGCTGTTATGCTTTACGAGCCGAAACTTTATATAATAAAAGTGGGTATCTCTGGTAGTACACCACCAGTTGCGTCAAACCTGTTTTTCAAATGACAAACATTTTGAGTGAAATTTACTGAACTGAACGTATCTGAGGGTATCTTGTAATTGTGACAAATTTCCCAAAGCCTGAACTAAAATTAATGAAACTAGTGGTTGAATTATAATTAAAAAATTTCAATCCTAAAATTTATCTGTCATGTGTCGGGTATTTCATTAAACGCTTCATATCTTTCAATAAAACAAACTATGTATGAGATATCATCGAAATTTTTTTATTCATTTGAAAGGCCTATTAATACCACTATGTGTGCAATATAACATCATTCAAATATCCGGCTTTTCTATGTGGAGGCTCTCTAAAATATCCCATCATGACTCTGGGGTATAAATCAGCTTAATGACTTGGGTTATGTAGGGATTGTGGACGGCTGTGGATTGAAACTTATTCACGTACCTCTGTGACCTCAAAAAACCTCTTCAGGAATCTAACGTTATCAAATCTCGCAATTTCAGGTTAAAAGAAGTTGGCAATCATTTAGTTATAATGCTCGATTTGGGTTACGTGTAATGATTACCTTTTAAAGGGAGCTGTAATAATTATTTAATCTAAAAATAATTGGCATTACTGGCGATTAGTACAAAATAATTCAAAAGAATCAAAAGTAATGAAATGATGATATTTTAAAAATCTTCGGAATCCTTTACATACATAGTCAGGATTACGACCTAGCTTCTTAAAACCATGTTGTGTGTGTTAATTTTATGCATAAGTGTGGGGACCTACAGTTTAAAGTCGGCTCCGAACAACAAATTTTTGAGAAACTTTTTCATAACAATTTTATTTGCTCTCAGAGCTTTTGCCAGAAATCTGCTGAGAGGAAGAAAGTCGCCGAAGAAATATTTTTTCATATTTTCGTTTTAATGTCTGACCTGGGATTTGAATCGTGGCCTTGCGTCTAATAAGCCAACACACTACTTACTAGACTATGACGACTCCATATACTTGTCAAAATTCTATTAACTTTTTTAGACGCCTGGTATATGCAGGAACCTGTGGAAAAAGTGCAAGTGGCAGACTTCGAACATGATTGCAGAGCACTTTGGATCGATGTTGCTTAGGTACTTATTATTTGAAACTACGTAGTACTCTATTAAAAGCTCTAGTTGCGATAACTGGATATTGAATATCAATCATTGTTAAAACCGCTCTGAATAGATAAACGAAGGTTATTGGTTTTAATGTAAGGAGGCTCATCAGTAAATTCACAGAACTTAAGAAATCGACCATTCTATTTAACATTCAGCAGCAGAAACTAGGTCGTAATCCTGACTATAGGGTTGTAATGACCATGTATGTATGTATTCAGCAACTTCAACTTTACTTACCTGCAAGCAGCGAAATATTATGTACTCTTGTTGGAAACATCAAGAAAATTGTCTATTTCCACATTCTCTATGCCACAGTAACCATTCACTAAAAGTGAAAGAGCGAAAGAAAATAAATTATCAGAAATTTGTAATCTCTTACAAAACCATTTATGGGATTTATAGTGATTGTGGTGAATTCATTTAGATTTGAGATCGAAAGACCGACTGACAAGCTAAATGGATTGACTTACGCTACGGTTAACATTAGTGGCTTTACACTTTGTCTATGACTACAACATGGTATGAAAGAATAAACGAGCCAACAAACATAGACCAACTTTCTGTCTTTTCGTATAATATAGAATAACAAGGGGGTGGTAAGTTGTGTTGTTTGCCAAACGATACGGTTGCTATATGAGGCCTTTACCACCCATTGTTAGCCTGCTGTTGTTCTCTGTCGCTTGTGTACGCAATAGGGTGGAAAAGTTTACAACACAAGTACACAATGGAGTGACTATAAAATTGTTGAATTGTTGTGGTTGTGGCTGTAGATATTGTGGTTAGAAGTGTGGTCAGTTCACAAATGGAAATGGGCGTTAAGGCAAATGTACTTTATGTATATGATCCTGTTATTGTTTTTTTCCCCCTTCAAAAGCAGGTTGGCTGGCGATGAAAAAGGACTGAAAAAAAAACAAAAAATTTTGACTTGTTATAAAACTTGTCAGAGAAAATTAGCAAATGACTTTGCTGAGACTTTTATTTGGTAAAAAATATTGTTTGAGCTCGTAAATCTAAGTACCTGTGCATTTTAGAGGATAAAAGTTATTAAATGAACTTTTTCTTTTCATTTTTTTCTATTTTTTTTTTTTTGCAGTCTGTCTGCTTTTGTGGGTTGTTTGTTTAATTTTTCAAAAAATTATTTGATGAATATTAAGACATTATTAAGGTAATTGAAAAATATTTTTAATTAGCATAAAAATTACTTTTTTCTTTTATTTAAATGTGAGTGAGTGTTTGTTTGTTTCTACACAATATTAATTTTTTTTACCAATTTAAATGTCAAATCATATTTAAGTTAAAATTCTATTTTTTGTGTTTTTTTTTTTTGGTTGTACTTCAAACATTTCAAATTTTTTTATCTCCAAATTCATGCTTGACTGACTTTGAATTTAATAAATATTAAAAAAAAACTTGTTACAATTTTTCTATGAATTCCTCACGGTAAGAAGTGTAACAAAAAATGTCACATATTTTTTGACGTTTTATGCACATGTCAAATTTGACAGCACAATCACACATGTTTGATTGTTAACAGTACAGAATTTTGATGAGCATCAGAATACGGAAATGTATTGAAATGTTTAAAAACTACACCGAATATTATTTCATTTTAAAATAAATTTGAACCCTTTTCTCTGATAACAAGGTATTTGTAAATATCCAAATATATTATCAATATATTTGGGTTTGTATATAAATTTTATTCTCAAGTACGAAAAAGTTATAAAACAATTAAAAAATTGCCAAGCTAAAGATGTTAAAGATTTCTACTTCACATTGAGCATCCTTGAGAGTTACCAGAACAGTAATATTGTAGTGACTTAATTTCATCATTCAATTAGATATGAAGTTTTGATTCACTCCGCAAACTCAGCAACGTATATTGAAATATGTAAAGTGAAAATCTATTGGCACAATGACGATTTACCAGCGAATAGCAGTACAGTTGCTGTAGGACACTCTAAATCAATAAATTTTCAACTGTATTAATATGCGTTAGCATCAGAATATCCAACGATTTGATGAGAATAACCTTGTTACTCGAGATATTTTCAATTCATTTTAATGTGTATATCGAAAAAGCACATCATCTGAACGGTGAGCACTATTGGTCGTTGATTAACCATCTCTTTCAAGGTATAAACACATAGACGACAAACGACAGATAACAGAAAGCTACCAAGTTTAGAATACACACATTTATATGAAAACGATTATATTGAAGGCAGAACAGAAAAAGCCAAGACAACAACCTAAGCAGTTTCTGCCCAAATTAAACTATTTTCTATTTTTGTGAGCAGCTAAAAGAAAATTAGTGATGCCAATACAACATAAAATCATAAAAAAAACAGCTAAAAATACTTATATTATTGAAGAGAAAGAACAATTCTAAAATTAAGAAATAAAAAGCAATCCATGTATTCATAATAAATAAAATAGAAATATAGATTCAATTTTGTATCTAAATTCATTTGATAAATGTTTTGTGTGTGCGGTTTTTTCATAAGTGAGTTTATTTTTGCGTACAAAATACCTGATAGTGACAACACTGAAAAATATATTTAAATTCAAATTTGAAAATTATTGTGTCAGTCGTTTTTTTCTGCTCTGCTTTCAAAAAATTTAAGCAGTCGGCAAACCAGATGGCAGAATTTTCTGTCGAACTGCCGAACTGTTGTCTGTCGTCTATGTGTTTATAGTATAAACTTTATACCTTTAGTCTGAATTGCATGAGCTGAACATCAACGACATTTGCTTTTAACAGAACAGCGCTTTGTTCCTGATAGCTTATAGCACATTGATATGCTGCACGACTGATTTGAGGGCATGGTCCTGAGATCTTACGATTTGTTCCAGTTGGACTTTATTTTCTTCTTAAGTCTCAGATGTATGCGAATAATCCTTGCTATCGGTTAAATTAATACTGATTTAAGTAATGTCTTCAGTACGTCCTGGATACGATTCAATCTTATATTTCTTACATAGAATTCTGTGAATAGAACAGTTAATAAATCAGTCATATGCCGGGATTTTACAAGATCCCATACCTAACGCTCATTTGATTGGATATAAAATAAGGTAGTTAACTTTTTTAAGCCACTTACAGAGACTCTTATGCCGTCGAAGAACGTAGCGCCGTAAATATTTCAAGGCTCAATATTATTCACATTAAATTTGGAAGTGTTGGAAGTATAGCATCGGATGCAGACTCTTTAAACTGACAAATATCATCAGTATATTAAAGATCTTCCAGGTGGTCCATTCATTTTCAATGTGTTATCCCTTCTTACGGTAATTGTCTGTAGCATTGTAATGTTGAACTGTAACGTAAACAAAATACAACCCTAACATATACCTGCGATTTGTCTACAATATCTGCCCTCTAAGGGTTCTTGTACGAATTTGCATGCAGAATTCCAGTTGAATTAATTTTCCTATACCTAGGAGTACATGGCAAATGGCCTGAGGATTTATGGTAAAATATGAACCATATTTATGGCAAAATATGCACCTCATCGTGCAACCGTTTGTTCGACAACAATTTAAAGTCTGTTTATGTGATCAAAACAGGCGTAGTAGGTAGTGTGTTTGCTTATTAGACGTCAAGCCACAGTCCAAACCCCAACAAAACGATATTCAGCAACAAATTGATATCAAGGTTTATGCAACGAAATAGTTTTTATCAAAAATATTGTTTTTAAAATATTTTGTAGAAATTTACATTTAAAATGGTTTAAATTGTTTTAAGTATTTGATATTCATTAAATGTACATACATGCATTAGTTGAAAAATTAATGTCACATTTAAAATATAAAATCCATTAAAAATCTACTTTAAAAATGTTTTAATTTAAGTTCAGTTAAGGACATTTGATATGACTTTAAAAGCTTTTTCTAATGAGACATTAATAAATACACCATTTCCTATAATATTTATAAACAAAAAAAAATTAAAGCAAATAAAACTCTAAGATTCCTTTAAAAAACAAAAGTTTCAAGTGATTGTACGCGATGTAAATGGAAATAGTATTGTTGCAAAACAATTGCAATAAAGCATAATAAAAAAAAAAGAATCCTATTAAAAATCATCATCATCATTCAATAGAGTCATACATAAAAGGATTGTCCTCAAAAGTCAACATAAGAGGACTTCAGAAATGAATCTATAACAATTCATTAGTCAAACATACGAGTAGTGAGGGTATGAGCAGATACTTTTTAATAAGGTATTGGTGGCGGTGGTGGTGGTTGTTTATACCTCTGCCTTTAATGACATCATGTGGTGGTCATTGTATGATAATAACACATAAAAGGGTGGTTGCCAATAAATTATATTAACATATCAAATATTGTTGCAAACAGCATCTTTCAACGCAAAATATCTACAAACACTGCATACGATAACAATTAAAAAGCCACAACCTCCCCTAGGTGGTACTAACTCCGTGCGTATAAATATGTGTGGGGTATGCGTATTAAATGTCACAAAGCTTTTTAAAGCTAAAAACCAAAGGACAAATACCGTACATCTACAGGAAAATTGTCACAGCCGCAAATTTAATTACACATTATGTTTCGATGCAAATGAAGCTGTTTGCGGCATTTGGTATCATCGTCCTCAACATCATCATCATCGTCGTCGTTTTGCAAAATTCTTTACAACCATCTACCAACATAAACCACAAATTGTTGTTCCTTATGAAAAGAACATTGTTTTATTAGAATGTAACAATTGTAGCATGATGTCAAGCATCAACACCCTTTCGTTGTATGCTTGCAGCAGTATGAGTCTTGTGCTGTTTATATGGTATTTGTGGTCTCTGATTGTGGCTTGATGTTTGGTTAACATGGTAACCATGTCAGAGCTTAAATTTTAGCTTTTGTTTAAATCCTCTTAAATTAGTACATCATTTCTAATTGTTTCAACTGCCAACTGAGTATAGAAGAGATAATTTTGGTTAAAAAGGTGGAGTAGGGTAAGCAAATTGATACGTGTAACCCATACTTTCTAATTGCAACAAAAAATTTTGAGAGAAATTAAAAATCTTCTCAATGATATATTTAAAGAATTACGAAAAAGAATTGTATTTTAATTATTAGAAAACATTTTACCATACAATTTAACGATATCATTTCATTTCATTATTGTCAGTCACACCTTAACGTCAAGTTTTTTACGCAACTTAATTTAGTATTTCTTTGGTTCAGTGTTTGACTAATTCAACTATCGGGTCCGCGAAATAACTTTTTTTTTTGAAAATGCTTTAAAAAAAAAACTACTGAATATTTTCTTAAATTTCTTTTTTTATTTGAAAGTACAATTCTTCCGGTTAATAATGGAAAATAATTTCATTCAAATGGCTGCCTCGGCTGGCCATGCAGTAGCCTACACGATCGGTCTAATTTTTAAGCCCATTATCGATTGTGTGCAGCTGTATTTCACCAATGGCTTCACGAATATTGTCCTTTAAAGCGTCAATTGTCTCTGGCTTGTCGGCGTAACACTTATCTTTGACGGCACCCCACAAATAATAGTCCAATGGTGTCAAATCGCAGCTCCTAGGTGGCCAAACGACATCAGCTCTGCGGCTGATAATGCGGTCTTCAAAAACAGGGCGCAAAACATCGTGTGTAGCTTCGGCTGTGTGGCACGTAGCGCCGTCCTGTTGAAACCAAATGTTGCCAATATCCTCCTCTTCAATTTATGTGAACAAAAATTCGTTCAACATGGCCCGATAACGAGCGCCATTGACTGTAACGGCCACTCCTTGCTCATTTTCGAAGAAAAATGGCCCAATTATGCCTCTGGACCAAAATCCGCACCAAACAGTGACTCGTTTTGGGTGCGTCGGCTTTTCAATGTATGCGTGCGGGTTTTCTGTGCCCCAAATGCGACAATTTTGCTTGTTTACATACCCGCCAAGATCAAAATGAGCTTCATCTGAACAGATGATTTTTTTGCCAAAATCGGCATCTCTGTAAGTCGATCGCAGGCCCACTTAGCGAAGCGAAAACGCATTGGATGGTCAATTGGCTTCAACTCCTGAACCAATTGGACTTTGTATGTCGTCATACCAAGGTCTTTATGCAAAATTCGTCTCAATGATGTCTCCGAAATGTTCAATTGTTGAGAACGACGGTGAATTGATGTTGATGGCGCTTCACGCACACTTTCTGCCACAGCAGCAATATTCTCGGGTGTACGCACTGTTTTTGGCTTTTCACGCTTTGGTTTATCGATGAGGATGCCAGTTTATTTCACTTTTTTCACAAGATATCGAACATACGGAGCTGACGGTGCTTCTCTTCTTCCAAAATCCGTACGCAATTTTCACACACATTCTGCAACATTACCATGATTTTCAAAGTAATGTCGCAATATTTCCTAGCGTTGTTCAAGCGTATACACAACCATATTCGTTCAGCGGAAGGATAAAACTAATTACATATCTGTCAAATCAGACATGAGCTAAGTGTTACCATTCACGAAATAAGCACTAGTTGAAAAAAAAAAACGTTAGATGGCAGACCCGATAATACAATTGAGCAGTGCGTTCAAATCAAAATACATTTTGTGACTTTCTTTTTGTAACCCAAATCGCTCAAGTGTGTTGACTACAATCGGGAGCATTATGCTCATATGTCAGCAAATCGTATCTGTAGGAAACGTAAAACGCATTCTCGAACAGTTGTGCATTGTGCGGAAAACATTGCTGCTGTTCGGGATAGTGTGGCAGAGAAGCTGTCAATAGCGATTCATCATCGTTCCCAACAAATGGGAACGCTTATAATGTTCAATTAAGTCAAAAGTTGAAACATCGTAAATAGACTGAATGGTTGGTTGAAGGCACGCTTGCATACATACATATGTACATTACAATCAGTCAGAACACTTCAGTCCGATATAGCTTCTCACACCACTTATGCTGTGATGCGTTACCTACAGTTTATAGTCGAGTTCGAAACTTTTCATGGCAATTTTATTTACTCTCAGATAGCCGATACATGTACAAAGAGTGACTGTTTGGTGTGCTTTATGAGCTGGTAGCGTCATCCGGCCGTAGTTCTTTGTAAATGCGGTCAGCCAAACAGTTACCGTCAATGGTGTTCTTTATCGCGAGACGACAACGAATTTCTTCTCGACAGAATTTGAGAATATGAACCTGAACGATATGTGGTTCCTATAGGATGGTGCCGCTTGGTGCCAAACAGCTAACGGAGCAATGGCACTCTGGCACGAGATATTCACTGGTCATGTATCTCACGTAGTGGTGGTGTTAATTGGCCGGTACGATAATGTGACTTGATTCAGTTGAACTTCTTTCTCTTGGGAAATTTAATAGAAAAATTATACGTCCTTAAGCCAAGAATTTGTTTTATTTTACATTAAAGTCAGAAATAAATGAATAAAGTACCCTTTATTTCGAAATATTTATTTTTATTTCGAATTTTTTGTTTTTTTTTGTGTATTTTTAAAAGAATTTTTTGCAAAATTTTTATATTTTATCTTCGTTCATCTTTGTTTTTACTTTTAAAAGCATTTTGCCCTTTTATTTATACCAACAACATAAATTCTGATTATGGCTCATTGAGTAATACATTAGGCTTAAAAAATTACGGTAAAATGTTAAATAAAGAGTTAATAAATTTTGTGGCAAGTCTTTAGTTGAGGGGGGCAAGTCTTTAGTTATTGTTTAGTCTATAAATTTCAGTCTATGAAGTATGAAATCTTAATAAAGTGAACATTATGAGCACAGACATCGTCTGGCTTTTCTACTTAAAATATGAGGCTCAGTGTTTAGAGAGTTTATGGAAATTATTTCCAAAAAAAATCATTGGAAACTTTTTGTCTTAAAGTCATTCGTATATTTTTTCTTCCGCACAGTTGAAACAATATACTTTGCATGTTGAAGTCAATTTGAACAAAATTGCAATTTTAATACTGTCACTGGCACCAATGACTTCTATTCAAATACGATTTAGTGCTCTTGTTATAATGTCACAATGGAAACTAATACTGAGACTGAATTATAATTGAAATCGACAATTTTCTGGACAAATTATTACATACAAAACTAGAAGTCTAAAAAGTGTACGGGAACAACAAAAAAAAAATAAAGGTTTAGAGTAGCAGTTACGTTTATTAACTAACACTTTTCTATTGGCTGACAATCGATAACCGAACAAATGAAATGTTTGCTGAAGTCATGCCATTGTCAATTGTTTGTCAAAAAGCCATTTCATTCCATACAGATCGTATTTCACTACATATCATGCCAGGGAAAGAGCATTAAAGTTGATGTCTAACAAAAAAAAAAAAAAAGAAAAAAAAAGAAATGAAATGAAAAAAGAAAAGAAAGAAAAATAGTAAGACAAAAGTGGAAAAAATCCTAAAATTTGGTAAAAGAAAGAAAATAATATGGAAAAGCACTTACAACTCTTACCCGTATTTAGCTGCCATGTTAGTTGTGAATTGCGAGCAAAATCATCAGCCAGCCAATGACACACACAAAAATGAAAAAGTAAACTAGAAAAACTTTGCCAATGTAACGATTGCCAAAAAAAAAACGTAAAAAATGGAGAAAAACGAAATGGTCCCCAATGTATTTCATCAATTCAAATGTATTAAATGCTGTGTAAATGTATATATTAGGTAAGTGAAAAAATAATTTCATTGGTATGTAAAATAAATAGACCAAAATGGTTAAATTCCAAAAATAAAAGAATCTTTATGTCCTTTAATGATCCATGATGAGACCAAAGTAACCTTTGATTGACTAAGAAATTAACAAACAAAGCTTGCAAAATCATTGAATTATTATTATTAACATTCGTGTTGTATTGTATGCTATCGCAAAATTATTTTCAGTAAAAATGTACGTGAACAAACGGAATTTGCCTAACTTGGTGCGAAATCAGCTAATGTAGCTAATGATGCATTGTTTGGTACGGTTTGTTGCACTTTTGTTTCAATATACTGTATTCCTTCAAGATTTATGAAATATACTGCGTTCCATTCAATGGAACAAGATGACATACGATGGTAAATAATTTTTTTCATGTAATTAAGTGCTGTATACATATACCGAGGCTATCGAGCTTTGGTGCAATCGCCAAGCCATTGGATTTTATCTTATTAGCCCAAGTATTGTGGAAATAGGTGAAGTCTTTCGTGTAAAGAGCCATATCATTTCCAATACCAGCCATGGAGGCCAACGTTATTGTCATTTGACTGTAGTTAGAAATGCTAGAATTAATGCCAAAAGGCAAGGAGAGAGGACAAACCATAAAGTTCGAAAGTCAAGTGCTAAACAGCATATGTAATCATGTTTTCTAATCATTTAAAGGTACCAAGTCTGTATCCTGTAAAGTCTGTTGTACTATCCTTCAAAAACTTTTATATTTTTTTTGTGATAACAAAACTCAGGACATGACGTGTATGCATGCAGTGCATTGTGTTGAAATACAGGAAATATATTTTATAGAAGAAAGGCAAGACCCGAATTTATGTTTAAGAAGTGACTTTCATCACTTTTTTTCTCAAGAATTACTTTGTAACAATTCTCACATTCCTTTTTCTATTAATAATCACATATAATGTCAGACAATCAATCAGACAAACACAAACACAAAAGAGTTGCTGGTGGGAATCGAACCCACAGCCGCGGCATTTGAAGTTCAGCTCACTACCAACTAGACTATCGAGTGGCAACTAAAAATAATGTCATCGTGAGCTCACTGAGACTATGCAAAAACATTAAAAGTGTTCCATAGTTTCGATGTCCACTCCGCAAGACCTGAATACATTTATACATATAATATAATTCAGAAATACATACAAAGTGTGCTGTTGGGATGATTATCCGAATACTCAAGTCTATTTTATTAGGCTTATTATACTCATGGTTTTCTTTTCATCGAGACTGTTTCGATTACACACGTCTTAGTTAAATTAAATATCCGGATAACACAAGAAATCTGTACTAACTGGCAAGATTTTTGGCAATGATCAACTTTTTGAAGATAAGTTTTCAATTTCTTTAAAATTTATGTTCTTGAAAATTTTAACATTGTAAAATAATGCTTTCTTGATTGATTGATTATTGAGCTCCATAAATCATAAGTTTGATAACCATTAAGGGCTGGTTTATTTTCATGCGACTATGTTTTGCTGTGTAGGAACACTGTGGCAATGTTAATGACTATGCTTCCTTATAAAATTATGTGTTTTTCTGAAGAAACGAATTCAACGAATTTCGTAAAATCGTCTTTAAAACATTGATTATTAGATCAGCGTTGTATAATTATGCTAAATCCGCATTAGCATATCATAAAATTCTGATAAAGAATTCTCCTTTATGGTGTTGCAAACATCGACACTCACACAATATGCCGTCTACTTTTATGAGGGCTGTTACTGATTTTGTTTTTTATATTAAAACGACTTTGTTCCCAACCCAATTTATGTCATTCGTAATCTATGTATGTCTGCTTTCTATACGACATTTTTGTTGCTTTTGATTTGGAAGGAAAAAAAATGTTTTATGCGCTTCATGCACAATCGACTTTTCGTTTTGTTTGTGAAACAAAAAAAATAAAAATAAAGTTTTATGTGCTTTTCATTTTCATTTCTAATTCATTCATTTATTTCGTTGACAAAATATATTTAAAAAAAAGAAACTTTGTTTAAAATTTACAGAAAATATACGAATTGAATTCATTTTACAATGTTTCGAAAAAAATTATAAATTTTTAAAATAAATATATTTACAACACCTAATAAAATGTATAATAAAATCAAATTAATAATGAAATGATCTACCATACCAAATATGCTTTCTATTCGGTTGTATTAACAAAAAATAATCGAAATTGTAACAAATCTTAAAATAAAAAATAACAAAAAAAATTTATTTCATTGTCAAGTGACTCTGTTTTAATTAAAAGTGCTCTGTAAGCCCTTAGACGTTTGATTAAAAAGCCACCCACCATCGATTGTATTTGTTTATGTTGCCAATTTTTTTTCAACATTTATTTCATCAGTTTTTATTTCCAAAAAAATTTTTTTTTTTTGCGAGAATGTATTCAAATGCATATATGTAGGTACATACATGCATACATACTTTGTATGCCGATGCTCGAATGATAACAAAGAATTGTTATGTGGTGGAAATTAAATTTTTTTCCATAACAATCAAATATTTCAATGGATAGAACACATCCTGAAAAAGTATTTCATTGTATTTGATTAATCGAAAAAACAAAAACAACAAAAAAACAGAAAATATATTTGTGTTGATATGGTATTCTATTTCAGTTTCTTTACCGAGCTTAAATATTTGAAAAGAGCTTTAAACTGAAAATATTAGGCTTTGATTCAAGGTAAATCAAGAATTGTTTTTTTTTTCTAAATTAGAATTCGAACGGTACAGGCACTCTACACTGAATTAAAGAGTAAAAGAGTGTTACTTAGGTAGGAAGTTAGGTTGAAGGATAAGACACCAACCATAGCGATCAAAGTCTTAAGCCTATCGGCATCATTTCGCTCGCAATTTAGAGATACTAACCATATTTACTATAAGAAGCCTGTACTTTGTATAAACTTCCTTAACATCTTCTGGTCCCCTCTTCCGAGATGAGTTATACCTGATGTACTATCCTTCCTAAAGTATTATAATCTTGAGCTTGACACTTGCCACTGCACTCGCAGTGCGTTCAACAATGATTTCAAAAAATTCTGAAGTCAATTGGTCACCAAGATCATGTAATTTCGGACCGTGCGATTTTTTTCTTTCTACATACATGTGAAGTCGTCGTAGTCTAGTAGGTAGTGTGTTGGCTTATTAGACTGAAGGCCCAAGTTCGAATCCCAGGTCAGACATCAAAATGAAAATATGAAAATATTTCTTCGGCGACTTCCTCTCAGCAGATTTCTGGCAAAAACTCTGAGAGTAAATAAAATTGCCATGAAAAGCTTCTCAAAAAAAAAAAAAAAAAAAAACTGTCTTTCGGAGTCGACTTTAAATTGTAGGTCCCGCCACTCATGTATAAAATTAACGCACACAACATAAGTGGTGTGAGAAGCTAGGTCGTAATCCTGACTGAAGGGTTGTAATGACCAATTATGTTATGTACATACATAATTGATGTCGTGTGTGTTAATTTTATACATGAGCGGCGGGATCTACAGTTTAAAGTCGATTCCGAACAGCAGAGAAAATTTTTCACGGCAGTTTCATTTAATCTCAGAGTTTTTGCCAGAAATCTACTGAGAGGAAGTCTCCGAAGATATATTTTTTCATATTTTCGTTTAGATGTCTGACCTGAGGTTTGAACCCGGTTCTAACATCTAATTAGCCAACACACTGCCTACTAGACTACGAGGACTTTTTTCTTTTTAGTATTTTTAAATATTTGGTTTACGCGAACAAACCAAAAACGTTTCTTGATTTCAAATCCGAAATTCAACGGGTTACGAGAAATTTTATGAAAATAGTGTTGGTCCTCAGAGCCCTTGGGGTCGTTTGATGGATATTTTACACAATCCAATAGAAAATCACAACTGCCACATCTCAAGAAAACGGTTTTTTTTTATTTTATAATGAAGAAGTACATTCTTCGGTAGGTAGGAAATTTAGAATGGTATCTTTGAAACCAAAGTTCACAGCGACCCACTACAACGCCACAGGTAATCGAAGTCCCTGGACTGATCGATTTATACTAAACTCTTCGAAGACACAGGGGCTGCACAAAGTATATTCTTCATGAATATATAAAGTCTATAAGCAACTATTTATTATGTTTAGTGGTGTATGGAGGTAATGGTGATGGTTGTAATTCAGCTATCATAGGATAATAACAAAAGTTATTCAAATTTCTAAAACAAATTGAGGATTTTTAAGTTTGTTGCTTTTTTTTCTAGAAATCTGAATGCAAAAATTTCTTCATTCCAGATTTATAAGGATTTATCAAGTTTCGTTTTTCCTTTTTTTTCAATTTATCATAATAATTGAAACATCAATTTCAATTGTTAAATAATCTCACTATAGCCGAGCTAAAATCTTAAATGTCACCAAACAATAACATTAAATCACTTGAAATGTCAACAGAACCAAGTGGAACAATATGTACTACCATATAATATGCGAAACATGGCAGGCAAGCTATGCTAATAAATTACTTGACACTGTCCAGCGCAGATGTTTCGTTTTTATTATTATTATTATTTTAATATAATTTTTATGATTAAAACAAAAACAAACAAAAAAAAATAAACATAAACGAAGACAATGAGAGTTTAAGTGGAAATAGCAACACAATAAATATACATACACTGTCAAATAGAAACAACAAGTGCAATAACACCAGCCATAAAAGATACATCTCTTCTGTTCATTATAATGATGAGGAAAACAATACTGATTATGAGACCCTCTCTCTAAATATTCAACAATTATTGTGATGTAGCGAGAACTGGCGTTATTTGAAAGAACTTCCTATTTCATAAGAAAAAAAAAAATACAAGAAAAAATAGCCAAGAATAATATCATGTTTTGAAAAATCTTAATTATACTTACACTCTAGCATTGACCTGATGATTCGACTGCCTCCCCCAAAAAACCATAGTTAAACGCCCATTATGTAGCTTAAGTAGCATTTGGTCTGTAATATTTTTCTCTGAGTTTTTTTTTCTCCATAGTCAGTATAAAATTTATGCACTCAATGACTCCATCACCAAAGACAACATTAACTACCATAAACACTGTGGAAACATAAATATGTATACACACTTAGCCAGTGTCCAAACCAGGACACCAGCAACATCAATTTGCTGTGCTGTTTATGGACAATATTTTCATATTCTCTTGTACATACACAGTTACATTTAATGTATGAAAAGAATAAGAAATTAGAAAGAAAAAAGGAATGTATTCAACGACTTATCGTAATGGGGGTTAATTAGACAGTGTGCATGACACGCATATATCTTTAGTAATTAACTAAAATCATCAGGCCCCCTTTAATGTACAGTACGAATAGCAAGCATATGTTGCAAATAAACATTAAAAAGCAATATTTTATTTTCGATCATACTTTCACTGTGCAAAAAGTTTACAATGTAATGGAAATATAATTTAAAAAAAAGTATATGAAATTTTTTTACTTTCTTTTTAAAAAAACTTAGTGAAGGCCTAGACTTTTATTTTTTATTATTAATTGTAAAGAATATGCGGAATAGTTTACTGGTGAGAGTGGAAAGCTAATGTATGCTTCATACGTTGAGTAGACCTTCCGTGCATCCTTTATCCAGCTTAAGCCAGATTTGTTGCACCATCTTGCTTGTATCCAAAGCTGTTTACATAGCGTTAACAGAATCCATAACTGCGTTGTCAATTATGAGCTCCCATGCCTTCAAAGACAAAACACAAAAAATGTAGAAGACCAACCACTGTATTCGTTGGTTGTTTCACGCTTGGCGAGTTCGTTAACATTATATCCCAGTATCCATTCTACGTTCCGCTATCACATTGAGGGATTCGCAACAGTCATAAACCGTCTTTAGATACGTTACCTAGGAAACCAGTGCTTTGAGACCCTCTTGGCTATTAGAGAGTGTGCTTATATAGACATTCCAGCTTATACGACCGACATTTCGGATTGAAGGATTGTGATTCAGTGATTCGGTTGAGCTATGGCTACCGACCCGGAAGATATTCCACCACCCGCAGTTTCATTCAGTTTGGTTGGAACCAATTGTAAAATCTGAACAGGGTCGTCAAGGAAGAGCGTTACACCATTTTCCCCAACCTTACTTACTTAATAGATTATTACAAGCCCAACGCATGTTGTGTTTATTCATTGTGTCCTCGAGTTGCGGAAGCTACAATTTAAAGACGACGACAGATTTTTTAAAAATTTTTTCATGGCTATTTTATTTATCCTCTCAAAACACTGCTGAGGGGAAGCCACGAAAAAAATAGTTTTTCATATTTCGTTCTGTTTTACATGTCCCACCTGAGTTTTGAACCGTGTCTTCACATCTAATAACCCTACTAGACTACGACGACTTCTGATATTTATCCTTTATCTTATGATATTTATTCTAATTCCCTGTTCATCTTGATTATACGCGTAACAACAAATAAATTTAAGATGTAAAATTGTTTTATAAGAAATTCTTAATAATTACATGATGGTATAATGGAAAGTCATTTTAATAAAAACAGAATATTTTCTATTTAAGCAGTCAGTGAAAGTCCAATGACATGCATAGTCACTGGTTAATACTGGTATGGTATGGATGTATTGCATTTATTTTGCCATTTGCTTAATTAATAAAGAATTTTCACTTGCCAATTATTACAAGACATGTCACATTATATAAACGAATGTATGGTTAAAGTATGAGTACCATACCATGTATTCATTTATTAAATGCGTAAAGGGTGTTCATAGCAAGGGAGAAAGCATCTGTGGCAGCAGTAGTAAGATTTTAAGATATGTTGCTCATATATTAACGCATCATAAATTAATTGTGGCAAGTACTTAACATCATCATTCTCTATGTTTATTCATCCTTTTCTAGTTATTATCTCGCAGTATATAACATGCCATGTAAATTTCTTTTAACATAAAATGTTTGTACACTTGTTCACTTAAAGAAAGTTGAGGCAAGAAAAGAAAGTTTTTCATTTTAAATTACAATTAATTTATTTATTAAGAATGTTATTGCTGTTAATTTAAACAGACAATTAAAATTTAAATTACTCTGATGAAGGCAACATTTTTTTATGAATTTCTTTTTACTTGTTAAATGACCTCTATGCAGAGAGTAACTTCCTCAAGAAGTTACATGAATGCCTAGCCAAAATTAAAACTATATTTCGAATGTAACAAATGTTAATGCCAAACTAAAATGATATGTTTAATTTCATAGGTTTTGCTACAAGAATTAATAATAACAATAGAGCCTGTATACAGTATACTGCATAATTCTGTTTTGAAGAATAACTTGCCTAAGAAATTTTATTTCTAGAGTTGTTCAAAGTAATTTTTAGTCTTCCGTTCAAAGGTTTTTATAGATTTTATTCTTATAATCAAGTCATGATTTACATTAGATCTATGCAATTGGCCCTTAGGGCAGCCTGACTGTCAACAAGTGGGCATATTAGCTATGTAGCGATGGCCTCTATAGCAAAAATTATAGCAAAATAGCGATAGGAAAAATTTATGCCTTAAAGAGGCTATAGTCGTCACATAGCACTAAAGTTAAGCTCAAGTTTGAGATCTTTACAAAAAACTCCATCTCATGTGCATACCTCCCACTTCCAGCCACCATTTCATAGTTCCCTAACCATTATGAAAACCCTCTAATGAGAATTCCAGAGAGTCCTAACGAGTGCTTTTTTCAGCCGTCCGATTCCTTCAGATATATGACACTACGCGCTGCACATTGCTTGACGTACAAATCATGCGGAGTCAGGCAGAGCATAGTATCAGGAGCAACCTGGAGACAACACTTCCTCAAGATAATCTACAAACTTTTGTCGAAGCACTATTGCATGAACAAAAAATTACTGTTTGGTATACTGTATGGACTTCCGGCATCATCAATCCATCTGTTATCAAAGACGATGATGCTCAAAAGGTTGCTAACAATGGTAAACGGTAAAGAGATTATTTTTTGCTGAGTTTTTATATACATATATTCGAAAAGAGTACGAAAAAGATCGGTCGAGAATATCTGTCGGCTCTTGGAATATGATTTAATCAAGCTTAATCGGAATATAACATGCTGTGCTATCTATAATTGGTCGAAATCTATCTACATATTGAATAAAAAATTTTTCAAAGCCTACTTTCATACTTTCAACAGTTTCATATTTGTCGAGAATAAAAAATGTGTGGGTTATTAAAAAATAAAAAAAAAATCATAATTTTTAATTAGAAATAAATATTATACTTACATTATAGCCTTGATAAACTCTGTGTCTGTATACAAGCTTCTAAGGACACTTGAATATTACAATTCCTTTGCCATTACCGAGTAAATAAAAGTTGCATCATCTTTTCTCAAAGCCAACAGAAATCATAATTAAAAGTTAACATTTAATGTCAACACATTTTCAACTCTTCAAAGTTATTGCCAAAAAAAAAAAAAAAAAAAAGAAATGAAAAGTAAAAAATTATTCTCTTTTATGTAAATAGTAAGACGTTGAAAATGGAAAAACTTTTCCATTTAAATAAATATTTAAACGAACGAAACATAATCATCAATTGAAATGAAATGTCCTTTAAAAGTAAACAAATGAGATGAGATGAGATGGATGCTCTAAAATCATTAGAGCAACACGCACTTCACAATCAATGTTGTTATTTATTTAACAAATTTAAAGCACGCGTTATTATGTATGTATATACATAGATATGTATGTATATACGTATGTATGTTATGTTTGTTTGCTTGTATGTACTTGAATTTATACAAGGATATAAACAGGATATCCTGACTACCATTAACATTTGATAAGCTTGGCATGCCGCTTATGTGTACATTTTTGTAATTAAAAACGTTTTACTGCTTCTACCGGGTTATCCATTTCGTGGTTTCAAAAGTAAACGTAAATAAAAAACATATAAAATATTTTTTCATGATATTTCTTTTTTATTGTAAAGTTTGAACGTTGACAGTATGTGTGAAACACTACATCATTTAAAAGACCTCCACGCAAAGTGTTGCAAGCATTGATTCCTTTGAGGTAATTTTCAACATAACTTGACGAATGTTGGTTTTTAAGTGCTCAAGAGTTGAAGGTTTATCTGCATAAACACGGTCTTTCGCGTAGCCCCACAAAAAAATTCTAATGGTGTCAAATCGCATGATCTTGGTGGCCAGTTGATATCGCCACGACGAGAAATTACGCGGCCAGGAAATGTATCTTGCAATAAAGCCATATTCGCTCGAGTTGTGTGGCATGTGGCACCGTCTTGTTGAAACCACATATTCTCCAAGTTGTATTCTTCAATAGCAGGCAAAAAAAAAATCGGTTATCATATGACTATAACGCTCCGAATTGACGGTGACCGTCGTTCCATCGTCGTTTTCGAAGAAGTAAGGTCCAATCACACCTTCGGACCAAAGAGCGCACCAAGCAGTGACTTTTTCTGGATGTAATGGCCTCTCTTCAATTACTTGAGGATTCTCAGAACCCCAAATACGACAATTTTGTTTTTTAACATACCAACCGAGTGTGAAATGTGCTTCATCGCTGAAGAAAATTTTGTTCGAAAAATTGCTGATACGCACAATACGTGGCTGTGGCAGAATCACCATTTTTGTAGTAGGTTTTGATAATTTTTATGCGTTGTGTGATAGTTAAGCGATCCATTTTCGTCAATGTCAGACTTTCAACTGAAAAGAAAAAAAATTAGTTTCACAACTTAGTTTGACAGATGTCCCATACTTTTGAAACCACGAAATGGATAGCCCTTTATTTGCTCTCTTTTTCAACGCATACACCTCGGGTTCAGTATTTAAATGAACTTTTAAATAAATAACAAAAACAAAAAAATGTTATGTATAATGGTTAAATGCTTTATAAATTAGAACTGTGCGACAATTCAAACAAGCAAGTAAATAAACACTTCACTAAAATTACTTGGACAACCAACCTGTAGCTAATATGCGTTTTGAAATTCTTGAAATTAAATTTGTGACGATAATGTTTATGTTTTTCAGATTTGCATTCTAGATAGGTAGATAGGGAAATCGGTTGCTGGATCCTAAACCATATGGAAATTACAGATAATGAGCAGATAATGATGCTCAAACTAAGTGAGTTTGAAGCAATCGAATCTTTTGTTGAAAATCCACAATAATACGAGATTTAAATCATGCAACAGACTATCCAAACATTACCTGAGGTAGGTAACAGACCTTTTAACAAAGCTGACTTATTCAGAATGAGAGTTGTTTGGGGCTCAACATGTGGATTTTGTGACGATAAGAATGAATTATCGGACCACATACATGAGACCCTATGGGTCATTAATACATCCCAGGAAACACCTGGGTACATATCAATCTCTAGGCAGAGATTTGTCATTGTTGACACCGACCAGAACATTGAGATTTATAAGGGTAATTGGCTTGGAGGAGATATTATAAGGATACCCAATAAAGTTTGAGGACTAACGAGGATTTGGGTAGTGCGTATGATATTCGCCTACACTTGCCCAAAATGTCCAACATGCAAACAAACACTGACAATCTGGAAAACTAAGGACGTATTGCTGGACTTGACTTTAATATCAAGAAAACCAAAGGGAGGAAATAAGTGAAATTATTACAAATCTTCTGCTGGCGAGGCAATGTAGAGATAACCAATGCCGGTGCAGAAACGGTACCAAATAGTAGTGTGAAGAAGTTCATACATATTCAACCCATGTGTGATGTCTACTTTATTATATAATCGTTTAAATACAATCACGTAAAAACAATAGCTTCTGATTAAAAAGTACCTTAAAGCACCAATGTCCCTCAGGGGCAGGACATCTTCGGCTTTTTACACACATAGGAGACCAACATCAACAATGTTCGTTAAAAAGAGCGTAAAATTGCATTCAGTACTTGTCAGCTTCTAAAGAAGAAGGGTCATATCGCTTTTTTTCAGGTTTCAATTATACACCCAAAAAAAAATATTACAGTAGGATTCACCAATATTCAATGAGATTCACTAATAACAATGAGAAATTATCCCCATTTTTAGAAGAATATTTGTCAAGTTAAATACGCAGTCTTTAGGAATTTGGCGCTGTAATTTTTTTTATATTTTCCACTACATATGTATACATATTTTTTGGTTTTTTTTTATTGAAATCCAATGAAATTTACATTTTTTAAGTGTCTCAGCGCTACTAGGGCATTAGAGAGACAAGTTGGCAACGTTAACAAATTGTATAAAAAATAATTAACAAAAACTATTTAATACATGCATAAGTATATAAAAAAAAATTAAAAAAAAAATCTTTTTAAATTAAAAGCATTTCAATACTTTGTAATAAATATTTTTTTAAATTCTTCATAAAGGAAGAAATTGTGCTACAATCTTTTATATGTTGAGGCAAGTTATTATATTCCAGGCTACCAGCGTATTCAATATTCTGCTTAGTGATTTCTAAACGACATCTCACAGCGCGAAGGTTATGGCTATTCCTAGTGTTGAAAACAGTCTGGTTTCTCGAAAAGCATATCGTATGGTGACCAATTCCATGTAGAGCGTTATAAACATAAATTAAAGTTTTCATTTTATATAATCCATATATTGGTAAAATATTTTTCACAACGTCAGTGTACAAAGATAATGTACATGAGAGGGATATTGTAAATAAGTTTGAGTGCTTTGCTTTGAATGATTTGCAGTGATTTGAGGTCTGCATTTATCCGAAATCCGTATATGTGGGTTAAATAGTTGAGGTGACTTTGTATAAGGGATTGAAAAATCATAAGTTTTGTTGTTGTATCTAACTTGTATCTTAATTTATACAATATTCCAAGTGCAGGTGATATTTTGGATCTAATATGTTCGATATGAAGATGCCACTTTAAATTGCTTTGAATTTTTAATCCTAAGTAATTAATAGAATCAACTTCTACAATTTCGTTACCATCTATTCGAATGCTTATATTGCTATTGAAATTTGGCCTGGGCAGGAATCTAATAAATTTAGTTTTACTTGGATTCAACATTAATTTATTTATTCGTGCGAATTCCGATATTAAAGCTGCATCACGTTCGACATAAGTTTTTAGTACTAAATTTTCTTTGTAGGGGTACAATATACAAATATCATCTGCGTACATGAACATTCTTCCATTTAATTCCAAATTATTAATATCGTTTAAATATATGGCAAAAAGTAGAGGTCCTAAAACACTACCTTGCGGAACACCATACTTTATGTTTTGTACCGAACTCTTACTTGTATTTATCTGTACGAACTGTTTTCTATTCGTCAGATAGCTTCTTATAAATTCCAGATTGCTTCCTCGAATCCCATAAAATTTTAGTTTATTAAGCAAAATGGAGTGATCTATAAGATCAAATGCTTTAGTAAAATCATAAAACATTCCTCCTACTGCAGTAAAGCCGTTGTCGAAACTATTGCATATAAAATTTACCACATTCAATGCTGCTTCATCTGACCCACATCCTTTTCTAAAGCCGTATTGATTAGGAAATATTAAAGATTCATTTTCGAAAATATTACTAACAATTTTCCTCTGGGTTAACACATGCCTCTCACAGATACACTCACATTTTTATCATGATCTATTTATGCCGACGTCTCATCTGCAGATAATATTCTGGAGTTACTCCACTGGAGTTACAACACGGGCATCTGGAACTTAACCAAACGTATGAAATGAAGATGGATCAGTTATACCATCAGAATTAAGACCAATAACATCGCAAACATGTTTTTTTTTGATAAATGCAACAATTTTTTGAACAACAGCAATCTGTAGGTGTTGCTCCTGTCTATCCTAAATCCATAATGAAATGTCAAACTAAACTAACTAAAAAGTAACTATCAGATGTTAATCGATTGTAAAATAAAGCAGCGTTGCCAACTCAAAGTTATGAACCTTTAAGAAAAACACCCGTTGTATTATAAAGCCAAATTGAAATTGATATTCGCATGTATTGTCATTTTAATCCATAGTCCGGCGCATAGTCCTTGTGCCAAAAAGGGTTCATGCCTGTAAAATTTTTGCTTTTATATTTATAACAACAATATTGGGTACATCACATCAATGTTTGTTGCAATGTAACCAGTGAACACCACTGGTTGCCTCTTTAAATTTAAATACCATATTATTTGCACATGATTGATTTGTAAATTGAAATAATAATTTTAAAATTTAACTTCAACCTTTTTTTTCGATAATTATCTGATGACACTGTCAGTTAAAAAGTCATATTTACTGTCATTACTATGAAAAGAAAAAATCCATGAACTAAATATTCAATGATAAATTTATTTGTTTTTCTTTTTATAAATGATTATAGAACCTGGAAGTTCATTTGAGTTGTTGAAATATTTGTATTTGTATAAAATATTAAAATTTTAATATAGTGTTGGTGTACACATATTTTTGTTAGTTTTCTGTTTATTCTATTGTAAGCTGAGCATTTCACCTGTACATTAGAATACACGAGTACAATATGATGTCCATTATGCATACATATAATAATTTTTAAAAGCATATCTGTCTACCATATTTTTTTCCTTTTTCGTTTTGCAAATGACAAACAATACATCCATTAGATATCGGCTTTTTGTTCCTTGAAAAAGATGCAGACATACAATACATCCATTAACGAATTTTTTTTTTGGCGGAAAACAAATTTTACATGTACCCACGAAAATGTCATATTTTGTTATTCCATCATTAAAACAAAATGATGTGCATTTGAGTGGCAGGAGAAACTATTACTTTAGTTTCCGAATTAAGTTCTCTTACTCCGTTCAACAGCATTGTTAGAAGGCAGCAGCTCGTAAAACCTTCAAAAGCTTATAATTTCATCTACATCATAATTTGAGCGGTACATACATTTGGTAGATATAGATTCATAACACAGCCCTGCAAATTTGGACTTTTTTTGTGCAAATATGATGGCTCCAGGTGTTTCCGAAGGCATTTTGCGCGCTGAACACGAATCTTCAAAATGGCGGCACCAATATGGCGGTCGAGGTTTATAAAAATTAATCGGATTTACTTGAATATTGTTATCGCCATATTGGATCCGCCCTTTTGAATTTTTTAAATCTGAATGAAGATCTGTAATCAGCGACCCCAAAAACCCCTGCGTAACAATTTTCAAGTAAATCTGATTAATTTTTAAGGACCTCCGTAATGTGTTTCTTTTTCTCTTGCACCCCTTGACATAAACCCACCCCCTACTTTAAGGGTGCATGCAATCAATTTGGCTTTGGGCTCATTTTAAAGAGCAAAGATCAATTGTCAATTTCTGATAATAGCGATGGTTCTAGCACGTCATTGTTTAGCTTTACAATTTTTCAAAAATGGCCAAAAACGCTATTTTTACTGGTTTCAACCCCCTTTTCTCGAAAACCTGACGTGATGGAATGTTTTTGATTCGTGTTCAGCGCGCAAAATGCCTTCAGAAACACCTGGAGCCATCTTATTTGCAAAACCAATGCAGGGCTGTGTAATCAATCCTAACTGATATCACAAAAGTGAAAATAAAATCTATAGGACGGCGAACATAGGACAGCTTATTTTTTTTAAATAAGGTTTACGACTATTGAACTCGCCGGAGTCTAGTCTAGTAGGTAATGTATTCGCTTATTAGACGAGAAGCCGCAAACAAATCCTTGATTCAGACATCTCAAATATAACGAAAGTAGTTTTCTGTCGCCGTAGTCTAGTAGGTAGTGTGTTGGCTTATTAGACGTAAAGCCAGGGTTCGAGCCCCAGGCCAGACATCAAAACAAAATACAAAAAGTATTTCTACGGCGATTTCCTCTCAGCAGATTTCTGGCAAAAACTCTGAGAGTAAATAAAATTGCCATGAACAGTTTCTCAAAAAAATCTGTCGTTCGGAGTCGACTTTAAACTGTAGGTCCCGCCACTTATGTATAAAATTAACACACACAACATAAAGTGGTGTGAGAAACTAGGTCAATAATTCTGACTGAAGGGTTGCAATGACCAATTAAAAAAAAAAACAAAAAAAAAAAAAAAGGTTTCTGGCAAAAGCTCTGAGAGTAAATAAAATTGCCATGAAAAGTTTCTCAAATATCTGTCTTTCAGAGAAAAACTTAGACTTTACGAAGTAAGACGTTGCTTACTAACTTACTTACGAACAATACTTTGCAGTCTCAGATTTTCAAAATGAAAGTGTTAACTCCGCGCTATTTTGGTTTACTTCATACAATTTTAATGGACATGAGAATTTTTAACAGCCAGTTGCTTACTTCGCTTATTTAGGTTTGGCTGGTAGTCAGGATTACGACCTATCAACACAACCCATGTTGTGTGTGTTAATTGTATAAATAAGTGGCGGGACCTGTAGTTTAAAGTCAACTTCGAATAACAGATTTTTGAGAAATCTTTCAGAGTATTTGCCATGTTCAAGACTTTGTTATGTTCGAGATGTCTGAAGCAGGTGCTGAACCACGGGCTCTCATCTAATCTAACAAGTCAACACACTAACTACTAGACTACGGCGACTTCAGTAATAACATCTCCTAGCTACAATACGGCAAATGAACTTAAACTACATTGCGTTATTTAATTCGGTTAAACTTATATGTGTGGTGGCTTATATGAATAAAAAATTTCATACACACGCATATACTTTATACATCTTATGGCCATTATTACAACTTGCCGTTAAACTTGGGTTTAGTTAAAGGTACCTTTAGCTAAAGGGAACTGTAAAGTTACCTTTAACTAATTTTCGTTATTACAACTTACAGATAAAATAAAATTAAAATATGGCAGTGCAGGAGCAAAGTCGAACAAACTGCTCAATTAAACAAGTTTTTTTTTAACGCAGTGGCAACAGCGGACTTCGTTTTTTTGTTGTATATGCTCATTTTGTTTAAATTTGAAGTTGCCATATCGAAAATAATATATGATATGGCAAGTTTAAAGTTGTTTAATATTTTTAAAAAAGTTAATTTTATTTTATCATTGGGTTCTAATAACGAAAAGAAATTAAAAGTGACTTTAAAGTTGTCTTTAGCTAAAGTTACCTTTAACTAAATTCAACTTTAAAGGCAAGTTGTAATAATGGCCCTTAAACAATTAAAGTTCCTACACTACATACACGAAAAAATACATGAAAAATTCAAAAATCAATTCATAAACATACTTTCCATATTAGTATTACCGTTCCTTGTCAGAAAATAATGGTTTAAAACACATAAATTTCAATGACATTAAAACTAATTAATTTGCCCTCAACATAATATACATATGTATGGATACATACTCCGTACTCACATACATGTGTATAATCAGATAAATCAATAGGCCTTTAAATGCTAAGAATGTTTATGCTGGCATACTCCTTCTTCTAAATAAAAATGAAATGCATTGTAAAAATGAAATCAATTACAACAAACACACACATACAAACATACACAATTCCAAGGATATACATGTATTTATATGTGAGTATGTATGTGTTAGCTATTATATCACCATAAAATGTTTAATACAATTATTAGTATCCTTTAACATACAACACCACTACAATTGCAATTGCAGTCGATGCTATTGCTGCTGCTGCTACTACTGCAACAGAAACAGTTCAAATAATGTGGCTGGCTGGCAGATAATGTTTGTATGGAAGTGATATATTGGGTATTTGGTGAAAGGACATAAAGGATGTTACACTTAAGAGCCAATTGAGTAAATGCCATTAATCAGCAAATTGTCAAGTCTCTCATACAACAGCATGAATTCCACTTTGAATTGGTCATTTATTGTGTATTTCATTTGATATGAATACGGATAAGTAGGGGCCCGATACATCGCGAATATGGGGTAGGGAGATTTTAAATTTATTATCGTTTAGTTAAAGTTTTTAAAAGAATTTTTTAGAAAATTATTCAGTAGGAAATAATAGAATTTAATTTAAAAAAAGAAAGAAAAATAAATTGTGAGTACAATGTGCCATATATGTATGGATAATCGATCCATTAATGTAATAAAAAGTTTTGTAACTAGATTCTTAAAAATAGCTCAGGTGGAGATGTGTAAGACACAGAGACTGGCTTGCATTGGTGTAATTGTGACAATGAAAATCTGTCCTGTTGAAATTAAGACCGTTGCATATGAAAGTGAGAAGCAGAGCCATGGGCGAGACTAAGTCTAAAGCGAGATTTATCAGGGGCCATCGTGGCCTGACAAGTCGAATGGCGTACAGCTCACTACTTAAATGTTACCTTAAATGAGCCAGAGACAATATTTTGCGACGGGAAATACTTCATGGAGAGAATGGAGCCATTATGCAGTGGGCAGATGGGTCCAGAATACATAATGGGACAACAGGGGATGTCCGATTTCTAAGTGAAATATTTAAAAGTCTTTAAGGAAGTAACGAGTTTCGTTCAAGCGAAAGTTTATGCCATCGTAAGATGTGCTCAATTCAATTTAAACAGGAATACAATCTTTAGGGTCAAACATAGCAATATGATGTTCCTTCAATGGTTATAAGCCATTATCGCATGATATCGCCTTGTTTCGTGATCCTTGCAACCACCCCGACGGAAAGTATTTGTTCTCCCAAATGTTTCTCAATAGAGTATGAAAAATTGGGGCACATTTCCACTTTAGTTTTCCTTATTGTCGAAACTATATCCACCCAGTTAGGTCAATGACTATTCGCATGAGAAACATACATATATCGAAGGAAATCAAACGTTGAAAATTAAGGTGCTATATTGGGCCTGCTATAGTATGAGAAAGAAGCTTGGTAAAATTATAAGAGTAACACTAGTGTGTAAAAAAATTAACAACATGGTATCTCTATAGAGATAATTGTAAAGAATGAATGTCTAATAGTCAAACGGTTGCACCAAATTTTTAAGAGAATTGGATAAAATTATTAACTTTTCAATATGATAACACGATAAAAAAAAATTAATTTAGAATTTATTGCATGACCCAAAAGTGCACAATTGATTTTGAATTTAAATATTGAATTTTTACTAACAAGAAAATAAAGGCAGTTTTTTTTAAATGTTAACTTTTTAAAAGGCAACATTTTTTTTTTTTGAAAAGAAAACGGCATTAGATTAAAACCAGTATTTATGCGAAGTTTTTATTTGTAATGAGTGTTGTTAGGAAATAATTAATTTATTATTAAACGTACTATAAATGTCTTAAGAAGATTAAAAATTTTCAAGTATTTTTCAAAATGTTTAACCATACAAAATATGGCGCTAAATTTAACTTTAGCAAATTAAATCGCCTATACTCTTATACAAGAATTTGATGTGTCTGTCCAATTTATTCTTACAGCAGGTACATTTAACCAACAACAACTTGTTTTTTGTAATTTTAATCTATGTATTCCGAAATTGTCACACAATAAATATTTCATAATTGTTTTTGCCGATTGTTGCAAAGTGCGTTTGCTCAAGTACGAGCATTTTTTGTGCACATCTTTTTTTTTTAGCAAAAGTTCAATAATTTTTAACGACATGCAATGGCTTTTACTGATCGCATTGGCCTCAAAAAGCCATGTGCAGCAATAAATTTTTCAACTTAACTTATTGCCCGAAACATTGCGTTGAACCATTTCGAAAGGCAATTGGCGAAAGCATCTTTGCTAAAAAATTCATATTACAGACCGTATTTATACATACATAAATAAAATGCATTCGAAATATGCAAGTACGCTGCGTTGACAATCGCCATAGTTTGCAACAGCAATATTGAATGGAAGCAGTGATGTGGCATGCACAAGGGTTATAAGGCAGGCCATATGAAATCAACCAGAGACACTATCTGCATCTATCTGTGTATGTGTTTCAATGTAACAACTACAACTAACAAACGAACCGCATGCGGTAAATTGAATGCGTAATTTTGTAAGCGCCATAAAGTATGCAATCAAGTAATTTATCATTCATAGAGAAATGGCTGGAGTGGTTGGAAGTACCACTCTATAGTTGGGGTGTCTGTTGTATTGTCGTTTATATTTTACAATCATATAGCCCAGACCCAAGGGCTTGGGTTAAAGTGTATGAACGAGTGAATGATGATTATGTTTAAACATTGAGTGTTGACGGTGGCGCTGTGAATGATGCTGCTGCTGCTGCTCTTACAGTTGCTGCTGTGGATGATTTTGTTGATGACAATGTCTGCGTCTGCTTTTAAAACGTTGTATAAAGCTTATTGGCCCTTTTTAATTTTTAAGCTTTAATTTTTAATTCTCTCTCTCTCTCTCTCTCTCGCTTCCTCTGTTGTTCATCCCATAAAGTATGTTGTATAATTCCCATTTACCTAATCACTTTTGTGTATGCTAAAGTTTTTTGTTTTTTATTATAATTCACCACAATATGTTTTGTTTTTGTGTTTTCACTGAAACCCATAATTCAGGTACAAAGTTTGTTTTATGGAGAAGTCTAATTAGTTTTTGTACTGTAGGAAGAAAAAAAATGAGAAGAATTTTTAATAATTTTGTCTACCAACAGACTTTTCAAGTCACATCTGGTTTTTGCCCGTCCTTTGTTATTTTTTTTTAAACATTTTTAACAGTTTTGTAGACCACAACGCATAGTTGGAATTGCAAGCGCTGCGGTTGGAAAAAGTTGAATCCAAGACAAATCTCTCCTTATTAAGCTAATGATATATGTCTCCTCGCCAACATCTTATAAATTGTGCGTACGTGAACCTACAAAATTGTCGAATGGGACGAAACAACCCACATTACATACTGCTTCGCCAAAAAGTCACTGATTGATGTGGTTTTTGGACTGGCGACGCCATCGAACCATATTTCTGTCAGAACACCGTCGGACAGGCCATCGCTGTCAACGGCGAGTACTATCAACTTTTTTTTGACCTGAATTGACTGATTTAGACACCAACGACGTTTGGTTTCAACACGACGATAGTGATGTGATCTAGCCACCAAGATCGTGCAATTTGATCCCTTTAGACTTTTTCTTGTGGTGTTCTCTTAAGTCGAAGGTGTTTGCGAATAAATTTAAAGATAGAGACTGCTATCGGATTCTTCTACGTTTTCACACAGTTCAGACACAAGCTCAAACAAAAAATATTTCTATCGGCAAATTCCTCTCAGCTGTCTTCTGGCGAAACCTCTGAGAATATATACAATTTCAATGACCACTTTCTGAAATGTGTCGTACACAATTGACGTTAAACTGTAGGTCCCGTCTATTGTGGGTAAAATTAACACACACAACATGGGTAGTCGCCGTAGTCTAGTACTACCTACTACTGTGTTGGCTCATTAGACGTAAGGCCCGAGTTTAAATCCCAGGTCAGATATCAAAACGAAAATATGAAAATATTTCTTCGGCGAATTCCTCTCATTTTCTGGCAAAACTCTGAGGGTAAATAAAATTGGCATGAAAAGCTTCTCAAAAATCTGTCGTTCGGAGTCGACTTTAAACTGTAGGTCCCGCCACTCATGTATAAAAATTAACGCACACAACTTAAGTGGTGTGAGAAGCTAGGTCGTAATCCTGACTGAATGCAATGTAATGACCAATTATGTATGTACAACATGGGTAGTCTGAGAAGCTTACTTTTTTAATACCTACTAAACTGCTTTAATGGCCAATTAATTTAAGTTAGTCATCTTTGCATGAACCATTTTTTGTCATTTGATGCTTGTGTTCAAGTGTCAGATTCGGCATGCATCAGATTCCATTAATTCAAAGCATTTCAAACAAATTATTCTCAGCTCACATTGAATATCGATTGAATGATTGAATCTACTGAATGATGACTAAGAGCCTAAAGTCTTCATATAGTAGGTGAGATACAACCCCCCTTCTACTTCGGGAGATTATTAACACTTGAATATTGAATATTTGTGTTCTTGTTAACGACCATTTAGAGACTTATTGATACCAGTCCTCTTCTTGTGCGGTAATCTCTTGCCCAAAAGACAACACGAAAAGGCGTAAAAACAATGTGTACAGATATAACGATTCTTTTTGAGTTTTTATAGGAAAAAACCCAGATCTAAACGTGCTTTAGTTTATAGATATACAGTAAAGGAGGTGTTAAATTTGGAATTCATGTCACGTAAAATTTAAAATATATATCTCAAGATGTTAATAAGATATGTATGTATATGTTACGCACTTTAAGGTTTAAGAGAAATTACGTTGGCAACGTCGCCAACATGTTTAATAAATATTTATTGTGAAAGCCATTGTTTTTCAAATTAAAAGGTGACGCATATCATATAACCTCCTAAGGACTAGCAAGCTTAAGTGTAACATCTTACGTAGTCGGATTGTACCAACTTTAATTCTGAGTTTAGTTTGATTTGTTCTCAGTTCAACTTTAAACTTCTTTGAATTAAAAAAAAAAAAAAAATTATAAAAAAATTTTGTTTCTCATGTAAAAAGAGAACAGTTTGCTACTGAATTAAATAATTAAAGAAAACCAAACGGCTGTAATTAAAACATCATTATTAGTAGAAAATCATAAGAAAAAAAATGAAAATTTCTTACAATTATTACTCTTAAGAAATATACTAGAAATCCATACCGAAGAGTTCTGTAGAACAAAACATAACATGGCAAAACTATAAGAATACGATGATAAACATCAAAACTAATTGTGAAGTTAAATATTAAATGATAATAAAATAAATTAAAACGAAAAACTTGAAAAATATTTAATTAAGTAAAGAAGCACCGTAATTGGCAAAGCGATCTCAAGTCGGGTGTAAGACTATTAACTTTAGGCGTTGTAAACAACATAAACATGTTGGCTGTGATCTTCGCATACTGCTAATTCCATTATTTCTCTACCATTAATATGCGATATTAATTCAAACATAATCACACATTAAATTCCCAAACATATAAAGTTACAAATTTTATTTGTGACTTTCTTTTCTGCCATTAGCAACACTAAAGAATTATACTTTTTATGATTTTATTTACCACCACACAACAGTTAAGATAACAATATTGGGCCTCTTTGAGTAAATTGCTATTAATTTAATGCAAATTTATGGGGAATATTAAATTAAAATTTTTGTTTTTGTTTATAACAACAAATGCAATAATAGTAGTGAGTAATTGTGCATGTGAGAAACCCACTCAATGGATTGGCAAAACCTGCAAAGAATACAAATATTTAGTATAGTATAGCACGCATCACTAATATCACCAACATATTGTTGGTTTACGCATTAAAGGTGTAGTGTTTAGTTTGTTTAACAAATATATGTATGTACGTATATTATAATATAACAATATTTCCCAAAGCTTCACACGTATCACAATTTATGTGAGTGGCCTGTTGATGCGCTGATAACATAATTCCTCTCCTATTATTCAGTGCTAGTCGATAATGGCAACTGGTTCCTTTGGTTTAGGCAAATTTTTATAAAATTTGCATACGAATTATGAGTTATGCCATAATGGACAAAATCATATCAATGCTAGGAAACGATCTAAGCACATCACTGACATGTCCGATCAAATCATCATCAAATCTAATTGAATATCGACTCAATGACATTCCATCGCAATGGCTTTTTACAGAAGGCGATGTGAAACTCTCACACTACTTCAGGAGATTATTAACACTTGGTTTTTTTCCTCTTGTTGAAGGCCACTAAGAGAATCCTTGGTACCCATTCGCACCAGATCATTGATGGTAGTCTCTTATCCAAAGGCTAACACACATTTAGCAAGGAGATGCACGTATATACCCTAACATACATGATAAAAAAGTCTTCGGCTATTTTCCTATAAATAAAGGAAGCGTGTAATAATGTGAAACTAGAAGTCAAACCTGGCGCACTAACCAGGTTGAAAGTACGCATAAAATTGTTTTAAAGGAACGATACTAGAAAGCTCGCTTATCGCTAGAATGATGGTATGGTAGCCACATAGCTTTTCTAGTTAAACAGAGGAATGAGGTTACTGTATCAGGCCTTAAAATGATAGCAGGTCCATTTGTCGCTAACGTCCTACGAGAACATCTATTTGACTAATTAGAAACCCCAGACGTTGAGGGTTCTTTGTGATAAATCAAATCAAATTGGATTGGAGTAGGCGTGAAGTTATCACCTAATTGGATAACGTAGTACTTACTCGTACAATATCAAACAAATGTGTGAATTATATTGGCGTTAGTTTGGTTCGATTCCAAACGACAGATTTAAGACACTTTTCATGATAATTTTATTTACTACTAGTGCTTTTTCCAAGAAGACTGAAAGAAATAATTTTTTTTCAAGTTTCATTTTGTACAAGACAGCTGTGTGAAGGTTGAACCAGGGGTGTCGTGTGAAAAAATTTTTTTTTTTTTCAAAAACAAAACAATCTCTTGGAAAAATTTTGACAAATAATAATCGATTGTCAAAAAAAGAGTACGATAATATAAGTTTATTAAATTATATTCAAATCAATCTTGATGAACATTTTTAAGAGCTCTATTAGCATCGTTTTAACAATTCAAAATTTACCACAACACCATTACAAATGATCTATTCTGATAAGTTCAACACTTTTTCTCTTCGAAATTATATTTTTTAAAAATGTCCTAAGTTTCTGCTGAGCCACAAAGTCTCAAACAATTAAAGTCATTTGAACAATTAATTGTGTGGCGCTGCTAAATTGCATGTTTAAGTGCGATATCACAATTCAGAAACCTACTAAAATGAAAAGCAAAAAACAAAAAATAAAATCGTCAACAACATTGAATTAAAATAAAAGTATCTGCATGAGTAGAAAAATAAAAAAAAAAAAAATATTTTAAAATATAGAGTGATTCAACTAAAGATTTGAGTTAAGCTTTTGGCTGCATCAATAGAAACTAAAAAAAGATTCTGTCTTATTATAGGTAACCTACTCAATAATTCACAGGATATTATCAAAAAAACGCTACACTAAATGCCAAACCCTTTAAACATGTGTGACCATTTAGATCTACAAAAAAAAAAAAAAAAAAACAAGGAAAAAACATTGCAAATACATGGCAGTATTTGTTCCAATGTAGGTACAAGCGGTTTAAGTAGTTTTACCATGTAATGTATGGCAGAGATGTGTAGTGTGGATACATTAAAGACCTACTCTTTCCTTGAAGCGAATAGGAACAGAAAGCTAGACAAATGCATTTCAAAAAGAAAAAAAAACCGAAATTTATTCGCATGTTGGCATGCATTGGTAGAAAGAAAGAAAGAAAGAAAAAAAAGAAAGATAGAAAGAAGCATCCCAATCTATGACAAGATATGAATGAGTTGAACACCGAACAAAATACAAAACATTACAAGTTTTGAGACAACAAGCAAGCGACTGCAGCGGTAATGCAACAACAACAACAGCAACAGCAACAAAAACGTTAAACTACATATAAAGCCAGAAAAGTAGAGAAAACGAATTAGAGATGCCACTGATCGCGGCGACATGCATGTCGTGGCATAATCTTGATGATGAATGTATAATTGCATGCAAACCGTTTTTGATGAATGAAAAGAATGAATGAAAAATCTATTAAATTGAGGTGACTTGTCTGCTGGTGGGGCAAGAGTTCTTTATGTTATGGCATATTGTTATATTTGTTGTGGCAATGTTTACTTAGTGTAACACCATTTGAGAATAAAAAAAACGAGTTAATTTAAATGTTTTTCTCTTTTGCTACCATAAGAGTAAATGTCAACCAGCATAAGCAATGTGAACTTACGATTCTACATACATATGTATATGTATGTATGAACATATAAATGAATTCTTAATAAATGTGGTTGCACAGTGGTTGCACAAATCCTGTCCTTTCGGTTTGATTATAAACCGTGTGATGATCACACAATATGGTGCTCACGGAGGAATATTCGTCTCATACATAGATTAGATAGTATCATAGAAAATGGAGGTCAAATATCTAGGAATAACATTGTATAATAAATTGACATGGAGAGATTACATTAGAGAGCATCTTAGGAAGGAACAGATATTGCATAAAGGTAGACCGAAAACTTGCAGGAAATCCTGCAGATGCTTAGAAATATGCACACCCTAATAGTCAAACCAATAGTGATCTATCGGGCAATTGTCTGGGCATATTCAACAAATCTGAAAACACCTCAAATCCATTTGGACATGATACAGAGACTCGAGTATCAACTGGATCAATGAGAACCTGGAAGCTCTGTTGCAGCGGACTCCCATGTCTCGTGCCGAGACAACGGTTAGATTGATGGAAAACAAGTCTAACATGCAAGTCATCAGGCGATCTCTTGATCTATGGAATCAATTGGCTGACAGCTACCTTTTTAACTTTCCCTGGACAAAACCAGTAGTCTCTATGATTTTGAAAAGTGCTCTGAAACGAAGCTTTGTAACAAAAATTAAGGGAGTAATCTGGAAGCTGCATACTTCTTCAAAATATGCAGATGAGTCAAGAACGGATCTTGGAACAGGAGCAGTAGTTTTTTTTTGGTTTTTGAATGAAATATTTCGAGCTCATGGAGACACTAGCGGGTATCTTCCAAGCAGAATTCTATGCGAACGAAGGATGTGCTCAATTAAATTTCGGTAGGCTAGGCGGTACGTGACAGTCAGGTCACCATTCAAGCAATCTGCTCTAATCCTGTTAAATCAGAAATAATATGGGACTCTCTGAGTAAGGTGAATCGGCAAGGTAGTGAAAATTAAGTTACTCTCTGCTGCAACCATGGTCATGTGGGAATTCTCGGCAATGAACAAACAAAGTTCGAATCCCAGGTCAGACATCAAAACGAAAATATGAAAATATTTCTTCGGCGACTTCCTCTCAGCAGATTTCTGGCAAAAACTCTGAGAGTAAATAAAATTGCCATGAAAAGCTTCTCAAAATACTGTCGTTCGGAGTCGACTTTAAACTGTAGGTCCCGCCACTCATGTATAAAATTAATTAAGTGGTGTGAGAAGCTAGGTCGTAATCCTGACTGAAGGGTTGTAATGACCAATTATGTATGTATGTATGTATGTATGAACAAACAAATGAGCTTCCGAAAAGGGGAGCTTCCATGTCGTTGAATAGGCTAGAATCCTTCGGTGAAGTTTGGGGCGGACGTTTGGAAAGGTATGCTCAACGAAAGGAAAGATGAAGAGAGGCAAGGGCTCTTCTAAAACCAAGTGTATTCGAGGAAATCAAAGCTTTTGTTGGCAAATTACGAAAAGAGGAGACTAACCTTAGTAAGCTTAGGTTGGTAACCGGTCTGTTGACAGGGTACTTTAGGCTCAGAGTACATACATACATACATAATTGGTCATTACAATCTTTCAGTCAGGATTATTGACCTAGTTTCAAACACCACTTATGTTGTGTGTGTTAATTTTATACATAAGTGGCGGGACCTACAGTTTAAAGTCAACTACGAACGACGGATTTTTTGAGAAACTTTTCATGGCAATTTATTTACTCTCAAAGTTTTTGCCAGAAATCTGCTGAGAGGAAATCGCCGAAGAAATACTTTTTGTATTTTTGTTTTGATGTCTGGCCTGGGGCTCGAGCCCTGGCTTTACGTCTAATAGGCCAACACACTACAGACTAGACTATGCTCAGAGTACACTTATTCAGAATAAGGGTTGTCTCGAGACCAATGTGTAGATTTTGCGGCGATGCGAATGAATCGTTGAAATCCATTTTTGGTATCTCTGCGGCATTAGTCCATCGCAGGAAGAAATTGGAAAATAATGAATTTCGTGTAAAACTGAAACTCTGGATTCAGATTGAACTCCAAAGAGGAAATCATCTCAAACACAAAATTTATTTCGGTGGCCATGATTAATTTCACATTTTGAAAATCAGGTTGTATAATTGTTATATAACTTAAAGGATATGATAGGGGGGACTGGCAGCTTTATCGAAATCAAAACTTTTGTAAACTCACATATCAGTCCCTTGTGATGCTACATAAAGCACTGCACTAGCACTATATGACAAGTTCTGATTCATCGGTCACGACAGTTCGCATTAGGTCTTCTCTATACATATTTAATTTAAAGATCTACAGAAAAATTCTGTTTGACAGTGTTTAAAATCAAATTGCTTTGCATACCACAGTTCGTGTTTACAAACCAAAAAAAATTCTAAAATGTTGTAAAAACAACATTTTTGAACATGCATGCATCATCGTCATCATGCATTGAAACTTTTCATGTATCATTAATAAATGTTTAGGAAAAAAAGGAATTTCATTTAAGGAAAATACAAGAAGCCGTTCGTTCTCCAAAATGGAATTTTTCTTTTTAACTGTCTTGGCAGAATCGTGTAAAAATTGTAGCAAATTAACATAAATTATAGACTAAAACTGTTTTCATTTCATATATGTATGTACGTCTTTTAAATAGAGATTCACATACTATACTATCTATATCTGTATCTGTATGAGTATATCTGTTTATATATTAAAATATTTTTTAAAAGACCTTTAAAATTTGTGCTTTAAAGTCATTTGTTTTGCTGGTAACATTGTTTTTCTAAATTGTCTTTACTTTATTGTGGAATATTTAATAATTCTGTTGTAATTTTTTCATGTTCTGGGTGTAGGAGAGGCTGGCTTTTTATTCAATAAATAGTCAAATAATTAAAGCAAGAGAAAAAAATATTATGTGAAGTCTGTCTCTCACAAAACAAACATGACATAAGATGCATGCTACGAAATCATTAAAGAACAATTAATTAAAGTCAAACTTTAACCGGCGTCACCACCACCGACCACTATATTCCTATGTATGTTCACATACTATGCCACTGTATTCTGCCTTACAGTAAGTACAATGGCTTATTTGAAGATTTTCTTTATCGTCGATTTATTTTCTCATATTTTTTTTGTTTCGTCACATTTTTCTAAAGACAAACACACACATTAATTCGTTGTATGGGCGCGCAGATCTTTGAATATTCTCGACAATTAATATTTTGTATGACAATAACAAATATGACCTAAATTATTCAATTTAATTTTTATTTACTTTTAATTTTATGATTTGTTACGAAACTCTTTATTTTTTTTTTTGTTTCATTCTTTCGTTCTTTCTTTTCTCTCTGTTTGTCAGTTTCTCGTGATATTTGTAGTTTTTACAAATTAAACCTTTTATGGTACCAGGAGACGACTATGCTAATTTACATACACAACATAAGTGGTGTGAGAAGCTTAGTCGAAATCCTGACTAAAGGCTTGTAATGATTCAGTTGTAGGCTTATCAAGCTATAGCTGAAGCTACAACGTGCACAGAAATTCTATTGCCGCCTTGGCACATCTGATCAAGAACTAACTGGCACCAGAACCTCCATTTTCAATTCACTTCAGTTGAATCTAAGAGAAATCAATTCCCTTCTTAGCATAACTTACTTCTTACTTACTTACTTAATTGGCCATTAACAACCCGATTAACGGATTTCGGCCTGCCGCAACACATCCTTCCAGGCGCCTCTGCTTCTTGCGCGCCTACGCCAGTTGGTCACACCAATCCTCGATTTGGTCCTTCCAACGTATACAAGGTCGTCCTCTTCACCGACTTCCGCAGTTCCCCGCATCAAATACCCGTTTCGCCGGAGCATCCTCCTCCATTCGAACGACATGGCCGAGCCAGCGCAGCCGCTGGATATTAATACGCTGTACAACGTCTATGTCGGGAGTCTAAGAAGATGGTTCTGGCAGTAAATGAGGGCAAAACAAAGTATTAACATATACAAGTATTTACATATACGAGAAGTAGAGACGTGCGGCGTATTGATTCTCAGATTACGGCCGACAACTATATTTTTGATACAGTCAAGGAATTTATTTATCTTGGCTCCGCCGTTACCACCAAAAATGATGTCAGTCTGGAGATCAAACGCAGGATTACTCTTGCCAACAGGTGCTACTATGGCCTCAATAGGCAATTGAGTAGCAGAGACCTCTCTCGTGCGACAAAACTAATACTCTACAAGACGCTCATCCTACCCGTGCTTCTTTATGGCGCAGAGGCATGGACCCTATTAAGAACTGATGCAGCAGCCTTGAGAGTATTCGAGAGAAAAGTAAGTCCTACCTAAGATCTTCCGAACCAACAATGAGCTGTATGAGCTCCTCAACGACACAGACGTTGTTGGGAGGGATGGGATGCATACAAACAAGGTAAAGTTTCTGACTGTGGCCAACATGGCGACCACCAGGACGATCCTTGTCTTGCTGTATTCAAGTTGACAAGCAGCCTTCTCGTGGCCCCTCCTGGATGGCATTCTAGCACCCGCTAGATGTTAACTAATGCGTGCAGCGAAGTCCAATCCCCTGGACGTTAAATTCGGGTTGCGCATAGGGCTTGGAACTCACCACGTAAAAACAAAAATCCAATGAAAACCAAAATACAAGACACCATAAAGATCACCCTACTTAGCATAAATTTACAGGAATTCATTTGAAGAGCAAAAAAGTTCATGTTGGAACTAGGCTTTTGGCATTCTGCTTTCTACTGAAGCAACAATTAATTCAGATGGTATCAGTGTAGCGTTATGGTTAAATGGGAATCATCTCCTGTAGGTTTGTAAATGCTAAACTGATAATAGCGCCTATATGATCACTCTTAATTAAACTAGGACACAAAAAATGTCTACATTGTCTGCCGTTGGATATTATTAGTATTATTGTCGTGAAAAGGTGGTTCAGTACTGTGACCATTTGTACTGCCCCCTAACTTTTCGGCTTTCTTTCTAATGTCTCCGAGCCTATTGCCCTGATGAACTTCAGGATGTTACCCGGTGTCAACAATGGTAATTCCCTGCTTAGCACTTGATATGGATCAAAATGTTTCATCCTGGGATAGATTAATGCTCTACAGGTTCCAAGAATATGTTCCAATAATTTATACTCATCGTCACAGAAGTTACAACAACCCCCTTCTGAATCTCCAGGATCAAAAGACCGGTTATCAACCTCAAGTTATTTCTTGATAGTCTGATGCATGACTCATATCTACTCTTATTAAAATTTAATAAAAAAAACTCTCTATTCTCATTATCTTCCCATTCTTTGCATATACATACCTTTCCAAACACACATTCCCAGTCCATAGAAGGGTTCTGGTCCCATCAACGTCGTGGAATCTCCACTCTTCGCAATATCATCTTCTTGGTCACGATTAGAGTTCCTACATGACGGTGGGACCCTACATAGCTGATTGAGCTTCCCCAGATAATCCCACACTATTTTCGATTTAGCCTTAAAAGATACGAGTAGCAGTCGAATGATTGCCATCAGATAGTATTGCTTTGTGCTGTCTTTTGTACCTCCAATCCAAATTTAATTTAGCTCGTCTTTAGATGGCATACACACACTTCTGTCTGATAGCCCCATGGGTTCGAAATATTTCATTCTGGGACCAAAAACTCATGATCCAGTACTTGGCCGTTGGATAACTGACGTGTATGATAGTGAGAATGTTAAGTAAAACTTGGTCCTTTCGCTTTATTAGCCTTTACTTTACCTACAGTGGACAGTAAAAGTGTTAGTACTCCAATATATTTTGGCAAAAACAAGTCTCCACGGACTTAATACTATTGCACAAAGTCCCGATATGACTTCATGAGAGTATTTAGGAGATCATTTGAAAGAACGCTTACGTAATTGCTAAACCTCAAACAAAAGTCAACCGAAATACTTGCTCATAGTGCCACCAGAAAACGTTAAACAAAGCGATAACATTTTCATGTATTAGGCCTTTGAATTTTAAATTTACTCAGGGTTCTCCTTAGTAGTACCTATGGAGTTATCCTAAACTTTTCGTTATTTTTCTCTTGTTTTATGAAAAACATTAAAACATTTTTTGTTTTATAATAAAATAGAAATAAATTAATAAAAAAAATATAAAAAAATTAAATTCTTTATACAAATTGTTGGTTAAAATTCATGAAATTGTCAAAATATATTGGGGTACTAAGAATTTTGCTGTCCACTGTACATGTTAATAAATTTTTCATTACCTTATTGGGTTAGATGTGATTAAATCGAAATTTGAGGCAGATGAGTTGCGTTGTCGTCGAATTTGCTTGGTTTTGTCGATTTTAAGCTACAGTTCAAATAAAAATAAAATGAAGTCGCCGTGGTGTAGTAGGTAGTGTGTTGGCTTATTAGACTGAAGGCCCGAGTTCGAATCCCAGATCAGACATCAAAACGAAAATATTTCTTCGGCGACTTCCTCTCAGCAGATTTCTGGCAAAAACTCTGAGAGTAAATAAAATTGCCATGAAAAGCTTCTCAATAAAAATTTGTCGTTCGGAGTCGACTTTAAACTGTAGGTCCCGCCACTCATGTATAAAATTAAAACACACAACATGAGTAGTGTGAGAAGCTAGGACTTAAGGGTACGGGCTTCTTGGGGACGATTGCTGTAGACTGTCTAATGGTGAAGGTATAGCACTGGCCATTTTATAGTCACCTAGCAGCAACTCGTTTCCTTGCCGTTCGCATCTTGAGATGTCCACAAACACTACTCCCTCTCTTCCACCTTCCTTTAACCCATTTTCCTAAAACCTGCACAATGCACTGCATGAGTAGGGGTCATCCCCTGAGTGCTGGTTTCACCAAAAAAAAAATAAAGCCTTGCTTGGGGTTAATGTTTGCCAATGAAAAGGGTTTCCCTTATTTCAATGTATTGCCTTTCGAATGTTTATTCAATAATTTTAACTAATTTGACCCGCTTATTTCAATTAGAATTATTAAACGCACATTTTCTTATGCCACATCTTATAGCATTTTCATTAGAAGTTATGAATGAATGAATGAATGAATATTCTTACTGGAATTAATTAATTATTGTGGTAACAGACAACATATTTTTAACCCTCACACATACATACATATGTATGTACCGGGTTATCCATTTCGTGGTTTCAAAAGTAAACGTAAATAAAACGCATATAAAATATTTTTTTCATGATATTTCTTTTTTATTGTAAAGTTTGAACGTTGACATTATGTGTGAAACACTACATCATTTAAATGACCTCCACGTGAAGTGTTGCAAGCATTGATTCTTTTGAGGTAATTTTCGACCACTTTTTGACACATATTGGGCGGTATCTCAGCCATAACTTGACGAATGTTGGTTTTTAAGTGCTCAAGAGTTGAAGGTTTATCTGCATAAAAAAGTCTAATGGTGTCAAATCGCATGATCTTGGTGGCCAGTTGATATCGCCATCCATCGTCGTTTTCGAAGAAGTAAGGTCCAATCACACCTTCGGACCAAAGAGCGCACCAAACAGTGACTTTTTCTGGATGTAATGGCCTCATTTCAATTACTTGAGGATCCTCAGAACCCCAAATACGACAATTTTGTTTATTAACATACCCACCGAGTGTGAAATGTGCTTTATCGCTGAAGAAAATTTTGTTCGAAAAATTGCCGATACGCACGATACGTGGCCGTGGCAGAATCATCATTTTTGTAGTAGGTTTTGATAATTTTTATGCATTGTGTGATAGTTAAGCGATCCATTTTCGTCAATGTCAGACTTTCAACTGAAAAGAAAAAAATTGGTTTCACAACTTAGTTTGACAGATGTCGAATTCCAGTCCCATACTTTTGAAACCACGAAATGGATAGCCCTTTACTATGTAAGCGAACATAAAAAACAATTTTTTTTCTGTTGCAACATTTTATGTCGCTGTTGTAAATGTGATTAAATGATGGATGATGTATAGAATTTAATTATAACCCTAATTGTGACCCTTATAAGAACTAAAGAGACTGGTATTTTACAAGTACTTTCAAGTTGTTTTCTAGTTTCTAATTAGAAGCTATGATGATGATGATGCAAGTAAAATGCTATGAAGTCATACATTAATGGCAACATTTATGCATTGTATTCAATGGGTGTAGTTAAGCAAAACATTGTCAAAAAACCAGTATTTGCTGATATTCTTATGAGACAATTGAGAGAGTTTCTATTTTAGAATTATATAGGAAGTCAATACAATATTTGGCAATTGGATATAAATCTTGTTATTATGTTATGCCATCAAACATAGAAAAGTCCCACCTAAAGGCTATTGTTTTGCGGAAAAACAAAATCAAAGCAATTATTGCTTTTCATTCCTTTATAATAACTAACGCACCTCTCAAATAAATCGTATATCAAAGATTTTAGATCGGCACGAGCGTAACTAAACCATATGAATTGTAATGATGAAGAAAACTAAAACCAAAAAAAAAAAGAATTCGGTCTTCAAATTGTAACGCAAACTAAGCCTGTAAACATTTACGCGGCTAAATTGTGTTCCTATTTTCCTTTGTGGCAATACAATACAAAACAAAACAAATCAAAAGATGTTGCATTTATACGTACGTACATTAGGTGTGATAGTTTTTACTGTTACAACAATGTTAACACCAATCATTTCCAATATTTTTTTCAGTTTTACTTATAAAAGACGACATCACCGTTGCTATTTCGCCTTATTGTACGTATTTTTATTTTATTTTTTTTTTGCTATTTCTTCGATTTTAATGCCAACAACATTAAGTTGGTGTTGTTGAGTCATTGATAGTGTTTTCCTAATGTTTTCTTCGGTAAATGGAAAGTAAATGTGTCTTATGATGACTCTGTGGATACCGTCGAGATCAAATACATGGAATTTAAGTGTGCGTTTGTATGTTCGTTAATATTTTTAATGGTGCTTTTATGAGGCACCCATTTAATAAGAGAGGTTTCCTGTTGCATTTGGTGCGAGCTGGCCTTACCAAAAACATTGAGTGTGGAAGGAAGCAGATAGAGAGAGAGAGAGAGGGTGGTGGAAAAGGTGGAAGATTTCAATATTATTTTTTTTATTTTATTTTATTATTTTGGCTTTTGGTTTCCCATATGGAATTTTTTACAAGAAGAATATCAGTTTTACCAAAAATAAAGTAAAATTTTAATTACATAGTGAGCGACTATGGGGTTACATACATAATTGGTCTTTACAACCCTTCAGACAGGATTACGACCTACCTTCTCACACCACTTATGTTGTGTGCGTTAATTTCATGCATGAGTGGCGGAACCTACAGTTTAAAATGGACTTCGAGCCACAGAATTTAAATAAAAATTGCCATGAAGAGCTTCTCAATAAAATATGTCGTTCGGAGTCGACTTTAAACTGTAGGTCCCGCCACTCATGTATAAAATTAACACACACAACATTAGTAGTGTGAGAAGCTAGGACTGAAGGGTGCGGGCTTCTTGGGGACGATTGCTGTAGACTGTCTAATGGTGAAGGTATAGCACTGGCCATTTTATAGTCACCTAGCAGCAACTCGTTTCCTTGCCGTTCGCATCTTGAGATGTCCACAAACACTACTCCCTCTCTTCCACCTTCCTATAACTCATTTTCCTAAAAAACCTGCACAATGCACTGCATGAGTAGTGCTGGTTTCACCAAAAAAAAAAAATCGATAATTTTAACGATTTACTTTTTGTTCTACAGTATGTGCAGAGCACACTTGAAACTTGATAAGAGAATTAATAACAGCCTTAAAATCTTCGTTTTTTAAACGTTTTTATAAGCGCTGAAATAACAATGTGTCCAGTTGGAATAATCGAATCAACGTAAAATATTCTTTCAGAATCGTTTACATGTACGACAAAAAAGGCTCCAACTAGACTTAACTGGTCTTTACAATCCTTTGGTCAGGTTCATAATCTATCTGCTCACACTCTGCGTCCGTATCCTGACAAACTTCTTAACTTCTTCTAGTCCATTCCTTCCTAGACAAGTTATGTCTGGTATAGTGTTATCTACTAAATATTGGGATCTTGAGCCTACGAAAGCTAACCGCGCGTATTGCTTTTCAAAATAAACAGAAACTAAACACTTCTTACCCTTCTTAGTAGAGTAGGGTATCATTTTGTGATTCGTTAAAATACCATTAGACACACTGAGCTTTCATTGTATTTAAAGTAAGTAATCATGTTTAAGCCAAACATAAAATGTTAGTATATTTTCGATAAATTCCCAGTTTTTCTGTATTTAATAGTCTGTGTTATAACAGAAAAAAAAGAAAAATTATCTGGAAATAGAGAAAAAGTTTTTTTAAATTATGGTTGAAAATTTCATTGCGTTGAAATACTCATTAAGTGACTCAATTTCATGAAAGCTTTTGAGAGACTTTATAAACGTTTTTTTTCATCGAGTGTATTTACACAATAATAACGTTAATCGATCTTACTGTTTCTTACTTAATATTGCATTAAACTTTATATTATGAATGTATGTTTTGGATGTATTGTATCTCTGTGCAAATACATGTTCAACAACTTGTCTATTTGGTGGTTTGTATGTTGTTGGTCTAACTTCTTTAATTTTTTTTTTTTTGCAACAATACTATACATATATGTAGCTATTAGTATGAATATGTGTATGTTGTATCTATAAGTGTGTGTTGTTTTTTTTTCTTTATATGATGACGAAGTGATGTGCTGTTAGAATCGTGCGATCAAACTTTAACATCATCAAAAAAGATCGCCACCAAAAAAAAACTCAACTCTAATGCCTGTGCGAGTAACAAATATAATACACAGCACAAGTACTTGCCTTATAATACTGTGACGACTGCCACCACCACTGCCACCTTCATCCATGATACCACACTTAAGCTACCAATAAACAGACAATTGAAATGATTTTCTCTTTATTTAAAATCAAGGGATTTTTCATGTTTTTACATATTTTTGAAATGATTTAATTTGAAAAATTTTAAATATCTGCTGTACACTATAACATCTTGTTTGAACTCCAAACAATGATGACAAACCGTTTTCTCCTGGATTCGAAACTGATTTATTCATCATTCCTCTAACGACGGCAATGGTATTCTCGAATTACCTTCGGACATCCAAATCAATTACCATTACCGATCCATACTTTTATTGCTTCTAATCAACATCGAAAGGTAACTCCATATTCATTAAATAATGAAAGCATTCTTTAAATGTTCTGACTTTAAAGCTTTTTGTCTTAAAACCTAAGAAGTTTATAATGATGAAGATGAAGGAGTCATACAACAATAACACCAACAATAGTAAAACACATTGTAAGTTAAGGTTACTAAAGTATGTTTGTTTGTCCGTCCCGTCTGTCCGTTTATTCACCACCATTGCTAGTGTTGTTGTTGTCTTGTAGTATTGCAGTCTGAACACATATTAAACAACAATTGCAATTTTCATCCTAATGCTTATTGCTGAATTTAGATAGTTATGGGATCTTTAAATTTAACCTCTTGCTGTGCCACACTATGACTCGTTCGTTGGTTGGTCCCTATAACTGGCTGGTTGGCTGCATGGTTGGTTGGATGTTGTCTTGCTTTTTGGTTTTCAGTGTCTGTCGAAGACGTTGAAATAAAAAGTAGAAAAAACCAGATGAAGAATAAGAAAAATAAGACAACCAAGAAGATGGTACTTTATTGATGGAGTTGACTGTAGAGTGGAGTAATTCAACAATGCATTGCAATGCTGCACAAAGTGCATGGTAATAGTGTGAAGGTGAGTCCAGTCGCTAAAACGAGTAAGTTAAAGTCTATTTATTTTTCATTTTCTTTTTTTTTTGTTCAGGGACTTCTTTTTTCTTTTGCTATTCATTTTTGATGAAAACTGTAAATTTACGAACCTTACGTTAATCACCAACAATGAATCGCGCACAGCATGAGGAAGAAAATTTTCTAACCGATACAGCCAGCAATGGCAACAACAATATGATAAATATTTTAAGAATCTAAACACTAATAACAACAACAAACACAACAACAACAATATCATGGAAAAAAATAATGTCTGTATGAAAGGAGATTTTCGTCGTTTTTCTTTTTTTTTCCATTTTCCTATCCCCATTTCAAGGAGTGGAGTTAATAAATGAAATTAAAAATTTTAACATTAATTTGAAAAAAATCCCAATATATTTGGAAAATTTTCTTAATAATCGTCTTTAATCTTGTCCAGATAGAAACATGATCTTAAACATACATACTATGTACATTACACTATACATACATACTTACAGTGTGTATATGCATAGATTTTCTTTTACGTTTCTATAGACTTCAAAGGATGTCGTTCAACAAGTAAGTAAAGATTTTGGAGACTGTATTCGTTGATTTAAATTCCTGTACTTAGTTTTTCTTCTTATCTAACATAAAGCGTGTGACATAGTTAAATAAGAAATTACGGGAATATTTTATAGTTTTCTACAGCGATTGTAAAATATTCTGCTATAAACATTAGAAAACATTATAAGAAACATAGAGGATAGAAATATTGATGGAATGAAATTACATACATACATAATTGGTCTTTACAACCCTTCAGTCAGGATTTCGACCTAGCTTCTCACACCACTTATGTTGTGTGCGTTAAATTTATACATGAGTGGCGGAACCTACAGTTTAAAGTCGACTCCGAACGACAGATTTTTGAGAAGCTCTTCATGGCAATTTCATTTACTCTCAGAGTTTTTGCCAGAAATCTGCTGAGAGGCAGTCGCCGAAGAAATATTTTTTTTTATATTTCGTTTTGATGTCTGACCTGGGATACGAATCCGGGCTTTACGTCTAATAAGCCAACACACTACCTACTAGACTACGGCGACTTCAAATGATGAGGGAATGAAATTATGTTTTTTATAATTCGGTAGATAACATTTATTTAGCATTTATTTTTAGTACATGATTTCCAGCGCAGCTTTATGTTACTTGGTTACATCATATTTTGGACTACCTTTTTCAATATCTTTCAGTCTGGCTTCCTGTCGTTCCATGGTGGCTTGAATTGTTGCTGGTTTGTCTATATACACCAATTACTAAATATACGACATGAAGGCAGCTCTTTTTTAATTTAAAAAGAAATAAGGACGGATGTTGCCTCGAGCTAGTAAACCACATCAAAAACTTAATTTTTAATGGAGATACGTATGCAGCCAATTTCGCAAGGAATGTCTTTCATATCTTAACACTCACAATCTTAACATTCTTTCCCACAATGCTCATCTTCGGACAACTAAAAGTAAGCCCAATCAACAAAAAAGCGACGTACAAGCTGTATTTTATGTGAATACACACGTAAAATTTTGCATGTAGTGGAAGTACAAAATACGAACTATTTGCGAAGGAACCCGAATCGAGATCTCATCGTCACCTTCAATAGTTCGCACTAAAGCAGCAATATTCTCTTTGGCTCAAACATTTCTTTGTCTTGTTAGTAATTCTCAATCATGAATTCCAAAACGATCAGTAACTGCTTCTTGCTCACTAAGCCGGTTATACTCTATGAATTTCGCAAAGAGATTTATATTTCCACAATTTGGAAATGTTGTTCTGGCAGTACATAGTTCAATTAATGCGTGCAAAAAAACTTAAAAAAATCAAGTAATAGATCTACATGAGCCTAGTCTCCAGGTTTGGAAAATAAAAATATTCACTGGCAGCTTAATCCGCAGAATATGACAGAAAAGCGGCTGATTCGTAATTTATCATGGATTTTTATCATAGGGTTTGTTAATGAGTGCACCCTTTCATTGCTCTGATGCAAAATAATTTTGTCCAAGCCAATATAAATTTTTTCTTTCCATTACATCGACGCATTAAGATTTTATAACATTAGACATTGATTTTAGCACTTTTCAAGGTAGTTGGTGTGACAATTCCGTGTGCAACCCATAGAGGTAGTGTTGTGGTGGATCTTCTTTACATCTACGTTTACGAAATGTCAAAAAGCTTAAAAATTTAAACCACTTGGCCATGTGAGGTGACAAAAGCTGTCATTTTAAGATCTTTTTTATTGTTGTGTCCTTGTAGGGACGTCAACTAGGCGCCCAGCATTTTTGGTTGTATAACTGCAACGAAATTCAAAAGTCAGTTCACAATTCTGGATGTCTTATATTGTATTATTGATCTACAACCGTATTATCTCAGACGTTTTACTGGCAATAGGATCTTAGTTGTTGTTGATATTGGTTATGTTTTCTGTGCAGTTGTGTAGAGGTTGTGCAGTACCACGACGAGCTGATTTATTGTTCTGCCCTCAACATCTGTTGAGTATATCCTTGCACACAAGCTTGTAGCTTTGCTAAACTTCAGAATGCTGTGCGGATAACTCCTTGCTTATTACTTATTAAACATCCAGGTGTTTCCTTCCGAACTACATTAATGCCACACAGATTCCGAATATATTTTCTGGTGATTCGTTATTCTCATTGCGGAATCTAAATATTAAGCTTGAAGTATTAAGCTAGTAAGTCTAAAAGTGAATGTAAGTCTGAATATTAAGCTAGTAAGTCTAAAACAAGTGTTCTTTGAGTCGAGAATGTCAGATACATTTCCGGTTACTATCCTTTGGTCTGGGCTTGTCTTCTTACGTAATTGCATGATCGCATAAAATAGGCTCGATCATGTTCTCGGTTTTGATTCTAATTAAACCAAGTTTTTTTATGGTAGTTCCAAGAGTTAGGCGATTATATTCATTGGTTTTAGATATTTAGGGCACTGCATAGCAATTCTATTACAGATCAAGAGAAAGATTTAAAATATGTTATCAATTCCAACATAATGCGACAATGAGGATGCTTATGCATCCTGTATATACATACATGTAACAATATTCGATATGATTTAACATTATCTTCTCATCGTGTTCTGCTGTTTAATTTTGAATACAATAGCTTTCAAGATCTAATTTCCAGCTGTTTGGTCTAATGAAAATACATCATGTTCTTTACTGCTTAGTGACTATACGACACAATTTCTTTATTATATTTTTCCATTTACGCTTAAAGATATTTCCAATCGTTCTCTTTTTTTTCTTTTTTTTTTTTTTTTGAGATAACATCCGACTAAAACGAAGTCTCAGATCTTTGTTAACTTATGTGGTCAACCAAAAGGTGTTAAAGATTTTTCTATTATGGCTGGTGATTTTAATAAATTCAAAATTGTTTTTAAAAAAAAATCGATATTCTTTAGCTAACGTGAGTATAGATGTCACATACGAGGTACATGCTGGCTTACTGGCTGACTGGCCTGGCACTCACTTAGACAATCAATGCGTAATCTTTGTTGAAGCTGTTGTACATACATTGCTTACGTCCGTCTCTACATCCATTTGACTATGAGTTTACATTATATTGACAATATATTCTCTAAATATTGTCAACGTTATTTATTCAGTTTTTTTAAATAAAAAAAAAACAGATTTTTTTTCAGCTTCTATGCATGTTTAAACGAACAAACAAACAGTAGCTGCCTGACCACATGTTCAAAATTAATGACAATAGAGGCTATATGTTGCATGCCTGCACTATCATACGTCGCTTTTGTTGTACGGTTTGTGTATTCACGCTAGAGATCATTGATAAAATTTATGAATAAATTATTTAAAGATTTTATTTGATAGCATCTACTTATTGGAAATATTTCGTAAAATATGTTTAGAATGTATGATATTTGAAGACGTTTTTAAAGTGTAAATATCAAATGCCAGTATATTGTATGTTAGAAACGAACTAAATTATCTAATTACCTTCCCCCCTGACATAACACAAAAAAGTATCCTTAAATGTCTCTTTTTAGTGTGAACTTTAAATTGATTTCTTCTTACAATTCCTTTGTTAAAAAATTATTTAAAATTGCATGAATTAAGATCATTTAATTCTTCTAACAAGTTTTGCCATAAAAAGAAATGCCATAAATCATGAAAGATATCATTTTTATTTTACCATTTGGTTAATAACACTCAAACTGCAATAATGCTATTTATTACCCAGTACAGCACCATTGTGTGCTAAATAGATTTATAAAAGCCGATACAAATTTTTTCAAAATCAACAATCATCGTACAATGGATGGCACAGCAGGCGAGTGGGCATTTATGCTAAAACATAAGCCCAGAAACGGTGTTTGTTTCTATTGAGAAATTAGGCAGACAAAAATATATGTCATCATCAATAGAACACACACGCTTAGTGCATTGAAATGATCTAAGAAAAGGTGTGGCAATGTTAGCGATTTTTTCTTTTTTGCGAGAAAAATAATTTTTCAATCTGAAATTCATAAATTCTATTCAGCTGTAAGTGTATAAATGTATGCAGTATAAATTGCAAATTCCCACATAAGTCCAATTAATTAACTACTAACCCTACTAGGAAGGGAATATAAAGAGTGGCAAAAATTCTTTTCAAAGAAAGTCTTCTCCAAGTGTGTTGAAGACGATCAAAACTTTGCCTGGAAAATTATAATAAGAGAAGATCTGGGTCATACATCAGACTAGCCAGTAATAACCTGGGCTTGATAACCAGTATTTTGATAGGGCACTGTGGACTCAGGGCATACTTATTAAAAATGAGAGTCGTTTCCAGCCCAACTTGTAGAGACTCTGTGTAGACTCTGTGGCAATAAGAATAAATTACCGAAACACATTATTGAAATCCATGAGGTGTAAATTCATCCCAGAAAGAGAGCGATACTAGCCTGAGATTTGTTATTGTTAGCACTGAGCAGCATTTGTCAAGGCAATAGGCTTGAAGGATACCCTTTAAACTTTGTACAACTTTAAAGGGAAGTACAATCGCAATACTGATGCACATCTTGACGACAATAATAATAACCATACTAGGGGTTCTAGAGTAATCAAAGTCTTTTACAATCCATTCGTATTCGTAGGGTACATATTACGATTCCATATAATACCCGTAAAGCGCAAAGTACGAATTGGCTATTGTAAAGCTATTGGCTATTGTACTGGATTCCTGAATGACTTCAACCATCCCCAGTCGGCTCCCGCGAACTGTTACGGAACTGTTAAACTTACTGTTAATTGTGTATCATGACCTTGATCGTGCTGAAATCAGTTGGCACTTTCAACGGAGACGATAAATTGAGTACTGACTAAACGTTCAACATATCTCAATAATATACGGTATAGACAGATGACGTTTATAATAATCTCATCCTCTTCTACATCATTGTAGATTCTGCAAAAGTCATTACGAAGAACACCCAGTCTTCTGCTTGTATTAGATTATTATCAGCCCAACCTAAATTACGGCGTAAAGCGCAAAATAAATGTCAAAATTTCTCATGCCTATATAAAATGTATGAGACCAACCATAATTGCGCGGCGTTAACGCTTTGCAATTGGAAAATCCAATTTTGACAGAGCGTAAAGAAGTGAAGTTTGTTGTAAAACAAGTGATTTTTTTATTTCTTTACTTTTATATTTGTTAAGTAATGACATGTTAGCTGCTTTCAGTCGAATTTTGTGATTTTACTCTATTTTTTATTTTCATTTGGCGATTTTTATTTAACATGGTAAGTTCACATTACTGTTCTTGGCACAACGTTGACGCTTTTATTTAGGTTGCTCATTACAGCGTAAAAGCTAGGCGCTAAATTACGTTGCGCTTTACGCCGTAATTTAGGTTGGGCTGTAACTGTTGCCATGTGTAGGTGGACTTTGTGAAAAACAGTCATTGCAAACGCTCTCTTGTTACCACAATAGGCCATATGTGTCATGTCATAGCACAACCATATACTATATACTTACATATCTATTACACGATTATAGTGAGACACCGATTATGTGATCGATCTCTACTATATGCTAGCTCATCAGCGATTCGATTACCTTTAATGTCTGCAAATCTCTCCAGTATTTAAAGTAAAATGCCTCCAGAAATACTGGGCATTTTTTATCGTAATGAAGGTTGCTTAAGTTTTGGGAGGTATCTGACTAAATACGAAGATTGGAACATTTCGGATTTTTAAAAAAATTTTTTTTTATTTACTAGCAACGTTCAGGTGATAGCCTCTAATCATGCAGCGCATTGTGTTGGTACTAGGAAATTAGGTTATGGGAGGGAAAAAAGAGAGAGTAATCTTGCAGTTCCGAATTTAATTGATTTTCAGTCGAATTTAAGTTGAGATTTCATGTGACTACATGTTGATATTGAAGTCACCGTAGTCTAGTAGGTAGTGTGTAAGCTTATTAGACGTGAGGCTACGGTTCAAACCCCAGGTCAGACATCAAAACGAAATTATGAAAATATTTCTTCGTCGACTTTCTCTTAGCCGATTTCTGGCAAAAACTCTGAGAGTAAATAAAATTGCCTTGAAAAGTTTCTCAGAAATCTGTCGTTCGGAGTCGTCTTTAAAATGTAGGTCCCGCCACTCATGTATAAAATTAACGCACACACCATAAGTGGTATGAAAAGCTAGGTCGTAATACTTTCTGAAAGGTTGTAATGACCAATTATGTATGTCTGTATCGATATATTCTCATCGAACTTGGCACTATTAAAGGTTAAACTATACATGAAAAGAGATAATATGTTCAATGCCGGTTAATTCGAATCTGTTATATTAAGCAAACATTATTTGATGATTTATATACAGTAATCCTTCGATTTACGTCGCCTAGATTAACGTTATTTCGATTTACGTCGTCAAATTTTTTGTTCCCTCTAACTTCGATTTACGTCGCCTTTTTTCGGAACCAACTGGGATGTAAATCCAGGGATTGCTGTAACTTTTTTAAGTTCCTTGTTAAAAATATTAAAAACATACTACTTTGAAGTATGAGCAATATTAAATTCGATTTACGTCGCCTTTTTTTGGAACCAACTGCGACGTAAATCGAGGGATTACTGTATTCATACAAATCAAATTTCAGATAATCGTCTCAATAGGTAACGATTTTATAGAGTTCTCTTGTGTTTATCATTTAAGCTCGCTTTTATATTATTGGAAGTAACAATAATTATATGCAATTACTACTTGAGCATTGTTTTTATAAACAAGAATTAAAAACAATTAAAACAGCTGTAAAATTAATTTATGAATATCGTATTGTATTTGGAACTTAAGTTTTTAGAGATTTTTTTATTGAAACTGAACTGAATGACACACTATTTGCAGCGTTTTTATAGAAACTTAATGGAGTTGACATCTTTGCTGTATTAACGAAACTAGAAAAGAGAACATGCAACAGCAGTTGTTGCATAATATGTTTACAGCTACTTACAGCTACTACCAATAAGGCTACTGTTGCAGTATTGCATATTCTACAGTTCTATAGCACGGCACGCAATGCATGTCCGGACTGTTTGTATGTGTTTAGCAGCCGGTTAGTTTTTTTTTTTTTTCTTTTTATTTCTTACTTGGGAAAATGACAATTTTTCAAAACAACAATAATAGGAACATCATAACGCATTTATATACCATATATTAATGGCCATAGTAATATATAAACAATGTGGTCAATTGTTTTAAGCCAAGCATACAAACAGGCAAATGCTCTTAGAAATGAAAAAAGATATTTCTTTTGGAAATCATTTTTATCTCTCTGTCTTATGCAGTTATTGTAACCGAAGCAAATGCATTTTTAAAGAAGTTTCATATTTTCTTCTGTTCTTCAAGTCTTTTGTTTTCTAATCTTCCTAATAAAATCTCATTTCCATTGCCAAAAAAAAACAATAACAAAGAAATTATCTATCAAACACGTTATTGTACAAATTGACCAGTTTGCCAAAGGGAAGAAATTTATCAAAAGGAATGGCCTTCGTCGTTTAACAATAGCCAAAGTAAACATCTGAAGAGGCGTGTGACATTTGGGCATTCAGTCAACTATTAAATCCACCAGTACTTTATTATTTCATCTTTCTTAGATTTTTTTTTTTTTTAATTTCGATTGTCATGTTAATCAATTTTGGACTTATTTTGTGGTAGTTTTATTACGTTGTTCAGCAGGTAATAAATAGGCTTGTGAAACTATTCGATATGTTTTCCATTTGTGGCTTATTAAAAACATACATACATAATTGATCATTACAACTCTACAGGCGGGATTTAGAACCAGCTTTTCATACCACTTATGTTGTGTGTGTTAATTTTATACAGGAGTGTCGACTCAGAAAGATAGATTTTTGAGAAACATTTCATGGGAATTTTATTTTACTCTCAGAGTTTTTGCCAGAATTCCGCTGAGAGAAATTGGCCGAAGAAATATTTTTTCATATTTCCTTTTGTTTGAGATGTCTGGTCAGGGGTTTGAACCGTGGCCTCACGTCTAGCTACTAGACTACGACGACTATACGATAATTGCAGAACCTTTCAATATATTTAGGTTAGGTTTGGTAAGGGTCGGACACCCCTTAGACCCATTGTGGTACCACAATCCATTCATTCCCTAGAGAAAACCATTTCAAATCCAAAATAAATCCATATTATTATATTAGAGAGCTCGTTCAAGGATTTCAAAATATAAGAAGTCAAAAACCTCCTTCACTTATGACAAATGCAAGGCACAACTCATTCAGAAGTCATTTATCGGAATGCCAAGTCTTTGGCATGTCTACCAAGAGAACAGGGGACCGTAAGAATCGTCATTCTTCGATGGATAGCTATGTAATTTAAGTACAGAAGTGAGTAGCTCTTCCTCATTCGTATTCAGGAGAGTCTAGCAATATTGCACGTATGCTCCTGCTGCCAACGAGATTGAGATTCCCCGTAAAACAAGTGGACGATATCCAAATTTACTGAAGCAACGGAATTCCTATGCTCTGTAATATGTCGGAGATTGCAAGCTCCGTACCGGCCCTGGCCAGCTCATCAGCAATGCACTTTGCAACGATATTCCTATGTCTCGGAACCAATACCTCAGCTTTGAATGATTGGAAATTTATTTGAGTAATGTTCGGTATTCATGGACAAGGCGGACTTTCAAACTACATTTGTTAGGGACTTAATCGCAGCCTGACTGCCCGAGTAAATCAAAAGTATGAGCAGATATAGCATTCAACAAATAATAAAATTGCAAATAATAAAATTGTTGTATCAAAAGGAGTGCTCAGTTCGGGTCATTATTCATAGTGGGATGGATAAATCCGAGTACATTGGTTTTGTAAACAATCAATCAACGTCCTTATGTCGACGTACCACAAGAACTGCTGAAAACATTGCCACTGTTCGTAAGAGTGTCTAAGAGAATACGTTTTCTTTTTTTTTTGAGGATTTTGCCAATCCAATGAGCATTACGAAACCCAGTGTTTGGTAGGGATTTTGGGTATCCGTATACATTTTTTTGAAAGCGACGTTGGGCAGATATCACTTGGACAGAAACAACTTTGTCCTGACTTGGACGATCGTGCGATTTGATCCTGTTAGGATTTTTCTTAAAGAGTATGCAAATAAGATACAAACTCATGTCATTGATCAAACTCAGCCTGACTTATGCGTCATAGAAAATTAGACATTGGACAAAGAAGCCGTATAACGATGTTATATTCTGTACACAGGAAGTGTTTAACAAGAGATCCGGTGATTGCACATAAAGAACTTTTCATTGCCTGCAACTATTCTCTTCAGAAATGATGTGATTTCATCGCGACTTCGCACTAAATAGCAAAGGGACGACATTTATTGTGTATCAAATTTTCTTTAAAAATCGCATTTTCACACTATGCGCATAATTAAATCAATTTTATTTTCCCTGTAAGCCTGTTTAACAAACAAATAAGCCTGGCTCTCACATAAATAAACAATATCTTAAAGATTCACGTTTTTTCTTTCAAACACATTGAATTACACACAATGATCGTATAATCCACCCACCCAATAGTTTCTTCGGTGAACAGAAGAAAAGCGGAGGGAAAATCTATCGGTAGATCAAAATAATTTCAAATGCAAAAGAAGACATTTTCATTGAGGGTTATTGCTGTTCGAAGCAGTTATTTTAGGTTAACGAAATCGCGATAAAGAAATGCCTTAACAAAGAGTCGATGAGGGTATTGTAACGATTTCCTGAATGCAAATAAAAACGAAAAAAAAAGAAAAACGAAAAAAAAACAAAATTTTTAATACTAGAAGATGACTTTCTTGGGCTTCTTAGGAAATGATTATTTTCCTTTAAATTTGTGGTGTTTCTTGTTTTTTTCTTTTCCTATTCAGGGCAGGCTTGAATGTTCATTGAAAATAAGAAATATTCGTAATCGTATTCGTAATCGTATTTGCATATATTTAGCATAACGCAATTGATTGTATCGACATGGAAAATATGTTTTCTGGCAAGTTCAAATACGAGTGTACACAAGTCCAGTCAATATTTGTTTTACGAACACAAGAATGCCAAGGTTGGTTTACTTTTCTTTACTAAATTTTCATTGTTGGCATATTTTTGTTAAAATTGTATTTTTTTTTTTGTTTTTCCCCAAAATTATGTTAAACATTTATGAGATTATTTAATAGAGATTTTCGTTTAATATCAAACAAAAACACATACAAACAAATGTATTTATTGGGTGTTTGTGGCCGTATACTATTGTTTTTCATTTTATATTCTCCGTAATATATTTACGTTTTAACCAAATTTTTTGGAAATTCGTATTGAAATTACTTTTGATCGTTGTAATCATAAAATCATTTAAAATCCATTGTCATAGTTCACTTAACTGATACTTGTTATTGTCTTGTATCTCTTTTTCCGATTTTGAAATAAACATCAAACTTAACTTGCTAACCACTTGCTTTTTGCAAAGACATTTTATTAATACACTGAAAAGAAAAAAACGTGAATAGTTGCTATCGGATTATAAGAAATTTACTAGAATTAGAATTTCTGCGCTACCCATTATTACATTATTGTAATGTGCCATATTATTGCTTGCTCTGTTAAACAGCCCACAGTCTATATAGTCTCCTTCAAACTAATTGCCCAAAATGAAGTGCAGGAGCACAATTCCCTGGCCAGCACCTAGAATGAACCGAGGTGTTTTCTACTGTGTTACCTTAAGGCTACTTAAGTTCCAATAGTGTCTTCTGATAATTCATTATCATCATCACAGAAACTGTGCATTGGGTTCCAGTTTTTGCCTCCCCTATCTTCCATTTCGCAAGGTATATCCTTGCAAACATTAATGTTATGGCATCCCCCGTTCGCAAGCTCTTTTGCTACTCATTGCTACGAATTGCTTTATATAATGCTTGCCGTTGAAAATGATGACCTGCCCAATGTCGTTGTTAAAGGAATCAAAATCAAAATCTAAATGTCAAAATCTACATCAAACAGTGACTTTTTAGGATTTCGTTACGACTTGGGTTCAGGTACACAATCATCTAGAAATGAACAAATTCGGTGAAGATAATATTTGGCTGAATGCTATATCCGATCATGGTGATTTTCAATAAATGCGAGCTCTGCTATATCTGCCTTAGCATAAACTATATATTAAATCGCCTTAGATGTGCTCAGTTAAGTGCTACGTTGAGAGCATTCTATAGGGTGATTTTTTAAGAGCTATAGGAAAATTTTTCAAAAAAAAAAAAACATGAAATTCAGAAAAATGCATGAAATCTTTATTTGAATCGATAGTACGGTCCATATAATTTAATGCTTGGAGATTATTTCATGCAAATGTTGACCGCGACTGCACCTCAAATGGTCTTTCCGCTTAGTCCAATTTTGGCATACTCTTTCCAACCTTTCGGCCGGTATCTCACGAATAAATGCTTCAATGTTGTCTTCCAATGCGTCAATTGAAGCGGGCTTGTCTGTATAGACATGAGCTTTAACATAGCCCCACAAAAAATAGTCTAAAGGCGTTACGATTCGCAGCATCTTTGAAGAAGTACGGTCCATTGATGCCACCAGCCCATAAACCGAACCAAACTGTGACTTTATCTGGATGCATTGGTAGCTTTGGCAATGCTTCTGGCTGATCTTCACTCCAAAATCGACAATTCTGCTTATTTACGTATCCATTGAGCCAAAAATGAACACAATTTTTCGATAAAGAAGTGGATCTTCGGCCAACTTTCCAAGAGCCCATTTAGATAATAAAATTCAATGATTTGCAAGCGTTGTTCGTTTGTAAGACGATTCATGGTTAAATTATAGACCAAACTGAAGATGTTTGACAGTGAAACAAAACACGAAACGTGCGTGAGCTGTTTAAACCAGTGTTGCCAAAAAGATAATCGCTAAAAAATCACCCTTTACTTAGAAGTATTACGACATTGTTTGCATAATAGACCGATTTATCCTTGGTGGCATATTTCAACACATTAACCCTTAGCTTAGGAAAAACAGGGAATATTTTGCAATGGGAACGTTAGATGTCACTGTATAATTTAAAAGAATAAAACATCGGCGACAATAACGTAGAGTTTTTTCAAAATTCTCGATCTGGCAAAGCTGCCTACTGCTAAATGTCTTTCACTTGAAGTGTACTTTATTTAGTGAAAGGTTTGAAATTTGCGAACATGTATCGTTTAACAATAGATGATTGCATAAAAATGGTTAAAAATAGCAACAAAAAAAAAAGCGATGATTCAATTGCAGACAATTTTTGAAGCGTAATGAGGCAATTATTGTCATCACAATTAACTAATTGTGCAACTAATTATCAGACCTGTGCGTCATATATCTTCTGTTAGAGAAAGTATGGGGGAAAACCGAGTTTATTGATTCCACGATGTATTCAGCAATTGGGCCTATTTCATGGCTCATTAATGTATTTTTTTGAATTTGGATTTACATCTTCATCATAAACTCGGCTGCCAATTCACAACACCGTAGATTTGGTCTTCAACGTTGATTTTTCAATCAAAATTTTCTTAAGCGGTGAGGCTTATTCCTCTATCTCGGTGGTTATGCTAACAAGCGAAGTTTTCGCAATTGTGGCTCGGAAAACCGGGAAAAATGATTGATTGATGAGCCGGATGGTTTAGAGGCGTCATAGACTGGTATTTTATTGAAAATGGCCTTAAAGAAACCATTACTGTTGACTAAGAATGCTATGGTCGAAAGATTATGGAAAGTTATGAACTGGCCAGTAGGTGGTTTTAAGAAGACAATACCTCGAGACACACAACACAAACAGTTTTCAATAGGCCACCATGATTTGATGCAGTTATACTGTTTTTGTTGAGTTGTGTGAAAGACTGTGCCTAAGCGGATATCGCTTAACAGTGTAGCATTTGAAAACCAATGCTGAGATACCGCTCAACCGATGACAACAGTAAAAGAATCTACTACTACATACATACATACATAATTGGCCATTATAACCCTTCAGTCAGGATTACGGCCTAGCTTCTCACACCACTCATGGTGTGTGCTTTAATTTTATACGTGAGTGGCGGGACCTACAGTTTAACGTCGACTCTGAATGACAGATTTTTTGAAAAATTTTTTCATGGCAAATTTTATTTACTCTCAGAGTTTTTGCCAGAAGCTACTACTGCAATCAGTTATTGCTTTATGCGTACTTTTGAAACTGCTCGCTTTAGATATTCAATGTGAAGTGATTTGCATATGAAAGCTGTCCAGGTCTAGTTAAGTTAGAGTATATTGGCTTTTACGTTACACCTGATGGTTATACCAAACAACAAATTCAAAACAATAATTTTGTTGAAGTGTATGCATGAAACAATAGAAATTTTTATATTTTATTTGAAAAGTAATGCATTATTTATGTTTAAACATGAAAATGATAATTAAGTCTACTTGTCGTATCTAACAAATAATATCTTAACAAGATCTTAATATTATTATTATTGTTCTTGTTGTTATTGTTATTATTGTTAGAGAAGTTGTCTCAAAACTAATACACGAAATGTACTCCTCAACTTATTTTATTTATACAGTATCAACGAAAAATTAAAATCTTGCAAAGAAAACTGAAAAGAAAAAAATTATTTTAAAGATTTCAGTTTTTGTACAAATAAAACGTGCCTTAAGACGACAATCTTGGTTAACATTAAACAAAAATAATAAAAACAAAACAGGCCACAAAAAAAAAAGAAAAAATCCTATATTTTATTGTTGTTGTAGTTGTTTTTTTTTTCCTCAAAACATTGAGATAAAAATTTATAAAAACAAAAACAAAAAAAAAATAAATAAATTTGCAGTAGCCAAGTTTTCAACTACAATGTTATTTTGAATACGATCTTTTGCAGTTTTTTGCTTTTATTTTTAATACTTTATTTATTTATTTATCGTTGATTTCATTGGTGGCTGTTTGTTTTTTGATTGGTATCAAAAATGTGTTCAATTTGAAATACGATTTTGTTTTTTTTTTTGTTTTTTTTTATTGCCGTTTGGCTCTTTCAACGTCTTTGTTCCTTAATTTTTTTCTCTTTTTTTTTAAGAAAAATCTTTATTTTCATCTTTTCTGTAAATACAGTAGCAAAATATTGACCTTAAGGGGTCTTATTAAACAAAACCTACAATCGTATTGTTTCTCAGGTAATTCATCAGGTTGTTGCTATCGTGGCATGGCATGCCATGGTATGGCATGGCTATTCACTGTATAATTTTCATTAAATTGCGAATAATGCAAATGATGTCTAATTTTAGCTAAGTCGTTAAAGAAAAAGGCAAACAAATAAAAAAAAAAAACAACAACTATAAATTAAATATATTGTGATAAATAATTAAAAAGTTATAAAAATTAATTAAAAATAAATATTGTATTGCATTTGTGGTGAAATAATAATAGAGATTATCTTAACTGGCACATTGAATTTAAAACCTAGGCACTGTATTAGTGAAACGTTTATAAACCACTCCATTATATGTACGTCAAATCTGTTTGAGTTCTAACACTAAGATTAATTAAGATTTTCATAAATAGTTTGTTTAATTACCTAACTGAACAGAAAACAAAGCTTAACTACATGCTGAATCCTATCCGAACTCTGTATATTGGTTTTCGTCCAAAAAACATTCACTGTTGTGATATGTCACTGGGTTGTGTACCAAACCTATGTTACTACAAATTTTATTACCACCGTCAATAACACAGCCCTGCAAATTTGGACTTTTTTGTGCGAATAATTTTCAAGTAAATCTGATTAATTTTTATGAACCTCGACCGCCATATAGGATCCGCCATTGTGAATTTTTTAAATCTGAATGAAGATCTGTAATCAGCGGCCCCAAAAGCCACTGAGTAACAATTTTCAATTAAATCTGATTAATTTTTAACCTCCGTAATGTGTTTCTTTTTCTCTTGCACCCCTTGACATTAACCCACCCCCTACTTTAAGGGTGCATGCAATTAATTTGGCTTTAGGCTCATTTTAAAGAGCAAAGATCAATTGTCAATTTCTGACAATGGCGATGGTTCTAGCACGTCAGTGTTTAGCTCTACAATTTTTCAAAAATGGCCAAAAACGCTATTTTTAGGGGTTTCAACCCCCTTTTTCTCGAAAACCTGACGTGATGGAAAGTTTTCAGATTCGTGTTCAGCGCGCAAAATGCCTTCGGAAACACCTGGAGCCATCTTATTTGCAAAACCCATGCAGGGCTGTGTAATGAATGCTTGAATCCATATTTTTCAATAACAAAGGCGCAAATGTTGAAGGAAATTTTGATTGTAAAGGATCAGAATGCAGCAAAATATGCTACAAAATGTCTCCTCTGAAAGAACAAAACAAAGACAGTATCAAGTCGTCGTAGTATAGTAGGTAGTGTGTTGGTTTCAAACCCCAACTCAGACATCTCCAACAAAACGAAATATGAAAAATATTTCTTCGACGACGTCCTCTCAGCAGAGATCTGGGAAGATCTCTGAAAGAAAATCCAATTGTTGTTGATATTGTTTCTCAAAGAGCTGTTGTTCGGAGTCGACTTTAAACTGTAGGTTCCGCCACTCATGTATAAAATTAACCCACACAACATACATAAGTCGATGTGAGAAGCTAGGTCGTAATCCGGACTGAGGGATTGTAATGATGCATGTATGTATGTATGCATGTAAGAACCTATCAAGGAATATGTAATTCGATATTTTATATATTTTGAATCTGTGGTTAAAGTGCTCGACTACAAAACCGAGTCAGACAGATCTAAAGTTATGTTGTGAAAGTTATGCTTAACGAAAAGAAGGGTAGAGAGACGCCAACAATCTTCTCAAAACCAAGTGGGTTTGAGGCAATGAAAATCTTTTTTGGCCAAATACAATTAGAAGAGGTCTGAGTTATGCATCTTAAGAAATAACCTGAGTTTGATAATCTCTTTGATCTTTTAATAGGACACTGTAGTTGGCTTATTCAAAATATGGATACATAAAAAATGTTATCAAAAAAAGTGTTACTAAATATTTAGAAAGGGAACTTGAAGTTCTTTACTGTCCAGACAATCACCTCGAATGTGTTACCCAAAAATTTTTTTTACATTTTTGATCATTTTTCATAAAAATTTTGAAATGATGAAGTTTTTTTTTTTTTCTCAAAAGACAACTGTTTTGTTAATAATTTTTTATTACAATTTTATAATGTTAGGCATGATAAAAATATTTTCAATTACTGCTATGTGCCACACATATTCGTATTATTTGACACATATTACAACACTCTAGTTCCTTAGAATTGTTTGCGTTAAATTCAACACCATGCCAAAGGAAGAAAAATGAAAAAATTCTTATGAAATTTCATAATCTCTATAATTTTGAGTGTCGTACAATGCAATTGAAAATTATCACCTACCACCTATCGAAATTATAGTCAATTTGGTACATGATATTTTGATTAAAATCACGTACGAATTGTAATAATTTGTTTTCACGCTTATGCATACAATTACCACAGCAAAAGGCAATAAATAATAAGAAATACTATACAAAAAGCAGCAAAAACAACAACAAACACAACAAAATATCTGCAAAAAGATATACAACAACTGAATGCCGCCACCAACATCTATGGATCTCATCTTTAACTTAAACTTCATGAATACGAGCACATTATGCATGGATAAAAAAGAAGCTCATCCCCGCCAAATATCAAATCGAACAAAATGAAAAAAAAAACAAGAAATAAAATAAAAACAACGAGAAATGGCTTAAAAGAAGCATTGCACAGAGAGAAAGAGAGAACAACGACCAATAACAGCAATCAACACCTGTCGATCGCTTTCAGTGATCACCAGCAAAAATAAAAAGAATACAAAAGTAACACACACACACACAACACGATGTTTAATGTACAACAATCGGCATATAAATAATAACAATTCACGTAACAGCAACAATACAAGAACGGCAACAACAATAACGTAAGCCAGATATCATAAAATAAAATATTTAAAGAATAAGTAGAGCGATTACCAGCGGTAATAAACTTCCTTTGGTGGCAAAGCGAAAAGACGCTTGTTGAACATGCAACCTAAATTGATGCAGCATCTGCATTGCAAAGCATTCGAAATAATTGTGAACAAATGGAAAGCTGGATGTGTTGTATAGATTTCTTAACTAATTCACATTTTATTATCAAGGTGACCAGAGTGAATATAATGGGCATTAGAACGTTAACCTGAAATAGATATTGCGTACTTATAGGTGTTCAATTATATTCCATAATCAATATCTCTAACAACTTCAAAAGCAATTTAAGGACTAAGAGTAATCAAATTGGAAACAACCAAAAGGAATGTACACTATATTGTAATACATTAAAGATCCAACTTTTTTAATGTTCTACTTTCCATTGCTCTGCCACACAATCGGGCATGGCTAAGGTTTTTGACTTCCTCAAGCAAATGTCCAGCGGCCCCTATGACCACAGACTATATCCCTGCTGAATATTGTCTCGATAGACGTTTCCACTTTCTGATTCCGAGTAGGGATGACTGGAATCCTAATACGGTCGTCCCCCCGGAAGTCCTGGATATATATACCGACGGCTCTAAACTCGATAATGGGGTTGGAAGCGGTGTCTGTTCTGGGAAACTGGACCTGAACATTTCTCTCCGTCTGCCGGACTACTGCAGCGTGTTTCAGTCGGAGGTGATGGCAATTTACCGGGTCGCTCAATTGATTCTCGTCAACGGTGCTCCTTTCACTCGCGTCTCGGTCTTTTCTGATAGTCAGGCTGCGATAAGATCTCTATCGGGTTTCGTGAATAACTCTAGGATCGTTAGGGAATGTCGCCGCTGTCCCGACCTTCTTTCTGGGCGCTTCATCAGTGTCCCATTGGTGTGGGTACCCGGGCACAGTGACATTCCGGGAAATTGTAGGGCCGACGAGCTCGCCAGAGCTGGTGCGCTCCTTCCGGAATCCTCTTCTATTGAATTGGGCATGCCACTTGCCTAGGTCAAGTTGGATATTGCGCGGAAATTCCTTCGGGACGCCAACCTATTCTGGGTCAATGAGGAGTCCTGCTCCACCGCTAGACTCACCTGACCCTTGATGGATAGTAGGCGTACCAACCAATTACTTGGAAAGAATGAGACTCCCATTTAACGACTTCTGCCGTGGATGCAGATCCGCTGAGGAAGAGGAGACTGTTGTCCACTTTCTTTGTCAGTGTCCGTCTCTTGCTAGGTGTAGATATAGGTTATTTGGCTTTCAATTCCTTGTCAGCTTGACGAAGCTATCATCTATTGATATCAAGGATATAGCTTCGTTTATCAAACTTTCTGGATGGTTTTCCAGTGCGGGGTAGTCGTGCTTTTGTTGTGCAGCCCTTGCGCTGACCAACTTCAGGAATTGCGTTCACCCGTGTCATCACAACGGGCCGCTATGCATGCTCAAGTGAGCTTTGTGAATCAGAGCTACCACTCCGACCTAACCTAACCTAAAAATCTAACGGAGTTACATCGCGTGATCTCTCTGGCCCGACACATCACATCACCTGCACGTAAAAAACCATGCCTTCAAATCGTTCGTGAAGAACATCAAGGATATAACAAGTGGCAGTGTACCAAGTTTAGCAACCGCTCAAAGGAGGAGATTATATATTTTCATTAAAATTTTCATATGTAGGGATAAAGAGAGTGATTTTCAAATAAGTTTCAGGTACCAAAATACCGTTCGTAGATATAATGCTTCTAAGGTAGTAGAATTTGCTGACATCCTCTATTTCGTTTGCACAAATTGCGAATAAATTCGGATATGGAGAGTTTTTGATATCAAGATATTAATTAGCAAACCTACAGATTGCGCCGGCATCTCTAAGCTTTGCCGTTTACTGCTGGATCCGATATACTGTAGACCAGTAGACAAGTATTATGTGGGTAATTAAAATCACAGTATTCCCTTGCCGTTATTACTCTATTAACGATTCTGTTTTGAACTTGAAGTGATGACCAGATACAGAATATCATGTTTTATCTTACAAGATCCTTTAAGGAATGGAATAGTTTTAAGATCACCCAAACAGAATCATGTGAGTATTTATCATTACTTACTGAATTTATTGAACGAACGCAATACCCCGTTCTTGTTCAACGGCATGCTTATAGAGAACTTCAACAGTTTTTGTTAATTCGGCGGCATTAACGACAGCAAGAGGGACCAGGCTCTGATATCGTTTATAAATAACGTTGAACACTTACATAGCTCTGTCTGAAGCTGACTATATATTGCAAGACAGACCGATTTCGTAATCTTCAACACCAAATGTAAATTCAACATTTTTGCGTGAATGCCGGAGTTTGGACCCAGAAATCCGCAATGTAAAATGCTTTACAAATGCTTACTAATGGATACCTAAGAAAATAACAGAATCCGAGATATGGTGTATGGCCATGCAGATTCGAAAGAGAACAAAAAGACAAATCTACACAAAGAATTGCATTGGTGTAACGTACGATATCAATGCCGGTAGTACAACTTACATATATCGGGTCCGCCATCTAACGTTTTTTTCAACTAGTGCTTATTTCGTGAATGGTAACACTTAGCTCATGTCTGATTTGACAGATAATTAGTTTTATACTTCCGCTGAACGAATATGGTTGTGTATACGCTTGAACAACGCTGGGAAATATTGCGACATTACTTTGAAAATCATGGTTATGTTGCAGAATGTGTGCGAAAATTGAGTACGGATTTTGGCGGGTATGTGAACAAGCAAAATTGTCGCATTTGGGGCACAGAAAACCCGCACGCATACATTGAAAATCCGACGCACCCAAAACGAGTCACTGTTTGGTGCGGATTTTGGTCCAGAGGCATAATTGGGGCATTTTGCTTCATGGCGATTTTGGTCAATGGTGATCGTTATCGGGCCATGTTGAACGAATTTTTATTCACGAAAATTGAAGAGGAGGATATTGGCAACATTTTGTTTCAACAGGACGGCGCTACGTGCCACACAGCTGAAGCTACACTCGATGTTTTGCGCCCTGTTTTTGAAGATCGCATTATCAGCCGCAGAGCTGATGTCGTTTGGCCACCTCGGAGCTGCGATTTGACACCGTTGTACTATTATTTATGGGGTGCCGTCAAATATAAGTGTTACGCCGACAAGCCAGAGACAATTGACGCTTTAAAGGACAATATTCGTGAAGCCATTGGTGAAATACAGCTGCACACAATGGGTAATGTGCTTAAAAATTGGACCGATCGTGTAGGCTACTGCATGGCCAACCGAGGCAACCATTTGAATGAAATTTTTTTCCATTATTAACCGGAAGGATTGTACTTTCAAATAGAAAAAGAAATTTGAGAAAATATTCAGTAGTTTTTTTTAAAGCATTTTCAAAAAAAAAAAGTTATTTGGCGGAGAAGTGAATAAATAGAAAACATGAACACGAAAATTTTTACACAACATAGGTATTATCATGGTTAACACAGAACATACATATCTTCCATCAATGCAACCAATGTCAAAACGAGCGATAGGTCATGGAACTAAGAATAGGATCTCTAGACTAGACTAGAAAATATCGTGAAGATAGATAATAGAACAAGCTACTGTGAAGTGAAAGGCGGGCTTGTAGGCAAAAGCAAAAAGTCATAAGACGAAAAAGACAAAGTGCCTAAGTGGAACGAGGGTGGTATTATCGTAGTGATGGAGTTCGATGTATTACTAATGCTAATTCATTATCCAACCTTTAACTTTTAATTCTAAAGTTAAATAAAAAAATATATACATTCAGAATAAGCCACGCTTCCACAGTTTAAATCGACTTTTCAGTTGCACTACTGAATTTATGTATTATCATGTTACGTTTTGCCAATTGCATTACTTTACAAATTAGCTGTATTAGCCATGAGATTATCGAACGTGTTTAGAATTTTATGTGTAACAATGATTCTTTTTTTCTGTTTTTTTTTATTCATTTTCGACGATTACTGCATGTGGAAATTATAATCATGTTTTGGTAATAAATAAGTTCTAACAAACTGGATTTCTAAAACATCAAGTGGTGCAAGAAACAAAAAAAAACGAAAAAATAAAAGAATAAAACTGAAAACAAAAATACCGAAATACTGGATGGAATAAATAAAGTGTACAAAATTAAAAATAATTTTAAATTTATAACGGCAAATTTCGTACTTGTAATGGTGGAAGGAAAAAATCGATTTATGGAAATTATTTTATATAGCATGCACCAAAATATTGACCCCTCACATACGCATTCGCATATTTTTAGCATATGGTATGCACATGCTTATGCCTATGCCCAAATTGAGCTTATTTGTGGCATGCTTTAACCAGTAGTATGTGGCAGTAATAAATTATTAATCCAATATCAATAATAAACAATTTCCCCCCCCCCCCCACCAAAAAAAAAAAAATATTCTCTCATATACAATGCTCGCCTGCTTACCTGTCTGCCTGCCTGCCTACCTTTAATAGCGTAAGTGTACATGTAATTTTGCACATGCGTAAATGACTTTCGTTTACGTTTTTGATTGTGAAATTTGAAAATGACTTTAAAGTGCAGCACAGGGCCATGCAAATTTTTAAGTGAAATATTTAATGTAATCATATGGAGTAACTGGAAATAAATGGCAATCATTTCCATAAACTCATTGGATGTTTGGAAATTGCAAGAAGCGGAAATTAGTTTCCTCATAATGAGATAATTTGCAAATACATAAGTATATAGGCTGCTTCAATTACGGGTTTTATTCTTAAATCAAAAATTAGACACATACATACATATGTATACGAGTGGATGTTCAACGTATGTATTCCTGAAGATATTTACAAGAGGATAAAAAGTATTACACTTGGTTAATGATACTTAGCAAATGTTTTTTTTCTGTGTATTTTTCTATAACATTAGAGCCACAATTTTAAGACTGTTTTAAGACAATTATTTCTTATTTTATGCTAAAAAAAACACTTGAAATAAAAAAACCTAAGCAAGCGAAATAACAACTTACGTCAAAACCCGAAATGGTCACCGATTAATACCACTTTAGGTTCAACTAAATAGATGAATACTCATATCTTATGGTTTGAAAACGAGGTTTCCCTTAATCCACTAATTATTGATAATAATGAAGAGTATAATTAATTCATTTACAGAATTAAAGCTTTCAATTAGCAAACACAAGAACAATAATGTGGGAAATTTTCGAACTACAGCCTATATAGCAATCCCGCCATTAGTACACAATACCTGTTTGACCTACACCCTGCAATCCAAGTGAAATGATGGAATTTTTTTATTTTTTTTTTTTTTGCTATGAAACCAACACTCAGGGGATGGCCCCTACTCATGCAGTGCATTGTGCAGGTTTTTTTCTTTTTTTTAGGAAAGGTGGAAAGGGGGAAGATGCGAACGGCAAGGAAACGAGTTGCTGCTAGGTGACTATAAAATGGCCAGTGCTATACCTTCACCATTAGACAGTCTACAGGCAATCGTCCCCAAGAAGCCCACAGTTTCTCACACCACTTATGTTGTGTGTGTTAATTTTATACATAAGTGGCGGGACCTACAGTTTAAAATCGACTCCGAACGACAGATTTTTTGAGAAACTGAGAAGAAATCGCCGAAAAAATACTCTTTGTATTTTTTTTATTTTTTTTTGATGTCTGGCCTGGGACTCGAACCCTGGCTTTTACGTCTAATAAGCCAGCACACTACCTACTAGACCACGGCGACTGATGGAGTTATTGTAACTGTGATCAAAACAGGCGCACTTAGTTAAGTAGTCAACTAGCGAGGTGTAACATTGCTTAAAGCTGTCCAAAAGATACTGTCTTTTATTACTCATCACTTACTTAAGTAATTACAATTTAGTTTCACTCACCACCCTTGTTGTGTATGTTAATCTTATCCATGAGCGATGAGACCTACAGTTTAATGTCTAGTCTGAACGACAGATGTGAAAAATCTTTTATTGTAATTTAATTTACTCTCTGGAAGGACGTCGCCGAAGGAAATATTTTTATTTCTGTTTCCAGATATCCGTCATGGCTTCTCCGCGTGGACCGTCAACGAAATATCCAATTTTCCATTACTCTGACGTACAAAACAGGCTTAATATAACTGGTGACCTATGTTATATTTGCTTTTGATACCCCTGCAGTTTATAGCTTATTTGCGTACACCTACAACTTAAGAAAACCCTACAAGAAAAATTAAAACAGATTAAATCGCACGATCTCGGTGTCCAACTTACACCACTTCTACGTGAGATGACAATGCCCTAATTATCGCTCGAGCAGAATATTAAATGTGCTAAGATGTGTGCCACGTAGAGCAGTCCTATTGAAAACATTTCTTTTTGATGTCCAGATTAACCAACACAGGCGAACATGCATGTTGGTTTTCATCGACGTATAGCGCACGCTGGTGATCGCCTCGCCAACGTCATTCTTAAAGAAATATGAACCGATATTACTGCCAGACCAAAATATGCAACAAACAATGACTTTTTAAATGCGTATGTATTGGACGCTCTTGGATCTCATGTGGATTGGTATCGTCCTAAATTCCAAAATTTTCTTTGTACACGTAAGCAATTTTAATGATATTTAATGGCAGATTCCAAATTATTCACAAGGTAATGTGTTGACTGAGCTACATACATATGTGCGGTATTGGATTCAGTTCGAACCATAAGTAGTGTTACGATTTACACAATAATCTACAGCAAAATATTGATATGCCTAATTTTAATGGAGCTAATCAGTGTACTACGAACTGAACTGGGATTATTCACTTGGAAGTTACAACACATAAACATTTTTATAAGGACACTGCACATCTTGTCGGGTATTAAAGCTTTGTCAAATATTCAAACAATTTAACACACTTGTATGATCTTATACCATACATATCCAACAACAAATATGCTGCATACATGGCATAACATATCGAATTACGGACATTTCTTAAATACTCATTGACTTCAAAAAAAAAAAAAAAAATTAAAATACCACCGTTAAGAACAAAATGAAAATGACATTAAGAACACCATGAAGCTGTTAATGAAATTAATACAAAAAGTCAAATTAAACATGCTACTAAAACAAAACGTTGCATACAAATAACAGAAAGAAAAAAACAAAATACTGAAAAAATAATACAAATTACTGACATGAACACATGAATGAACCTTTTAAAATAGTTAAAATGACAATAAAAGGACAAACAACAACCCAAAAAAATACCAACAGACAACCAAAACATCGAAATGAAAAGAACTAAAAATTAAAAGAAAAAAAAAGAAAAAAAAATCAACATCAACGACATTGTCAACGTAAAATAAAATGTGAAAATAAAAATTAAAAGAAATTCATTCACAATATTTCATCCTCTCTACCCCACAATATTAAATATTTTTATCCTATAATTTCGATCTTTTCATTGCTTATAGGATTGAAACAATTTATTGAAATGAAAATAACATGAAATAAAACAAACAAGCAGTCAATACAATAAAATGAAACATAAACAGGAAAAATTGATGAAGAACAAAAAAATCTTCTTAAGAAAAAACGCACGAAAGAAAGCAAAAAAAAAAAGAAAAGTAAAATAAAAACGAAAAACATTAACATGATGCAACATTAACATGGGCTACTAAGGTAGTTGCAAACAAAGTGGTCACCACCAACTGGCCAAGCAACTGCAAATGCAACTGCAACAACATACAATACAATACAAAACAGTCATCTAAACAACCAGCCCTGCCAGCCAAAAACAGCCTCTCAACATTGGTATGTGGTGTTAAATGTTGAACGTTAAGGACAACAAGGTGTAGAAATATATGAGGATTTTATAAATAAATATTGTATCCGAAAATGCTGCCAGTGATGTACGCAATAGCCTACGCATGTTTAGATTTCTTATTCAAATATTATCAGAATCTACTCGTATTAAATATTAAAAAAAAATAGTTCAAGTGATTTGAATATGACAGGAAAGTTTCAATTCCTAAATCGATTACAAGAAACGTTAAAATTACAAAAATTAAAATTACGGCAAACATAGGGTCTTCCAACAGGGACTTCCGAGCTTTGACATCTTGTTGAAGCTACCTCGATGAAATTACATACATACATACATCCACACATAATTGGCCATTACAAGCCTTCAGTCATAATTACGGCCTAGCTTCTCGCACCACTCATGTTGTGTGCGTTTATTTTATACGTGAGTGGCGGGATCTACAGTTTAAAGTCGACTCCGAACGACAGATTTTTTAAAAACTTTTTCATGGCAGGTTTTTCTTGCTCTCAGATTTTTTGCGAGAAATCTGCTGAGAGGAAATCGCCAAAGAAATATTTTTTTTCATATTTCGTTTTGATGCCTGACCTGGAATACGAACCCGCGCTTTACGTCTAATAAGCCAACACACTACCTACTAGACTACGGCGACTTTATGATGAAATTAGTGGTCATTTATTCAGATTGTTTTGCAAAATCACCATGGACGACAACAAATCATCTTCTGTATGTGGAAACCTGGAAACAAAAACTTGTCAAATTTGGCACGATACCAATCAAGGCGCAATAACTGAAGACATCATATGCCAAAGTAATAAGTTTGAGAAGGCTTGGTCATCCACATATATCAGAAGGGACACCCAAATTAAAATATTCATTGCCAGCGTAAAGTGTGTGTACAGTTAACATGGATTTTTAGGCATTGTAAGCCTTTATCAAGCGCTGCTTACCCAAAATCCAAATGCGTGCCTTCTGGCCGAACACCATCAACCGTACAACAGAAGCTAAAACCACTACAAATCTGATAGTAAAAGTGGACGTTAATTGGCTATCACTAAAAAATGCTCCAAGAACTGGAATCTAAAGGGCTCGTCGTAGGAGAGGAACGTAGGATAATGCATGTGGTAGACTGTTAGACGCAAAAACTTGAAGGACTTTTGTTGCTCTTAGGCACTACATTTATATTTAAACTATTTATAAAACCTCTTTATCATAAAGAAATAATAATTTTCCTAACAAGGTAATGAAATAATAATTCAAACTTTACTTTATTGATTTTTTCTTAATTGTTAAATTTAATTAGCATTCCAGCTAAGGTAAGGGCCAGTTACTGGACATTTCGATTGAAGAAATTTAGAGAGACAGTTAATCCAACTACAAAAAAAAAAATAAAATACCAACTCACAGTCAATATGAAGTGCGTGTGCCTCTTAACGTTTAATGGTACATTCTTTGAACTGTGATATCTTGTCAATAAACGCAAAAAAGGTGTCACTTCTTAACAGCATATACACTCATATCAACAGTTTCATATTATGCTTTGAAAGGAGTCATAATAAAAAAAAGAAAAACAGAAAATATCATTTCAGATCCAGATTCTGTTGTAAAACAACTGCAGTAAAAATCAAATAAATAAAAACAACAAGTAAAACAGCAAACAAACGACAACTACTACAGAAACATACGAAAAAAAAATCAAAAGACCGGACAGGAGGAGAGGGCTTAACCCAAAACATACGGCTAAGTACGTTAATCAATGTTTGTAATAAATTATCACAACAATATAAACAACATAAAGAAACAAACAATAAACATACTCCAATAGCTCTCAAAAGCATCATCAGCATGAGAAACAGCCAGCAGCAGCATAAGCAGAAGCAGCATTAACATCGTCATCGTCATCATCATCATTATTATTACTTTTTATCATCATACTTAGAAGAGTTTTTGTTAAGCAAAATAAAACTCAAGATTAAATGGAAAACAAAACGAAAATACAAGAGCAGAACTAAAGCGAAACAAAGCGATACACAAAACAAAACTAAACATACAAATGACATAAAAGACCAAAGGAAATGAATTGACCAGCCAAGGAATCTCTACCATACAAACTGCAAACAAACAAAACGAAACAAACAAACAGGCCACAATAAATCCAAATCCACACAGGAAAATATAATACAACAACTGCAATCAGGACAGAAGAAAACTGAAGCAGGACAGAAAAACAAAAAAAAAAAAAAATGAAAAATAAAAGACGCTGAAGAAAACATAAAAATGTGACTACATGCTGTGACATCATACTAACAGAACAACACCATCTTAGAACCACCATCACCATCACTATCATCATCATCACCAGTTGGCTGTTTGTGCTCCTCTGTGCTGTGCTGTTCTGTCCTGTTGTATTCCATAAACTATAAACAGTTGAGCAACAGAGTTATATCAGCAACAGAATGATACACTGAATTTAGTACAATCAGCACCCTTGAAATCCACTAAAATGATACCAACAACAGCAACAACAATAAAGCAAATAAAACTCCAATAAAAAAAAATAGTTGATGATGACAACCCAGAAAACATAACCAAACAAACAACAGCAGGACAAACACAGAGGAAGAAAAAAAGATCAAAACAGGACAGAACAGACCAAGAACAAGATAAAAATTTTATGTGAATGAATACGTTTTTATTATGGATTTCTTATTTGTTAGACTGCTTTTGTTTCTTTCTTCATCATCGTCTCTTGTACATTGATTTTGCATTTCTAACCATGGATTTAAAGTTCCTTTTAGCAGTCGTCCTGTCTGCTCTGGGTTTCTCATTTTTAGTTGCCGGTAGGAAAAGTACAAATCAGCGCTGTTTTTTGTGATTTATTCAGAACTTATCACATTGTTCGGTTAGCTTACTTGGGTCCTATTGCTCGGTTTCGTTGTAATGCCGACATTACCCATTCCATAACATTTAAAATGATAGTAGCACGAGGCCACTATGCGTGCTCAAGTGAGCTTTGTGATATCAGAGCTACCACTCCGCCCTAGTAGCACGAGGCATTCTTCTTCCAGTGCTTGTAGACAGTATCATGTATAGTATTTGGTTTTCTTGCTGAAACGGATCCAGGGCACAGATGTCCGTGGGGACTTGTTGCTACTCGGCTGGCTCTACATAGGACTGAGCCGGGCCTCTATATAGCATAACGATATAATATACATATGTCTCTGGCTACCGGCTCATAATACGGTCTTCCTTGCGGTGCTATATGTTATCAGATAATATAGGTCCTGCGCAATTTTTAGTTTGGTAAACTTGACATAGACTATTGCGGAATAATGACACAAAAAGATACTCTTTGGCGACTCTGCTAGAAGGAAAGCAATGAGTATATTAAGAATACGTAAAGATGACCTAAATAAACTAATGGGCGTCCTTATGGGCCATTCCAGCTTTCATAAGCTTGAAATCTAAATATTTTAGCAAAGACACTATGCCAGATATAGCTCAGCTCAGAGAAGTAGACTGTATGCAGACTTCCCTTAGAAAACATTGTGAGTGTAAAAAGTTTTGATAACTAAGGTATATGCCTATTGGCATGAGACCTTGAAACTCTATGGTTGATCTCCTTCGCCTTCAATAAATCAAATCTGTGGCTGGTGTTTTTATTTTAACCCTGTCCAACCATCGTTAATCAATTCAAACTTGGTTTGAAATAAATTTACGTGTCATATAAGTGATTATAATTCCAAGCGAAATTTTGTTTCTTCTCCGTTTGTGTTTTATACAGACAGCAGACAAGTTATTCGTAAACTGATGACGATTTGTTGTTAAGCGGTGTACACGTTATCATACAGATTTGAACTGGATTTGATATATAATTGATGATGACATTCACAAAGTCCAAGCGAACAGTTATTAAACAGTTATTTTTAAATGGTAGTTGGTCCTATTGACTTAAAATTTACCAGTGTTTATAGTTTATTAATGATAAGAGAGACTTAGCGAATGGCCTTTATAAGTACGCACACACACACATCTCAACTATTTTGGTGATATAAACTTCTATTATTATGTTTAGTACTTTGGTGCTCTGAAAAAAATCAAATAAATACATGATTTCCCATTTGTTCTGATATTTCCTGTTGGGGTTCTTTTTTCTTTCTGCTGGTTTTCACAAATATGTTCTGTTTGGCTTAAAACAAAAGGATCCCGGCGAGTTACAAATCAAAATACATTCACTAACTCGAACGACAGCAAACAAAACTATGCTACAAGAAATATTTCGTTTTCTCTTGTTGTCAGCTGAAAAACTCAACAACTGCCATGTTGCTTGTATGCCGTCCATGTTGTATGTTGTTTGTACATTTATGTTGCAAACATAAAACTAGAAAAACTTAAACATTGTACGAATGTAACATTTGTATACAGAAGCCTGGGCTGCCATGTTTACCCCTATAACATTAAATGTGGGAATAATTTAATATTTAAGCATCAATTTGGAAATTTATTTATATTTTGCCGTATATAATCGTTGTAGCCAGAAAGCCTTACGTCACTTAGAGAAAGAAAACAAATTGAATTTGGCAACCCTTTTTATAATTATGCACTTAACTAACATCTAACTTCTAAGTTCGATACCACATAGCTAATAAGCTTTTCAGCAAAATATTTAACAATTCACAATTCATAGTTATTGATAAAATTTTTGGGTCATAGCACAAAAACAAACGTTTGTTTGGGAAATTTCCTACTTGAATAGGCTTTAACTGGAATATCAGCTGAGAGGAAGTCACCGAAGAAACATTTTTTCATATTTCGTTTTGTTGGAGATGTCTGAGCTGGGGTTTGAACCGTGAATTACCCACTAGACTACGGGGACTTTAATTATTATATATATACAACATAATTCAGACGAGGGCTTTAGTTTCGGACGTGGACCAAAAACCCAGCATTTGGTTATCCAGATTTGTCTTCTGTAATTCTCTACTTTGTCTAGCTAGGTTGTTAGAATACTTTTTGTCGATCAGTTATTCGCCATTCCTTGATTAGAAATTGTTAATTGCATTTCTACATGCCAAGACTGTCCTTGATCCCATGCCTATCATTGAAGATATTTAAATCCCTAAATGTTAAGTTTACCAAATGACTATTGGCCCAGTTCATACATTCTCTGGCAGCACGTTTCTTCGCTTGGTAAACCGTATTATGATCCGGTAGTGGGACGCATAGTTTGGTTTCTGGTTTATTGAAGAAATCGCTGTCGCAATAAGTCCCCACGGGCACTTGTCCTGTAAATATGTAACCCGTCGGATAATTCCCAGTTAATCGAGTTTTCCGAGTTCAGTGATACAATTATTTCTTAGTGATACATTTTGTATTTCTAGTTGATCCATTCTCCCATAATCTGTAGGCCTGTATAACCTAAGTTCCGTCTCGTATCAAACCCATATCTTAATCGTTTGATTTGAAATATTAAGATAACCTGCCCTGTCCAGAGCAGTTGAAATCAAACAATTAACACCAAGGAATATCTGGCAGCTTCACCTCTTTGCAAAAAGTAAGACTCAATCAACAAATTTTTCCCATCAATACCGAGAAGTCACAATCAAATTTATTTTCAACTTCTATTTCAAAATAAAAACAAAAAAAGTTCAATTAAGAGAAGATATATTCGCCAATTCATTTAACAGTGTTGTCCGTAGCAAATGTTTACATACATACATAGACAATAAATGTCTGGGCACATACATAAAATATACATTGTAAGGATATCCTGATAACTTCTCCCTTGTTGGCTTCCATTTCTAACGACAATTGTACACACACACAGATTATGTTAAGGAAAATGCTGAAATAAAAAATTATTAAAAAAACAACAAAAAAATGACTTAAAAAACATTCAACTTATGCTACCAAAAGATGATTAATAACCAAGAAAGACAACAACAGTTATGCACTAATAAATATGTACGAGATTATCATACAACATAGAGACTGAAATTAAACTGTTAAAAAATACAAAAACAATATAAAAAAGACAAACCGAAAAGAAAACTTCCTGGTAAATTTTTTAGATGATTATTTTCTATTTTTTAACCACAAAAACAAAAAACAACAAAAAAAAAATAAGACAAATGAACTTAGTGCGTGGTCTGTTTTACACTTAATTTAAGCTGAGTGTGCAGCATTTCCTTCTTTTCTATTCTTAACAAATTTTCACTTCTCTTTTCTCTTTCGATGAAAATACAGAGACGTGCGTTAATTGTGTTTTTGTTTATAGAAATGGTCTGAAATGATAAAATCGTTGGAAGTTATAAACCATTAGTAACGCATTAAATTCAGAGAACTATCGGGTTTATTGTAGTCGCCGTAGTCTAGTAGGTAGTGTGTTGGCTTATTAGACGTAAGGCCTCGGTTCAAACCCCAGGTCAGACATCAAAACGAAATTGTGAAAAAAAAAATATTTCTTCGGCGACTGCCTCTCAGCAGATTTCTGGCAAAAACTCTGAAAGTAAATAAAATTGCCATGAAGGGCTTCTCAAAAAAAATATGTCGTTCGAAGTCGACTTTAAACTGTAGGTCCCGCCACTCATGTATAAAAATTAACGCACACAACATACACTGCGTTCCACATGAATAGGTGCAGTGTTTTAGCAATCAATTTAAGCTTGCTGCCCTCAAAATAATCCATTGACAGGATTATATTTTAGTTTTTATTAAAGGCCTAAAAGTAAAAAAAAATAATGTAAGCAAAGAAAGAAAGTTTTAAACATTTCAGCTTGGTTAAATCCGTGCTTGTTTTTGTAATTTGTAAAGAAAAGCAGAATTTAATTTTGCTTCACTTGAATAGGTGCATATTAAAAAAAAATTAAAGAAAACATTAAAACATTAAAGATTTCTTCACTAGTTTATTTTTTATTAATTTTTAATAATGTGTACTCTCGCCTTCTATTCTATTGGAAGGGCGTTATAAAGTTGCGATAAATATTGCAATAAAATTTCCGACCACGCTTCTTTTATTGCAGCAATTAATGATTCTCGGTCATCAAATTGTCGTCCAGATTCGTACACTTTCAGTGACAACCATCCCCACACATTTTCCATTATATTTAAATCCGGCGAGTATGGTGGCCATGGCAACAATTCAACATTTTGGTCGCTAATCTACGTTTTAACAATCCTTGCCGTGTGGATAGCAGCATTATCCTGTTGGAAAATCCAGGGGATGGGTCCAAACTTGTCTTGAAATTTCGGAAACGCCGTTTGCAGAATTGATTTGTAAGAATTTGCTAACATTTTAATCGATTGAAATTCCAAGTCTATTACTTTGTAGTACGATATTGCTCCGCAGACCATAAAACCACCTACTCGACTATGGTTACAGGCTAAAAAACGTTCTTCCTTTCTCAAATCATGGAAATAGTCGTTGAAGACTTCTGGTCCATCAAAACTGAACTTGTTTCCGTCAGAAAATACTACTTTAGTCCATTCAGTTTTCTAAGCCATATGCACCTTGCAAAAATTTAACCTCAATTCCTTACGTTGCTGGTTTCTTCTGCAATTTTAGTCTTTTTAGATCTTCCACTGAATTTATTATTCTTCTAACGGTGGAAACACTAGCACCGGAACCATTTTTTGCTGTATTTTTGCTGCAGAGTCACTTGAATTGGAGGCTATTCTTACAAAATTTCGACTTTCCGTGGCTGTTGTGGCCATTTTTTGTCTACCTTTCATGTTATTGCCATAATTTCCTCTGTCACTTAGGTAATTCCACACAATGTAAGCACTTTTATTAATTTTTTTAGAAATTTCACCGCCAGGCAGACCTTCATCGTTATAGGCGTCTATTTTAACATTTTCTTCCGCTGTTAAAGATTTACCGCAGCCCATTTTCAATTTAAACTTATAGAAAATCACTTTAGTTCTCAATTTAAAAAAAACGATTAACAATTTTCTAGTTACAGTTGACACAAACGATCGTATAATGATCTATTAATCACTACACCTATTCAAGTGACGCAAAAATAACACCCACCTTTTTTACAAATTACAAAAAAAGCACAGGTAAAATCTAACGGAACTTTTTCGAGTTTTCTTTCTTCGCACTCTTTTTCTCAATTGTCAGACCTTTAATAAAAAGTACAAAAAAATTTTCTCCATGAATTATCTTAAGTGCAGCAAGCTTAAATTGATTGCTAAAGTACTGCACCTATTCATGTGGAACGCAGTGTAAGTAGCTAGGTGTAAGCAGCTAGGTCGTAATCCAATTATGTATATATCGGTTTATTTTTAGGAGATTGGTCACCTCAAACTATTTCCGACTTATATATGTCTGAATTAGTTAATCAATTTGAAATTAGGATAAGGCGATAAAATGAAAGAACTTTGTTTATGCAACTATTAGCTTTACAACGCCTGCAAGTTCTATTTATGCTGGATAAGCTTGCCTGACAAAACATATGTATCTCTTAACTACAAAAAAATTTGGTCCAAATGCGAGTGTTCAAAAGTTATTAAAGCCTTGGGTTCGCTACTTATTTTTTCATTTGTAAAAATTCGTCCACGTTTTCCCGATTTCACTACATGCTGCTACAGATGATAGTTCATCTAGAGTAATGGTTTTGAGTCCATATACATACCTTCTTTTGATTTGGCAAATATAAAAATACTTTGAAATAGACATGTAATATCGATAACAGTTGCCAAATCCTATAAACAAAAAAACCTCTAAAGTTATATAAACCACAGAAGCTTCCCCGTTAGAAACGTCTCTGTTTCCATTGTTTTAGTCCTGCTACTTTTTTTCTGCTTTAAATTTCATTTTTTTTCTTCTTTTTCTTCTTCATCAAATAAGGATGCAGAGTGGTGTGGAGTGGTGTGGCATGGAGTAGAATGGAATGAAGTCATAATAAAAAATTGCTGATTTTGTCAACTGTTCGCATTTGATAAAATTATTAGCTTTGCAACACAGACTTGTTGTTTTTATGTGTGTGTGTCTCTCTGCTGCTTCGGTTGCTGGTGTTCACTTTATTTACGCGGTTTCTTCTTTTCTTGGTTTTTTGTCTCCAGTTTTTATATGCAAATTTCTTTTTAATTTAATACCTTGTTGTTGTTGTCGCATTTTTTTTTTTTTAACTTTAAAGTCATTTACTAAGTTGCTTTATTTTTTGGAGTTTCTTAATTTTTTGTTTGTTTGCTAATTGTATATATTATTATAATTCTTTCTTTCTTTTTTTTTTCATTTTTATTTCATTTTGGTTTCTGGCTATTCCGTATTTAAAAAAATTAACAATTTCCTGTGAACGTGAGCAAAGAAGTTTCCATTTTTAATTAGCGATTTGACTTTGTTTCTTTTAAAATAAATGAATTTTAATTACAAATTTTTTTTTTATAAAAATTTCCTTTTTAATAAACAATAATTCATTTAGGCTTTTAGTTATTTTTGTTAATTAAAAATAACCAAGTCTTCAGTATTATAAAAACATATTTGAACATGTAAATATTTGACCATATATTGCAGCCTTTAGATAGCAGAATCATTCATTTTATGAAAACTATAATCTTAATTCCAATCAAAATTTCATACAATATTCGTATATTAAGTGGCCGTAATCTAGTAGGTAGTGTGTGTAGACGTGAGGCCATGGTTCAAACCCCAGGTCAGACATCTCAAGCAAAACGAAATATGAAAAAATATTTCTTCGGCGATTGCCTCTCAGCAGATTTCTGGCAAAAATTCTGAGAGTAATTGCCATGAAGAGTTTCTTAAAAATCTATAGTACAGAGTGCAATTTAAGTTGTAGTTCCCTCTACTCATGTATAAAATTAACACACACAACATATGTGGTGTGAGAAGCTGGATCGTAATCCTGTCTTAAGGGTTGTAATGACCAAATATGTATGTATGCGTTCGTATATTAAGTTTCATACAATTATATTTTTCAATGCAAAACATTTGCATTCATTTAAGGAGTATAATCCAAAAAATGTTGTGTCTATCCTAAATGATTAATTTTTTGACTCTGCCGCATATATCGGCCTGAATTAAACCAATGAAAGCTCGAGTTCCTATGTGCGACGCGAAATAAACTGCCTCAGATCCTCCTGTAGGCTCCTTCCGGTCAATGGCGTTGTTTTCTTGCAAGTATTATTCCATCGTTTACTGAACCAATGCACTCGCACTTATCCACCACATTGCGAAGCACTGCATTGTCCGAACGGAACACACATTTTAATACAAAAATTTTGTTATTTCCACGTCTTGTTTAAGGCTATATCCGTTCATGATGATTTGAAAAAACAGACTGAATAAATGATAACTAATTCGAAAGATGAAGCTGCAACAAGATGTAAGTTATCAAGTTTGTTGGAAGACCGAACACATGTTCTTATTTTTTTTTTCATTTTCTTAAGGCCTTTTTGAGCTTTAACCGTCTAATATTAACTTCTCTATGAACTTTTGTGACAAATGACTCAGAACATTACACTTTTCTTCTAGAGAGGTTAGTGGGTTTTGACAAAATAATTCTTATGTTATTTAATTTGCTGGTGCACTTTATTTCATGTACGTGCACTTTTCTACTCAACAGCTTTTTATAGAATCGAGTTTTAGAATCAAGTTTTTCTGTTTTAAACTAATCAACACAGGCGTAGTCTTATATGAAGGAGACAAATTTTTATTGCCGGATCTGGAATCTTTTCGGAAGGGTAGAGTCTTCGAATGGTCTTTGTACTATCCGTTAGTAGTAATATTCAAATCGGCTGTAAGGCTGTGCTAATCTGATAACAAAGTATATCGAATGGAGATGTTTGCTTGCTGTAAAACTGATCTCAGACCTCTGGAAAGTGTGTACGCCATACTAAAGATTTTTTTCTATGAATGTCGGCTATCAATGGATGAGATAGAGAGATATTCGCCGGTTACGTTCATGTGAATACGGGTACATTAAAGGTAACAACATAGCTAACGCACATGCGAAGGCTGATACAATAGATAATTAGAACAAATTCACACATTGAAATTTGTTCCCACTGCAGTGGTGCAAACAAATCATATCACATAGATTGTACTCATTTGCAAATGAAAGATGAGCTTATAAAGCCACTTGCATAGAGACAAGAGTAATCTATTCCGTTATGGTTATGCGCACAGCAATATTTATTAAAATTCAGACTTGGAGTACGAATACCAAGAGTTTGAGAATGCTTCAAAACGTCATCTGCGGAAGCTGAAATAAAAAGGAAGTACAGAACACTACAGAACATCTTATCATTGGGAACTTGGCACTTTGGAACCTGGAGAAGCAAAAATTTATTCGGAGAAAGTGTTATTTGAATGGAACTCACACTTTCTTAAAACTAGTCAAGAAGTCAGAAGTTATAGTTGAATGATGGAATAGTTAGTTACAATAGGTAACTTAGTTCGATTTTAGACCTAAGTAAAATATAGGTTTTCAGTCTGCCAATTTCACTTAAGCTTGCCTATATTACGTCAATTTTAATTTTTTTTTTTCCAACCATCAGACTAAATGTAGATATGTAAAGGCATATTTTATATCAACTCCCAGTGCTTACATTATGTTTTTATTAAAATTATCTTCAAATAGCATCCCAACCACATTCTTAAAAAAATGAGTCTTGGTCCGTGTGGTAACATTTTTAAAAACCTGCAACATTACCTCTCTCTGCTTAGGTGCTAACAAACCACATACGGATTGGCAAAAAGAAATAAGTGTGTATTATTTTAAAATATCCAATTTCCTTATTATCTTTCGTTTTATTGTATTTTATTTTCCCTTTCAGCACATCATGTGGATAATAATCAGCAATGTTTTACATTAAATGCTAATGAAGCCGAAATTGTAATACAGGCCTGATGTAGAACGACCCAAAGTGTACACATGATATTAGTAGATGTGTGACAAACAACCGCATTTAAATGACAGATTTGCTGAAGTCTTATTTCAAAACATGAATAAATTCATTAAAAAAAATATTTTTGAAATGCACAAAACTTTCGGACGACACAAATACAAAAGGAAAGGATTCACAGAAATAGTAGAACACAAAAGCGAAAACAAAAAATAAAAAAATCTAATGAAATTGGACACCAAAGCGCCAGTCAAATGAAATTTAATAAATTAATGAATGAGCATGTGAGTTGGCTCAGTGAATGTAGTTGTAACTCATACAACCAATGTACGGGGTATGTGATAACCCAGAGCCACATTCATGCAGTCATACATACGTAAACGTTGATATCGTTTCGTTAACATACATTTACTCATATCCATTTATGTAAATTAGTTGTGTAAAAGATATAATGAATTGTCTGTATATATATATATATATACATATACATATGTATGTATGTAACTTATAGATGGCATTTATTTATGCGAAGATTTTTGTTTTCACAAATTAACCCTAATTGTTGAGCTTAATTAAATATACACTCAGTCATCTACTGATGTGATAAGGATAAAATGACTAGAATGTGATGCCAATTGTAAATCTTACTATATGTATATGTAGTGTATATTTGTATGTATGCGCTTACACACATACATATATAATTTTTAGAAATTCTTAAACAGTTTAAATAAAAAAATTTCAATTTATATCGCGAAGCTCTTTCCTATCACTTATGATATAAAGAGATTCAAATCCAGTGTCCGCAAACACTACTCCTTCCTTCCTCCTTCCCATAACATATTTTCCAAGTTCCAACACAATAGGGGCCATCTCCAGAGTGTTGTTCGTACAAAAAAAATTGGTTTGTTATCGTCAAAAATTCTACAAAGTTCTTTGCTTACGTACCCATTAGGGATGCCGAACGGGATTGATTTTTAAAAATCCGCGGATTCGGGATTTCGTAATCCCGATCCCGAAATCCGGGGATAATACGGAATCGAAAAATCCCGTAAAATCCTGGGATTTCGCGATTTTCTCTTAATAATAAAAATGAAAAAAAAAAAAACATATTTTGTTAACAATTTCATTTACATAAATAAATCTATTTCTTTGGACAGTTGAGTATCTAAATCAGTGACCCTATTGATTGATTTTATAGGGCTTTTGCATTTTTCGATGGCATGAAATAACGATTTAGCAATGGAAGTACGGTTATCCTCATCTGAAATGCTATTATCGAAGTCGAGTGATATAGAATTTTTTTTTCAGGACCTTTTGCAAGGTCAAAGTACATATGAATCCACAATCCCGAAAAACCCCGGGACAAGTTTTAAAAGATCCCGGTATTCGGGATTTGTGAATCCCGAAAATCCCGGGATTTCGAGTTTCGGGATTTCCCGATTGGCACCCCTAGTACCCATTAATTCAGAAATGGACCTCATCGCCGATTATGATTTTTCGTAGATAATTATTGTCTTGGTCTTCAGGTAAACGTGGTACGCGCAAGGTCGATTCCTTTGGTCAACGCGAAATGCTTTGCCTCAATTTCTCTATTACACTCTCACGGACAGCGACAATGTTTTCAGCTGATTTTGCATCGACGTAAGTGTGTTTTTTGATCGTTTACTGAGCCAGTGGACTCGAATTCATCCACTACATTGCGAATACTCTCCCGATATGACGATTATGGCGATTGTAAACCCTGGGAGGCGCGCTGTATGTACTTAGCCTATTTATTATTTGCACGTTCATGGTGATTTTTAAAATCAGACTAAAGAAATCACCACTAATTCGAAAAGTGTGGCTTCAGCGATATGGCCATTATAAACTGTAAAATTTGGAAGACCCGATATATGTATACATAAGTATACATTAACCAGCCATTAGAAAAAACTACGTTATCATACTAAAAATATAGAAAAGATATATTCTGTGTAACGTTATGGCATTTACTTCAAAATTTGATTCACAAAATTAATTTTAAGCGAATAACTTTGGAACTTATGCTTTCAAAATATTATCGTTAGGGATCTCGTTAGTATGCTAAATGTCTAAGGCTTGGAAATCCAAATAGAAGTATTTAATGCCTATTACTTTTAGACGTTTTTTGCTACAACAATAGCTTCACCATAGTATGATAGTTCCATACACTGATCGATTTTACTGATAGTAAGCATTCATAGTTTAGAGTTTGCCAGTTAGTTACCTGTTGATAGTTCATTTCCAAGTCACGATTTTTTTCTGTTTTTTTTTTTTTTGACTTTTCATAATGCCAAAATGTTTATAGACTTTTTGGCTTTTCGCACAGCTCATAATTCTTAAAATCTTTTTATAAACACTTAATAATTTAAGGACATTTTTCAATCTTTTGATGATGTCAAAGTAACAAAAATTATTAGCCTTAACTTTAATACGACAACAAAATATTATAAGCAAGCTGGAAAGCCCAGCAAGCAAATGCAGCAACTAATGTTGCTAAAAGAAAAAATCAAAAAAAAGAAACACCGGAATAAATAAATGAACAAAAAATAAAAATAAAACTAAAAAGTAATCTCACCACAGTCAGTAAATAAAAGGAGGCTCAAACAGCCATAGAGAATTACACAAACAAATAAACGTACACTAAAGTACTAACAAAGCGGTGGACTAACGTTTTCTAAAGGCTTAAATATTTGGACTCCATATACAGACCAACTGTTGAGGTGTTGTTTGGTGAAAAATTATGGAAACATACTTGTGTACTGGCTATTTACACTGGCAGTTTAACACACGCCAATATGCTTATATTTTATTATTATAGACATGGTTTTAGTATAGTATGTTGAGTAAAAAACAACAAAAAAAACCGAAAAAAAAGCTTAAATTCATAACTTGCCGTAATCATGGTGTGGTCCATGTTGTGTTAACTATTTCCTAAGGTGTCACACACTATGGGTGGTCCAAGGCAATTCCATTTTCTTTTTCTGTTTCTCTTATGTTTGAAGTTATTTTCATCCATTCAGCGTGAATACCATCTCATCGTTGTGTTGCATTGTGAATGTATGTGTGTAAGTGTAAGTGTGAATGCTAAAAATGAGTTTGACAATTTGTTATTGTTACCCAATAAATGTTGCACCATTATTTGCCTTAACTAAATAAACAATTTAAAAATTAATAAATTCCTTTATATATGCTAGAGTTATAAATGGTTTATTATTTAAACATGATTTATTTTATTAGTCATTAAATAAAATAAAATAAGTATGAAATTTCAATCGTTCTATACTGCCATGTGAACAACTTACAAGAAACCATTTTGTTGTTTTTCTTTTGCTATTGGTTTTTCAGTCGACCATAAGGGCCATTGCGTCGGTCTGGTGCAAATCACGGCTCGTTCGCGAGTGCAAAGAGTCGTTGAGGACTTTTGGACCAGACCGTATCCGTCTATGCTGGGTTCCGGGTCATAGCGAAATATTGGCAATGAGACGGCGGATGCTCTCGCTAGGTTAGATTCGCTTTCAGGGAGCGATTTAATAGTTGGTCCTGACCCCCCAGTCTGCCACCTCTATGGCCTCATCAATGGATGGGTCAGGGAGGAAGAGCAGAGGCGTTGGGGGAACGGATCGGGTTGTTCTGTTTCTAGACGTGTATGGCCTGCTGTGGACAGTAAGAGAACAGATTGGCTGCTGGGCTTGGCTGTCGGTTTTATCACGGGGCACTGCGAGATTAGGTCGCTGACGGGGATCTGGAACAGATCCCAGCCGGACTATGCAGGGTATGTTGCGATGAGGAGGAGTTAGGCCTTGGTAGGTTGAGGTTGAAGACCCTTGGCAGGGCCTTCTTTGAGAGCTTGAATTCTGTGTCGAGAGCCGATATCAAGGCTCTCCAGATTCATTGCCAGCTTGGGCTGGTTGAGAGGTGCTAGGGCTTCATAAGTGTAGTCGCGTTATCCCAATTTTTTGTTTGTGTCTGTTTCTATCTGTGTGATTCCTCCGATTCCCATTCCCCTCCTTACCTACATGCCCTCCTTTCATCTTATTCCCTCTATTTCCTTCCCTCTCTAAGGACGTTGTACAATGGGTCAATTTCGACCTCCGGGTACTGTACTTGCCTTAACTGACAAGTACACGTCCTATAACCTATAAGGCAGCTTTCGATAGTCCCATAAGGACTCGCGTTTTTGACGCAATGTCTGAGCTCAGTATACCTGCAAAGCTGATAAGGCTATGCTTTCCTGCAGCTCCGTCATGGAAGGGATAGACGTTTCTGAACCTTTTGATATCGTGCGAAGTTTCGAACAAGGCGATCCCTTGTCATGCGTTCTCTTCAACTTCCTCATGGAGAGTGTCTTGCAGAAGTCGGGAGTTCATCGCAATTGCACTATTTTCCAAAAAAAGCGTCCAGTTGATTGCGTACACTGACGACATTGACGAAATTTTAAGGCATACCAAACGAGATGTTACTGCTGCCTTTAGAGCTATTGAACCGGAGATTATTAAGATCGGTCTGACCATAAATGAGTGCAAAACGAAGTATATGTTGTCGACAAGTAGGGAACCCAGATTATGGCTGATAACTATACTTTTGATAATATCAATGAATTTGTTTATCTTGGCTTTGCTGTTAGCACCAAAAATGATGTGAGTTTGATGATCAAACGTAGGATCACTCTTGCCAACAAGTGTTACTATGGTCTCAATAGGCAAGTGAGTAGCAGAGATCTCTCTCGCACAACAAAACTAATACTCTACTAGATACTCATACCCACCGTTCTTCTTTATGGCGCAGAAGCATGGACACTATTAAGCACAGATGCAGCAGATTTGAGAGCACGTAAAATCTTCCGTCCTGTGCGAGTTGGCAATGATTTCTGCATTCGATCCAATAATGAGCTGTATGAGCTTCTCAACGATGTGAACGTTGTACAGCGTAGTAACATCCAGCGGCTGTGCTGGCCATGTCGAGACAGTTTAAAGAAAATTTATTTTTCGATTAAAAAATTAATATCAGCAGAAGTGCCGAAATGGCATTTCAAGAGCTGTCAATACAACCTCAAAGATACACTTTTGGCGATGTTATCCTGAAACATTACTTCGTTTCAGTCAACAGAATTTTTCAAAAATCTGTCAATCGGAGTTGATTTTAAACTGTAGGTCCCTCCACTTATGGATAAAACTAACACACACAACATACATAAGTGATGTGAGAAGCTAGGTCGTAAACCTGACTGAATGTCGTTATGTCCAATTATGTTATGTAAGTATGGAGTCTTTTAAAGGTAAACTACAGGCTTTAATTTATCGTCACAAATAAATATCTTAAACACTTTTGTACATTTTCTATAAATTGTTTCTATTTTCAAAATCAAGACATTAATATATCGTGCATTAACTAAGTGAGAAATAAATTGTTGTATTAGGGACACAAACCACTTGGAATACTGCAATAGGAACACATCTAACAAAGGAATCAATTCTCTTAAAACAAAAACGTTGTTAATTATTCTATTTGAAGTTCTGAAATGTGTGTTGGGTTTTAACTTTCATAACATTCATCACATATGTATGTACGTAGTCAATTATAGAACAAACTGAAAAAGTTTAATCTTAAAATAACCAACAAATAGTTGAAATCTTTAAGAAAAGATATTAACAGAGTTTAAAATCCATTAAAACCTGAGTAATATATGTATTTCTTCTTTTTCAATTTCCTTTAAGTACCTATAAATACAAGAATTATTTCAGCTTATTCGTGTTATTTGTTTGGCCGGCCTCTACTGTACTTTGTTAAACAACTCATGAGTGTGGCCAATACATTTTCACTTTCTCTTTGTAACGTTGATGAGATTGCAATCGTCGAAACATAAATCGTTTTAATAGCGATATTAAAATCGTCGATATTAAAATCGAGACAATGATGTGTAGAACACATACATACATACATAATTGGTCATTACAACCCTTCAGTCAGGATTATTGACCTAGTTTCTCACACCACTTATGCTGTGTGTGTTAATTTTATAAAGTCGACTCCGAACGACAGATTTTTTTTGGAGAAACTTTTCATGGCACGTTTATTTTACTCTCAGAGTTTTTGCCAGAAATCTGCTGAGAGGAAATCGCCGAAGAAATACTTTTTGTATTTTGTTTTGATGTCTGGCCTGGGGCTCGAACCCTGGCTTTACGTCTAATAAGCCAACACACTACCTACTAGACTACGGCGACTTCGATGTGTAGAACACTGTGGTTTGTAATTCCGTGCATTGGTTGTCTCATTAATTATTTCAAACATGTTCGTTGTCCTTCGTATTCTATATTCCATACGCGAATTTATTTTAATTTAAAATTAAATTTTTTTAAATGAATCAGGGAAGTTGATAGTCCCAGTTGATTTCATGTCTTGAATTGATCTTCTCGACATAAAATTGTTCGATTATGTGTTCAGTTTCAGTTGCACGTTTATAGCGACAAAAAGGGTACGAGAGGTTTAACCCTTTATTGAAATCAAAGCTAACTAGAACATACATCACAACACGATGTAATACCACATTCAGTTATGCTCAACAGCTAACTGATTAGTTCAGATAAGCCGATCGCGTCAATCAGCATCGGGGCATCAGAAAGACTCCCTTCAAGTCAGGCTAAAAACTTGTCTAACAGTTTAATGAATCTAGTGATTGCTCCGATATCTAATTACGTTAGACTGTCGGAAAAGGGTAAGCCCAATAATAGAAGTTCGCGTCAAGACAGATAAGCATATTCGTAAAGTCCCAATCCAATGTCCCGACAGAATAGATACAGTGTCAGAAATGTCCTTAAGAACCAATTTAAATATATGGTTGGTACTGTTCAAATAAAATTTAGGTTTGGTGGGTTTGACAATAAAGCAAAATTCTTTCTCAAACACCTTGGCCTAATGGACACAATCTGCTTGCACTAGATGCAAGACATTTTAAATTAAACGTGTTTTAATTGCCGCTTGGCTGTAAAAAAAGAGGAAATGCTAGTAGTTGGAGATATCTTACTCACGATCAGTTCTGAAATATGATCGATGAGTGAACATACTACAGTAGCCAGGGAGGTAAAGAACTCAAGATATTTGAAAGTTTAGAACCGTGTCCGTTAATCCCTGACCGTTGAATCAAAATTTCATTTTTTCCTGTTTGGAATGCTAATGTGAAGTTTCCCATCAAGGCTAGGCTCAGACGAGGTTCATGTAGAAAATTGCAAGGATAAGAGATTAAAAATGATCAAAATTTATTTGTTTTATATTTTAAATGTTCTTTTGTGTTGAAAAACTTGTTTATTAACGAAAAACAAAGAAAATTAATAATTAAAAATATTGAATAGTCATCTCCTAAGCCATGCGTTCTTTAATCCAATCGTTAAATTCAGTAACTCTGGTGTAAACATCAGGGCTATTGGAAGCGCAAAAGGCGGTACCATAAGAAACGGCACCAACCAGAAAATTTTTGCCATCTTTATTCATTACCAAAGGACCACCAGAGTCACCCTGAAAACAAATGTCATTTATAAAAAAAAAATCTCTAAAATAACAGAAAAGAAAAAAGGAAACACATACATTGCAAGCACCTTTACCAAAACGTTCTAAAGCACAAATTTCCGTTTTCGTCAATTGTCTCATGGTTTGTTTGCATTTTTCATTTGATATCGTTTTGTAGTTTAACTTTTGCAATACAGTGGGATAACGCGCCAGTGGACCATTGCCAAAGTGATGTACGGAACCCCAACCGGTTAAGAGGACATTTTGTTTTTCACCCACTGGCTCGTAATCAGTGGCTTCAATTTTGTCCATACGTTTGCCATCAAGTTCAAAGGGAGGATCAATTTTTAATATGGCAATATCACTTGTAACCAATTCCTCATAGTTTTCATGCATTTCAAATTCTTGAACTTGAGATCGAACGCCCGTTTTATCGGATAAATTATTAATACCGGCTACTACAGAGATTTTTGAAGGATCCTGACCATTGACACAATGAGCTGCGGTAAGTATGCGATTTGGTGCTATAATGGAACCACCACAAAAGTGGCCATATTGACCGTTTCTCCTCTTATATTGCATGGACACCTGGTAGGGTATATACTCATCATTGTCAACATTATTGCCACCTACCACACGCTCCTGGGAACTTGCATTGTCTAGTTCATCTAAATAGGCCTCCACTGAAATGTAAGTAACAAATATCAATTATGTAACTGTTTTAGCCACAACTTTATTTTTTTTCTCTTACAATCCAAAACGCCATTTGTTGGTGAGGCCGTGCTCTTAAGGGCAAGAGCAACTAAAAGTACCAGTAGAGGTTTAATACCCATGTTTTAGTTTCAACTACAACACTTAACTGTTGATTTTCCAATTGAATTTAGGGTTTTTATAGCAAACCAAATAGTAAGAAATTAAGCAATTGATAGCACAAAACACTAGGGTGCTTAACCATGTACTATTTCAGTCGATAAGTTTATATCAGGAAAACCTTCAAAACAAACATGACATCTAATTACAATTCGTTTAATTTTTTGTTTTTTGTAAAACCTTAAATAGATTGATAATATTTGCTTAAAGAAAAGAAATGAATTTTCGTTGGTAAATAAAAATAATTGTGCTCCAGTTATTTTGATGGCAATAATATAGGGTTTCCAAACAAAGTCTCCTTATTGCTGTAAGTTAATACTGGAAGTTATTTGCTGTCAATGAGAATAAGTTCTTTCTTTAATAAGAAGCAAGTTCTCGCCTTGTGGAATGTATTTTTGCCGCATATGTACCAAGCATCGGCAGTGATAGCATGGTTTTACCCTCACAAAATCTGCATATTAGACTTTAAAAGTTTTGCTATAGTAACCAATATCCGGTCAATATGCCCTTTACTATTCTCAGGCTATACTTACATAACATACATACATAATTGGCCCTTTAGGCCGGATTACGACCTAGCCTCTCACATCATTTATGTTGTGTGTGTTAACTTTATACATTGATGGCGGGACCTAGAGCTTAAAGTCGACTCCTAATGACAGATTTTTGAGAAACTTTTAATGGCAGAGTTTTTGCCAGAAATCTGCTGAGAGGAAGTCACCGATGAAATATTTCGTTTTGTTGGAGATGTCTAACCTGGGATTTGAACCGTGGCCTCACGTCTAATAAGCCAATACACTACCTACTAGACTACAGCGACTTCAGGCTGTACTTCGACAGTTAAATTTAAAACTCCAATATTTTTGTTGCCGAGCAAAAGTTTAGAGTCTCTCAAAACCGTCGGACTTGAAAAGAGACTTTGGCTCGTTCTATCTATTCTTTCTATTTCTATTTTTTTCAAACTCCGCTTACCATTCCGCAGATAGGTTCTGGAGCCGTAAGTGGCATTGAACCAAGCCATGCTGCCGTTTATCTATCTGTTTAATTGACTGAATACCTACAGAACTAGGAATCCAGCAGAAAGTGATCATATTGCACGAGTTGCTTCGGTTTTCTCAGGCTTTCTCATACTAATTTTGAATTAAACTTATAGAAGCTAAGTACTCGTCTTGACTATCGGATAATATTGTTATCTGCTGCGCTCTGTTAATCCGAATTAATCATTCCTTTCGGTAGCGCAAATCTCAGCTTGGAAAATGCCTGCGATTTTCTGCATGGATTTCGTATACTTTAGTCTGGACCCTACAAAGATACACCGTTGTTGAGTTCTACCGTCAAGTAAGCATTCATTTGATTGCTTTGTAGCGAACGTATATCCTGATTTACGAATAAAGTTGGTCTTATATGCTAAAGTATGACAAAATCAATCATGTGCTAACGATGAGTGATCAGTGGTGCCACAATCCAAACAGTTCGTTTGCTAGGATCTGCTTTCCACCCGCGAAGTTTGCTATTTGAATCCGAAAAGCCCGCTATTTCTTTATCTGAAAGAAGCAATCGCTATTAAAAACTGTCAACTTTTATCGCTTGGGGAAGAATTGTTTTGGAGGAGGTTCCTTACGTAAGTACTTTGAAGTTTTGGCAGTTTGAAACCCAATGTTGAAGCTATCCTTGACACCATAAGATTTACTACAAAAAGCAGTTAAAAATTTTACTTTTAATGGACCAAGTAACACGTAGCTGCGGCGAACATATGGCGGAAATTATGTGACAGATTGGAACACAAAAACTTCATTCCGAAAATATTGCAGTTGTGTCTTGTGCTATCATTTTAAGTTATCAAGCGCTTTTACAAAAACAAAACATATTACTGAAAACCAGGAACTATTTTCTTATTGAATGGGTGTTTTTTTTTATCGTTCGGTAGGCCTGGTTTGAACCAAAAATAAATAATAATTTCCTAAAAATTAATATTCTTGGAGAACAAAAAAACTATTTTCTAAAACTTATCTTTCTATCGCATTAATATTCTTGGAGCATGCCGCTAAGGTAGCACTGCCGCCACCACCTGTTGATAAATTTATGACCAGTGTAATGGAAAATTGTGTGCAGTGACAATCTATAAATTATTATAAATACATATCATATTAAAGGCCAATCTATTATATCAAACCAAAGAAAATCATACATTTTTTAAAAGCTTAACTTCTATCATTAATTCTAAATATGGAATTTGGTTCCATACTCCTTCCACTGGAACATGAATTAAATTTGCATATAATTTTAATGGTAATTGAGTTTTCAAACAACGAATATACCATATGCCACCCAATCTTTAAAAGTGGCCAAAGTTAAATGTTACTATTAAATGTCACGTCAACAAACATCATGACATAAGGATTAGAGTTGTTTGTGCCAGTTTTATGATGTTTTCTTGAATTTTTCAAAAAAATATTGGTCATGCTGTCTGATGTCATACTTGTATGTAAATTGCAAGTGAAGTTGTGTTCTTTTTGGAGTTTGTATTTAATGTAAATGTTATACAAAATGTAAATGTAAATATGCTGAAAGACCAAATTGGAAGAAAGTACTTTTTGCTATGAAATACCTGCCAACACACAAAAAGCGGACGAACAACAGAATCCTAGAAACATTCTTATGAATCGTAAGAATTTAAAAGTGATTTTAAATTGAAATTGAATAGAATGACGATTCGTCAGTTGCGTTGTTAATAGTTTTGAAACGAGAAGAGGAAAATTAGTGCCAAAACGATTAATAAATGCAATAACTGGTTCTCTTGGAACTTCCCGAACAGATTTGTTTTTTTTTTTCAGTTAAATTCCCACTATTTGTAAGAGTTGTTCTGACTTTAAATGGGTCATGATGACTTGCCAAATCTTACTGGAGAGAAATGTTAAAACTGTTTAACGTTCTCAGCTATCAACGTTAACCATCAACGTGCTCAGAATTATTTTCAATATCGATAATTAATATGCAGCCGATATATGAAATCAGATTTTGTTATTCGTTTCATAATTACACTGACCTTGGTTACTATTGGCTTGAATATTTAGAACACAACTCTAAGGCAATTATAAAATATGCCAAGCAATTAATACATCCTTACAGTGATGAGAAGTCGTCGTAGTCTAGTAGGTAGTGTGTTGGCTTATTAGACGTAAGGCCCGGGTTCAAACCCCAGGTCAGACATCAAAACGAGAATATGAAAAAAAAAAAAAAAATAAAGGGCTATCCATTTCGTGGTTTCAAAAGTATGGGACTGGAATTCGACATCTGTCAAACTAAGTTGTGAAACCAATTTTTTTCTTTTCAGTTGAAAGTCTGACATTGACGAAAATGGATCGCTTAACTATCACACAACGCATAAAAATTATCAAAACCTACTACCAAAAAGCGGAATTCTGCCACAGCCACGTATCGAGCTTTAAGAGGAGATTATGGTTTCAGCGATGAAGCACATTTCACACTCGGTGGGTATGTTAATAAACAAAATTGTCGTATTTGGGGTTCTGAGAATCCTCAAGTAATTGAAGAGAGGCCACTACATCCAGAAAAAGTCACTGTTTGGTGCGCTCTTTGGTCCGAAGGTGTGATTGGACCTTACTTCTTCGAAAACGACGATGGAACGACTGTCACCGTCAATTCGGAGCGTTATGATCATATGATCACCGACTTTTTTTCGCCAGCTATTGAAGAATACGACTTGGAGAATATGTGGTTTCAACAAGACGGTGCCACGTGCCACACAACTCGAGCGAATATGGCTTTATTGTAAGAGACATTTCTTGGCCGCGTAATTTCTCGTCGTGGGGATATCAACTGGCCACCAAGATCATGCGATTTGACACCATTAGACTTTTTTGTGGGGCTACGCGAAAGACCGTGTTTATGCAGATAAAACTTCAACTCTTGAGCACTTAAAAACCAACATTCGTCAAGTTATGGCTGAGATACCGCCCAATATGTGTCAAAAAGTGGTCGAAAATTACGTCAAAAGAATCAATGCTTGCAACACTTCGCGTGGAGGTCATTTAAATGATGTAGTGTTTCACACATAATGTCAACGTTCAAACTTTACAATAAAAAAGAAATATCATGAAAAAAATATTTTATATGTGTTTTATTTACGTTTACTTTTGAAACCACGATAATGGATATTTCATCGCCGACTTCCTCTCAGCAGATTTCTGGCAAAAACTCTGGGAGTAAATAAAATTGCCATGAAAAACTTCTCAAAAAATCTGTCGTTTGGAGTCGACTTTAAACTGTAGGTCCCGCGACTCATGTATAAAATGAACGCACACAACATAAGTGGTGTGAGAAGCTATGTCGTAATCCTGACTGAAGGGTTGTAATGACCAATTATGTAAGTATGTATGTATGTATGTTGTAGAGTGCAACTATGGTTGTATGTACATAGTTTGTACATTTTTTGTTTTTGTTTCGTTTTTTTTTTTTTTTTTTTGAAATTTTAAATTCTGTATCTTCAACTGAAAGTATGATTGATAATAAAGCCATAATTCATATAAGTTTTGATCTTCTTAAAATTCCACTTTATTAACAGTAATTATTTATATTTTAAGAGTTCATATGCTCTTCGTTGACCAATACAAACTTTCCTTTCCTTTAAGCCATTCTTAGCACTGTTTCATGCAGTCGTCGTCGTCGTCTCCATTTTTTGTGCTTTCATACCTTAACAGCATTTGGACATAGTTTATGACCAATCAGGCAATAAATTGGCATTTAATTTAATACAAATTGAATTACGATTTACGAATTTATGCGGAACCCCCACAGCGTTAATTTTCAATCAAAATCGCAATCCGCAAAATTGTTATGAATTTCGCTGCATTGTTGGCTAAAATGTATACAAATACGATTTTATTTCTCTTCTCTTTTCTCTCTTCTCTACCTTACTTCTGCTGGCAATTTCACATTATGGTGATGAGGAAGAGAACGATGAGTAAAAGAAATTTGTTTTCTGCACTTTCCTGTTATAACTTTAAGGTACAAAAAACAAACTACTCTGCAGTGATAATGATAAACTAAATGAAAAGCAATGAAAATAAATATCATCTTCCTTAAAAAGTCAAACAATACCAGAGAGATGACTCCTCATCAGAGGCAGCGTGGAAGAGAAATTGAAATGGCACACTGTGTATATAGATTATCAAATTGATTCCAATTAACACTTGCCACCGCAGGAAACAAAAACGAAATCAACCACAGTTGCAAATAATTACACGGTGTAGGCAACTAACACAAATGAAATGAATTTTGTGTTTGTATTATAAATAATACCGTACAATGCTAAATACATGTTAAGTTTATTGGACAAATATTCTTAAAGCTCAACCAACACATGACACTTTAACCCTTTGAGAACTTTTTGGTTAAAGTGTTGTATTTTTAAAATTTTTTAAATTTGGCAGTCACATGTGCTACGTTTATCCTAATTATTAAAAATGGACTGCTTTGCGAAAGCATAAAGCGTCATAATTATGAAAACTTCTTAGAAATTTGAATGGTTATGTTATCTTTTGAAAACTTTGAAGAATTTTACAAGTAGAAGATTGTTTAAAAATTGGAAGAAACTGGATCGGTTCAATCTCTTGAATAATGCTGCTGTAAACGAGAGTATCGACGGAAACCCGCAAACAGGATGACTTGGCGTTTTAGTAGCACATTGGTTTTACGCAGATGGCGGTGAGAAAACTATGTTACGGCGCGGATACTCAAGAATTATTAAAGAAATTAATGTGCGTAATACGATGTTCAGATATGCACCTTTATTGCTTAAATAGCAATAAAAGCCATTATTGAATTATTGCAATTAATTATTGCGCAATAAATAAGCAAATTGTTATATAATTGAGTAAAATTAAAATTCAGCACTGTCATAAGTGTGTTTAGTGAGCATATTACAATTAATCGAACACTTTCTGTTGATATTTGACAACTCAAACGTCAACAAGGACAAACAAACACTAATAAACTAACAAATGACACCAAAATAAAAACAATGTTGTTGTTTACCAGCTGTCAAATGAATATTGAGTAAGCTGAATTGCGTATATTATTATGCCTGAATACTTAAAATATTGTACTCAATTAAGCGAATATTAACTCAATAAAAGTGTATATCTGAACATAGTATAAGATTCTTTTCTACAGACTGACTCAGAAGCCTCATTCTTATATTTCAACGGAGTCAGTACCATGCTAAGCCTATCAATTCTAATGTTTATTTTCTACAACTGAGTGCTAGTGTTGGAGTTGACTTTAAACTGAAGGCCCCGCCACTTATGGATAAAATTAACACACCCAACACAAGTGGTGAGTGAGAAGCTAGGTCGTAATCCTAACTGAAGGATTGTAATGACCAATAATGTATGTGTGAATGTTTGCTAATGTTTTCCATATTTTTAATTCAAAACAAAATGTTACCAGAACATCCGCTACAGATTAGCACAAATTATACCGAAATTTTCTCCCGCTAAGTTATTTTCATGTATCACATCACATCTTTTAAAAATTGATACATACATACATATTTGGTCATTACAACGCTTCAGTCAGGATTACGACCTAGCTTCTCACACCACTTATGTTGTGTGCGTTAATTTTATACATGAGTGGCGGGACCTACAGTTTAAAGTCGACTCCGAACGACAGATTTTTGAGAAGCTTTTCATGGCAATGTTATTTACTCTCAGAGTTTTTGCCAGAAATCTGCTGAGAGGAAGTAGCCGAAGAAATATTTTCATATATTCGTTTTGACGTCTGACCTGGGGTTTGAACTCGGGCCTTACGTCTAATAAGACAACACACTACCTACTAGACTACGGTGAATTGATACTTAATTCAACCGAATTTCGTAAATTCTTCCAAGTTTAAAATGTCCTTCATTAGACTGCCACATGTAAAATATATTGTGTGGTTTTCTAGTCATTATTGGTAACAAATTTAATTTCCATAATTTATTATAACATAAGTGTAGAGTACTTAGAAGCTTTTGTGAAAACAGTTTTAACAATATTTTACTGAAAGTATACAATTCCTAAATCCTTTTAATGTATATTTACGTTAAGATTTGTTTTGTCATAAATTTTATTAATTTTTTTATTTTCATTATATTGGGGATACATATGGTCTCGGCTATCACGATCACACTTCATACACAACTAAAAAGATGCGACACAATGCGTTGAGAGAAGCATGAACTCTTGCAAAAAGATAAAAAAAAATGTATTAAAGCGCGAAAGATACGCTGCAGGGTGTTAAAACTACTTTAGTATAAACGTTTTGTCATTTTATTCATTCCTGTTGCAATGGATTTTTATTGCCATTATTTATTTATTTTTGTTGTTGTTGTTGTTGTTTTGTGTTTTCTTAATTTCGTTTCATTTTAGTTCGTATACGAAATGATAAATAATCCATAATTTCGTTTGGCATTCAATTTCATTTTGTGTGACACATAAATTACGTATGAACGCTTTAAGCTCTCTTTGAACTCTGATGGTGATTTTAACAGTGCATCATACAACAAATATATTTGTATGTAACATACATACATATTGTATTTGTACCATAATAGAATGTATTCGAAATTTTTAAATTTTATGGAATTTCATTGCAATTTCAGTTAAACTAAATAAACATTATCCATACTATTACCGGATTATTAACGTATAAACATCTGAAAGTAATATCCGTAAAGAAGAAATTGTTTGTACGATATAACATAAGTTGATCAATTAAATATTCTTTCGCTTTTTTTCTTCTGAGGACTACAGTCTGAACGAATGTAGGTGTTTCATGTTTAATACAAAATACTTCTTTGAATTTGAATTTGAACTTGAATTTATTTATTTGAATTTCTGCACAACAAGAATGAATCTTATAGTTACATTACATTCTTCTCCATTACTTCCCTATGATCCATTAGTCATAATGTATGTATTGTATGTATTGTCTTGTATGTATAAATTTTTATCGATGAGCGGCACGATCTACAGTTTAAAGTCGACACCTTTTCGAGAAATTTTTCATGACAGAGTTATTTACTCTCAGAGTTTTTACCAGAAGACTGATACGAGGAAGTCGCCGAAGAAATATTCTTTCACATATCATACATACATAATTGGTCATTACAACCCTTCAGTCAGGATTATTGACCTAGTTTCTCACACCACTTATGTTGTGTGTGTTAATTTTATACATAAGTGGCGGGACTTACAATTTAAAGTCGACTCCGAACGACAGATTTTTTGAGAAACTTTTCATGGCAATTTTATTTACTCTCAGAGTTTTTGCCAGAAATCTGCTGAGAGTAAATCTCCGAAGAAATACTTTTTGCATTTTATTTTGATGTCTGGCCTGGGGCTCGAAACCTGGCTTTACGTCTAATAAGCCAACACACTACCTACTAGACTAAGACAACACACTACGGAGTCCTGAAAATACATTAGTCGCCACCTAGGACGAAAACTAAAATATTGGCTGGCGAATGAAAACCGTTTGAGAGTCGGATGGTGTGGATCAAACTTGTTAGCTGAAAGTAAATTCTATTACATGGAAGAGAGTCTTGTTGATTTAATTGTATTATAGAGTAGATTTTAAAGATGAAAGAACTCAGGTCTATTTGAGAACGTTAGGTATCCAACGACAAATTTGTTTTCAGTCTCTTCAACAAAATTTCTTCTGAATTATTTAAAAAGTTTTCGAATATACAGTACATCGTATACGTACAAGTGACGCCATGACGACAATGTTAACTGGAAACGACCATATCTGTCCAACCACTTATGATACAGGAGTGACCTGAGGTGGAAAAATATTATGCTTAAGACTTTGGTAATCATCCAAGAGGAGTGGTTTAGTTAAACATTAAAGAAAAACGTACACGAAATACATTTTTTCGACTCAATCTGTCTATCCACCTACCAAGTTTAGTTTTTTAGTTTTTTAAAGTAATTGCAAATGTTAAAAGTTTTATTTTAAATTAAAACAAAATATCTATATTTTTCTTAAAATATTTGCAATTTGGCAAAAACTTACTTTTTAATCATATAAGAAACTCTACTTGTAGTCGCCGTAGTCTTATTAGCCATGAGGCCTCGTTTCAAACCCCAGGTCAGACATCAAAACGAAAATATGAAAAATATTTCTTCGCTGACTTCCTGTCAGCTGATTTCTGGCAAAAACTTTTAAAGTAAATAGAATTGCCGTGGAAAGTTTCCCAAAAAAATCTGTCGTTTGGAATCGACTTTAAACTGTAGGTCCCACCACTCCTGGCTAAAGAGTTGTAGTGACCAATTATGTATGTACGTATGTAAGAAACTCTACTCTGTGTGTAGGAGAAAATTACATCTGAAAACCAGTTGGCCTATGAAATAGCCCTTAACAGTTAGTCGCCAAGTATTTTAGGTAACAAAAGTAAAATTAAATGTATTCATATGTTAATTTTAAATTCTTATATTTATGACATGTTAGCCATGAGTTCAATATGAAACGATCACCCATATTCTCTGCGATTAACATATTCTCACGATATGGTTTTTTAATACATGTAACTATGATTTGACTGATATGGGTCCTATTATTAAGGCCGAAAAATGCTTAAACATGCAAAAGTATAAATCGATCACATTAAAGTGAAACCAGCAAAACTTCCACGCTCAATACTATGCCAAGTGTATAAAGGAAGAAATCCGCAAAAATATAAAAGGAAATCAAAGATACGAGAGTAGATGCACTTTATTTATACTCCAACACCATCGAGCAATTATATGATCTGTACTGGTACTGTTTTCTTTTTTTTAGATTTTTTTTTGGTATTTTTTTTTGTATCTCGACTGTTGCTGCAAAATTGCCAATAATGAGACATGAAAAACTAAAGCTTTAGAGCAACCATAATGGATTGTAGAAGATTGGTATCAATTGCAGGTCAATACCTCTGTAGACAAATGTAAGTAAGAAGCAAAAACGCCTTTCAACGTACACCGAAAAACCGACAGAAATAATATTCGCACAACAACAGCAACACCATTGGCAAGAACAACAACAATGAACAAAACAACAAAAAGAAAAGAAAAGAATAATATGAATAAAGGTATAATTTAGTTGTGGCATGATGGTTAAATTGTACGAGGGATTCCCTAGTTTGCTTATGGGTTCCTTAATTGCAAACAGACAGACTGCCAGGCAAACTGAGAAGACAAGTCTTGATTTTAGTAAGAAAAAAAACAACAAAAACAACAACAGAAATAAGACTTAGATGTATGCATAATAAAAGTGTTGCCATATTTCACTAGAAACGTACATTAAATTCCGCTAACAGATACCAACACTATGGGCATTTAAAGTCAAATATAAGAAATAAGTAATCAACAGGATTTAAAGTGATGAATTATGGGACAAAGAATTATTATTGATTTCCTTATAACATATGTATGTGAGTGTGTTACGTTTAGCAATAAAAGTTCAAAAATAATCTCTGCATCTTATGTGAAAAATAATATTTTAAAAACGATGTTTTTACCCCGGGTCAGATAACTCGATCAAAACGTAATATAAAAAATATTCCTTTGGCGACTTCCTCTCAGCAGATTTTTGTGAAAACATGTCATGAAAAGTCTCACAAAAATCTGTAGTTCGGAGTCGACTTTAAACTTAGTTCCCGCAACGCATTTATAAAATTAACATAAACAGCATAAGCGGCGTGAGAAGCCAAGTCGTAATCCTGACCGAAGGGTTGTAATGGCCAATTATGTATGTATGTATGTTTTTATGTCAATAACAGGTCGGCAGCCAGGTGACACATGTAGTTAAAGAACTGAACTAAGTACAGAACTTGTCATCATGACTTTCGAAATTATAAAATTAAGAAAATACAATCCCCATCAAATAATCCATCCAAGAAAATGAACAATATCCACAACGAAGATCATATGAAAGTTAGCCAGCGCCAACTCTTGAGGTATAAGCGAACTCAACTAATTAAAAAGGTCCCCAACACTACACCCAGCACATATTCATTGATTTGTTGTCTCTAGTCAACGAGTGATGGACCTGAAATTATCTATAGGAACTGCAATGAAACTGAAACAGAGTATAGAAATAATAAGAAACTACGATTAAAGGAAATGCGATTAAAGTTTATACACTAAGTATTGGAGCCAAATTTCAGCTTAAGATTCTCTGACTGGAGTAGAATGTAAAAGATTTTCTCGTTTTTTTCCGACACCAGAGCTAAATATTGACAGAAGTAAAGTTGACCACTGAAAATCTACTAAGGCCTATGATCACTTAAATTATGAACTGATTAAGATATTTAGGAAGTTATGTATTTATAAAATACGACCTCATCCTCTCTTGACTAAGAATTTACTGAATCATGTCTTGATTAAAGTAAAATTTTTTTTAATATCATGGGTTAATAATTGGCCAACTTAAAAAGTTTGAGTTTTTTGGAACCCATATCCGATAATTAAAAATTTCGAAAGCATTGCCTGCAGAGTTGTTTAACAGAATTTTGTAAATCGGCCCATTTGCTGAAAGGGTATTATGCATACATGTATTGATTTCAAAACTTTATAACAAACTTCAAATTATGTTTCTATCGAGGGCTTGTTTCTGAAGCTTTTGATTGGGCTTACCATTTGAGTTATACATACAAAATAAAAGAGATATTATATGTCTACATTAGCATACTATTGGAATCCATCCTATTTCCATCGATATGGCATATTTTTTTTATCTTATCACGGTGTAGTAAGGTAATATAAGCAGAGCGGGAGTTTCTATGATCTAATATTTACTTAATCTATGTATAATTTTTCTACATATTATGTGATGTCTTAACTCAATGATGGCTTTTATTAGATCTTTTGTGATTCCATTAGTAATTAAAAATATATGCTATAATGATGTCGTATGGCACATAACGCTCGATCCTTGGATGCCACTTGAATTACACACTCACTTACTGTGAGCGTCAAAAGAAAGTGTACAATTCCAAAAAATATGCATTAATAAATTACCGTAAATTTTTTTTCAAATTATTTTATTTCCAGTTTTTAAAATTGAAACAAGAAGAAAAGAATTAGAAAATTTTGGAAATATTGTAACATTTTTTTTTAAGTGGAAAACTTGAGTTGAGATTGTCAGAATTTTATCCATAGTGTACACTTTCTTTTGACGCTCACTGTACCTAGTTCGTCATTATAACGCTTTAGTCAGGATTGCGATCTAGGTTCTCATCAGAGATCGGCAACGAGTATTCAAAACGATGAGTAGATTCGAGTCATGCTTATAATTTCAGTTACTTATACGCATTCATACTTATTTTAATATCATACTCATATTACTCATATTCAAAGTTAGAAATACTCATCGTACTCATACTTAACAATACGCACGATGTTGTTGATTTCGACTCTCCGTGATTCAACATATACACGAAGTACAAAATAAGTATGATTCGAGTACGAACACCACAATACTCGCTAGAAGGTTGTGTGTGTGCTTTGCTTGCTGTCCTTGTCTTTTGTTTTTTCTTTGTTTGTAAATGCAACAATAACTACTACTGTAAATTTTGATGAATGATTCGAGTGACTCGAATCATTCGTAAGTGTTATAAGTATTTTTCTAAATTTATGAATCGGAATGAGTAGGCGTATTAATCAAACAGTGAGTTTGATGTCAACGTTGTACTCATACTCATTGCAACCTATACTTATAAATGTTGTAGTGAGTACGAAAGAATCAGAGTAGTTGAATTTTAATACTCTTGACTCACTCATACTCAAAATTTCATAAGTACTTATGAGTAGCGAAAATACGATTCATTGCTGATCTCTGATCACACCATGAGTGGCGACTATATAAGGTCTACAGTATAAAGTCGACTCCGAACTGTACATTTTTGAGAAACTTTTCATGATAATTTTATTTACTCTCAGAGGTTTTACCAGAAGACTGTTGAGAGAAAGTCGCCGTTTTGTTTGAGATGTATAAACTGGTGTTTGAACCACGAGTGTGAATCCAATAAGCCGAACCATAATTGACCGAATTTCTTTAAATGTAATGATTAATATTCGAATTGTTAGTACGGGAATCCTTTAATTAAATTATATTTTTTTTCTTAATTTTTTTTCTCCTTCTAAACTTAACTGACCCATTGTGTTTTGTTGTTTTTTTTTTTTCAAGCAAATGTTTGCAACATTACAAATCACTATTTTAAAATGACAAATTAGTCTGCCAAAGCAGAATGATCTCTTTGTTTAGCTTTAGGGTGGTGGTGTTGGTAATGCCAAAGTTGGTAGTTGTTACTACTTTTTCAAATACTACTTTTGTATGTGTATGTAAGTATGTACGTATATGAGGCGATGTTTGGGCAATAATTTTGTTGCATGCAGCAAGTGTTTATTGATCGATCACGCTGCAATACAACTTACTTGTTGCCAATTTTTTTTTAGTACGGTTGCATAAAAGCAAAAATATATTTTGGTTACCAGCAACTAAACACTGAAGAGACAAGAACTTTATGGATTATGTTGTTGGCGAAGATGATGATCATCATTCTTCGTTTACCTCAATAAAATGAAATTGTATTTTTGTTTAATTTAAACTTTTCAACAAAAAGAAAATCAAAAAAAATAACAAAAAACAAAAAATATATACATATATAAGGCCAGCAACAACATTATTAAAGCAGAAGATGGTTACGTACTAAAATTGAAGAGTTGCAGTAAGAAAAAACATATTTTTGTGGTTTTGGTTTATTTTTTTATAGAAAAAAAAAATAGCATGTTTTTCTTTTATTGTTGAAGGTGTTGATTTGATTAAAAAACATTTTTTATTATGCTTTTTGTTGTTGTCCTTTATGATTACTATTGCAGTTATAAGTTGTATATGTATGTATGTACGTCTGTGTGTGGTTTTTCTTTTTTTTTATAAATCGTGATGATACTTTGGATTTTACTTTTATAATGCAAATCCCAAAATACATATTTCCGTCTACACTATGGTATCTGTGGTTGTTGTTGTTTCCACTTTAATGTAGATTTCAACTAGCCAATACGTTACGTTATTCTTGCCAACTACAACCATTCAATCGCCATCAATTTGAGCTATAATATGTGAAAAATGATTTGACTTTAATGACGGCCACTGAGTGATTGCAATTTCGTAAATTTTTTTATGGTAAGTCATGTTTTTGCCTGTCGATTGTTTCAATAAAGTGTTAAGCTGTGGCCTAAAAACATTGCGGTTTGCGAATTAAATTTTGGGCTCTTTTGAAAAGTACCCTATAAGCCTACGTATGTATATTTTAAAGCAAAATTAAAGCAATATTTTCTCTCATCATATCACTTCAATTATCCACACAAGGCTTAATTCGAAATGATGAAAAGTTTTCAAAGATAAGTTACTACAGGAGGAAAATGTTGTATGTTAGCATTAAAAAACATTCATATATTTATATTAATTTCATTGCTATTAATAAGCATCTGAAAAGCTTAAAAGTTGGCAGATTTTATAATTTATTATTAAATCCAGTAGGTTGCCGAACGGTTGCTGATCGATTGTGTCATAATTTAGTAGCGAATTATAAACCATTTGATCAGCTTTACAGAATTAACAGTACGATCAAAACACCGGTTACTATCCTCTAGTCTCTTTATCTTGTTCAACGCCATTGGATCTGTTTTCAGATTTGTTCTATACACCCAGGCAATGGCGCGATATTTGGCGTCACTATTGGTGAATTCACCGTAGTCTAGTAGGTAGTGTGTTAGTTGCAAAGGCCACAATTCAAACCCCAGTTCAGACATCAAAACGAATATATGAAAAAATATTTCTTCGGCGACTTCCTCTCAGCTGATTTCTGGCAAAAACTCTGAAAGTAAATAAATTTGCCATGTAAATTTTTTTAAAAATCTGTGGTACGGAGTTAGCTTTAGGTCCCGCCATTCATGTATAAAATTAACGCACAAAACATAAGTGGTGTGAGAAGCTAGGTCCCGTAATCCTGACTGAAGGGTTGGTCTAACCATCACGGTATACATCCAGTGTACATTATAGCTCCTGGGTTTTAACCCAAGAATTATACTGCAAGAATTATACTGCAAGATGGTCTCTATATGAGCCCTCCATACCAATTTATTATCCAGTGTTGTTCCCAAATATTTTATCTCCATTTTCTATCTCAACCAGGAGTCGAATATTCTTTTATTTCAGAAGTTGTCTCTTTGTTGTTAATTGCACAATGGTGGGCTTGACTGTGTTTATCCTCAGGCCCCTTGTCTCTTTGATTGACATTTCTGTTAGCTACCAAAACTACACTATCTGCATATCCTTAGCAGTCGATGTCCGCCTGAGGTAGATTTCATTCACAACCAGGCTCCACATTACTGGTGAAAGAGTATTCTTATATTGTGCTAACCATTATTAACTCGTTTTTTGCGTCTGTTTTCGCAGATCGCATGATGATTCCGATAAAAAAAAAACATGTAAACTGGTCGTAATCAGGGAATGCAATTGCACGAAGTGTGTCTTGTGATTTTACTGCCAAAACCTGCTTCGCTGCTAATATCTGCCATATGCATGTATTAACTGTTGCTTCAACCATCGACCTGGAACCCAAGAAAGGTCTGGAATGGTTATGTACGAGTAGGCTTTATTTACAACATCATTTATGTAGTTTACCCAGAAGCATAGATAGTAAATAGAGGTATAGTTAATGTAAGGCGTTTTAAAACTTCATTTCCATGCAACGATCTACAATTAAAATTACCAGCTCGATTATAAATGCAAGTGCTTAGACATTTTTCCTTTTCCCTTGCCTAATCCACTAACTCTAATAGGGCATTTTCTTGATAGTTACATGTGCCTAAAATGTTATCTTATTCACATTATGACATTATCTTGCAACTACCTCATGAAGGTGTTAAAATTGTTGAACAATTTTCGTTATTTTTACATTTTTCTTCTTGTTTTCTCTTTTGGTTGCAACCAAATTTTTATGCCGGCATTTAATGTATGTATGTGCAGATATTTTATCCATTTTTGCTATCTTGGCTTAGATGAGATACGATTTCAACACCTAGTTAAAGTTGGTTTAACCACTATCATGATTGATTTTTTTTTCATTTTTGTTGTTGCTGTTTTGGAGTTTTTTTTTTTTTTTGCAGTTAATGTTGGAGGCTTATGCAGTTGTTTTGGTAGTCAAATTATCAAATGACGTGGGAATATGTGGTGCGGGTATGCAAAGTTTTTATTGTACTTGTTGTAGGTGTGATTGCACCAGCTTGTAATTCATTTTTTTCTTTTCTTTATTATTATTTGCATTTTTTTATTATTTTTTCCTATTTTTCCATTTTAGTTCAATTATCGAATTTACACGGTATTTTTGTTTCTTTTTTGTTTCCTTTTGTTTTGGGCAAAACGTGTAATATGTCCGGAATTTTTGGTTTGTGTTTTATAAACAAGCATTGTACGTGTATGTGCATGTTAGAAATTGAACATTCAAATATTAGTTGGCAAGAAATGTGATGCCATGTGGCATGCCTCAAATTACCGTTAAATTATGTTTAAGTTTCTTAACATTTATTCGCATTAAAATAAGGAGTTGACTTTAATAGGTTTTGATTCGGCGATTATATGTCTATTATAAGCATTTATGGTGTATACAGAGGTATGATATTAAGGAATGAAGGTGCCAGCGAAAATTGATATCGGATTGGTAATCAATGTAGGTGTGGATGGATAGATTGTTTTATAGAAAAATTTTTCGAAAGCACAAATTTTTTAAAATTAATTAAAATTAAAAAAAACAATAACACGGTGCGACAGTGAAAATACACCCGAGTAATACGTTCCCTCATTTTTCCTTTTCAGCAACATGATGCTACAATATGTTAAAATTAAATTTAGGCTTAAAAATATTATTTCCTACTATGAAATTGACACATTTCAAGATCCATCAAAAATTCTGAAAATTTTTGAACTATAAGTTCATTTGATGAGATGACATATATAAAACATATAACACGACTATTATATTATTTATATAATAACTACGGTAATTGCCAATCTCTTCACAAGATAATGCACTTTCAGAATATCATCACTTATTTCATATTTTTTAAGTAAACTATGAACGGAGAAACTTGAAAAAATATGAAAAAAATTAGCATTTTCCAAGTTTACCTCATAAAAACCCATAGCATAAAAACTCAAATAACAGACGTATGTATACCGTTTTAAAGGTCCATCTCTACCCTTTCCAACGAGATTTTAATTATGGAAATCGGGTCAGAAATGTTTGAATAATCCAGAAATTTGTGTGTAAAGTATAAAAAAACAGTTTTTGTCAAATAAAAAAGTTTGGAGGGTTCGAGAAATATAAAAAAATATTTTTGAGATCTACTCAACAAAACTCACCACCTACACTATGTCATTAGCCGAGTGTATTTAATTTTTTTTATTTTGTCGCATAGTGTAATTTAAAAAATAGTAAAATAATATGCCTTTTCCCTCATAAAAGTTTGTACTATAAAAAGGAAGCATTGAAATTCTGCATTTGATTGCCATAGAGTAGAACAATTTCAAGTGCCAATATTAAATTGGCGGTATCATCATTTGATGAGTGAGCAACAAAGTCCAGTTAAGCGATTCCTATCTTTAAATCATTCAAATAAAATAAAGTGTATGTGAGATATCATCGTTTAAAAGTCCTGTCGATGCCATTATGTGTGGAACATAACATCGTCCAAATGTCCGTTAGAGCTTCTCTGACATCCAAAATGTCAAATTTTCTGGAACATAAATCAGGCTGAATTCAACCGATGCCATGGCTTATGTTGACTCTGAGAACCACTAAGATGTGTGATACATAGCTCAGACCCGTTGAAGCCACATGACTTTGGTGTCCAGATCATCCAATACAGCGCAAAAGATGTTGGTAATCAGGGACCTATATCGGTCGCCGTTGACAATCATGGCATGGCTAACGCCAGACAAAAATCCACACCAAGTAGTGACTTTCTCGGAATGCAGTCGACGTACCTGGATGTCTTGTGGATTGTTATCGCCCTAAATTCAATAATTTTGTACACGTAAGTAACCAATTCAGTTTTCAGAGCCTGGATCTACGATTTGTCATTCAAGATTTGTCTTCGGATTATTCGTATTTTTGACTACTTCATTCATTATTGCTTAGCGACAATCATTATTTGAATATTGCCTTCCAATGCTTTGACAGCCTAAATCAATGACTTAGCATATCTGCATAAGACGTAGCAAGAAAGTTGTCACCACCAAATTGATTGCTAAAAAGATTGTGTGTTAAGTGAGCGCATGGCAAGTTGGGTCACTTTTATGGGTTAAAATGACGTTAATGCTTAGCTAATTCATATTTGGAAATAAAAATTCACTCGGCATGGCTCAATAACGGCATGAAATAATGATCGATAATACCGCCAACGTATTAACCGTACCAAATAGACAATTGCTTCAAAAACAAACAGTTTTATTGACATTTAATACAACAATTATCTAAAAGATGGAAAGAAATTGTATAACCAGCAGTGGTCAGTACCTTGAATAGAATGTTTTTTACTTTCCTATTAAAAAAATTGGTGTTTTATTCTCACAAAAAAAAAACGCTTAATTGATACTGGGACACTTAGTATCTGGGAATAATGTTACTGCTTCTGAGTTTTTAATGATCGTATCAACGTATAGTAGTTAAATATTTACAGAATTTATCATACCACATAATAACAATGGAATATAATTATTCTTTATTTGTTGAAAAATGTTTTTACACATTTTTATTTATGTATTATTGTATTACAAATAAAAACTCTGTTCAACTGCACAGACTTAAAATAAATAAATACAACAGATATCTTTATTTATTATATATTTATGAAATATTTATATAAAAAAGTATGATAAAATAGTAATAAAATGCCAACCAATTACTTTATCATTTATTCATTTATTTATTTATTTTTATAATTTGCTCAGTAAATAGTTGTTAAGTTTTTTTCTTTTTTATTTTAATGCATACATAATAAATAATTTATTTACTTAAGAGTGGTAGTAATAACATAATTAACTGCTGTACTTATTTAATGATTTTCTTTTTCATTTATAAATGATAATGTTTTTGCAATTAAAATCAAGTTATAGTCGGCTTTAAGCAATGACATTTAATTAATTAGCAACATGGGTTTTAACAAATTCTAGGAATAAAATTAAAAAAATATTTGACATTTTCTAATGTCTAATTGGTTTTTGAACATACTACAAAATATAGAATAATTTGTGAAATTTAATTACTAGGTGTACCTCTATGAAATGAGCGCCAGATCAAAGAAATATGGACTGATGACGTAATAGAACCATAACATAATTGGTCATTACAACTCTTCAACCAGGATTACGATCTAGTTTCTCACACCACTTATGTTGTGTGTTTTAATTTTATACATAAGTGAAATCTGAAGAGATATATTTTGTATTTCGTTTTGTTGGATATGTCTGACCTGGGGTTTGAACCATGGCCTTGCGGCTAATAAGCCAACACACTGCCTACTAGACTACCGTTCAAACAGTAACTTTTTCCTGATGCATTGGACGACGTTGGGTATCATGTGAATTTATAATTTTGTTTGTTTAGGTAGTTATTCTTTCAGAAATGGGTCGTATTGCTTTAGAAGATTTCTCTAAGCGAAATATGTGAGACATTGTTTAACAGAACATTTTATGTCAACTCGCCGTAGTCTAGTAGGTAGTGTGTTGGCTTATTAGACTGAAGGCCCGAGTTCGAATCCCAGGTCAGATATCAAAACCAAAATATGAAAATATTTCTTCGGCGACTTCCTCTCAGCAGATTTCTGGCAAAAACTCTGAGAGTAAATAAATTTACCATGAAAAGCTTCTCTAAAAACTGTCATTCGGAGTTGACTTTAAACTGTAGGTCCCGCCACTCATGTATAAAAATTAACACACACAACATAAGTGGTGTGAGAAGCTAGGTCGTAATCCTGACTGAAGGGTTGTAATGACAAATTATGTATGTAACTGTTACAACCATTAATTAAATTGAACAAATTAAGAACAACAAATTAATTGCAGTTAAACGTTTGTTCATAACTGTATTATCGGATGTAAGGAAAGTTAAATTTAACAATAAACAAATTTTCTTAAACCTTAAACTTCTTTAATATTCTGACAATTTTAAATTTCTTCGCCTTTATGTGATGTTTTTGTAACACAGGCTATTTCACTTGCCTGCCTGTTTGCATGGAAAACACAAACAAAAACACTCAATTTTGTTTGTGTTTCCCATATAAACAGGCAGGCAAGTAAAATAGCCTGTGTTACAAAAACCTCACATTAGTATCGAACGTTGAAGCATTTTAATACAAACCTTAAACCATTATTACAAGCACTTGATTAAAATTATACCAACTGCACACATTTTAATAAACAAAAAAATTCTTTTTATTGATTTAAAAAATATTTATAAAACTTTTTATGTTTATAAAAAAAAAATAACTTAAATTTTTATTTTATAAGAAAAGTATAAAGTTGCACTGGGTGTTTTTTCTGTTTTAAATTATTGTTTTGATTTCAAGCTGCTATAGAATTTAATTAAAAAAGTTTTTTTTCTTTAATAAAAGAAAACAAATTAATAAAATTTGTAAGCCATCTTTAAGATGGTCATGATGTAAAAAAATTAAAGAAAATTCTTTAAAAAAAAATTAAATATAAAAATTTTAATTTATAATTAAATTGCCACAATTGTAATTTTGTTTCGTTTTCATGATTTTTATACACTAATAGTAATATTTTGTTTGTATTAATTAAATCTAAAATCTTTTTTTTTTTGTTCAATATACATACATATAATTTTCAATTTTTTTCTTTTTCTTTTGTTTTTTGGTATAAATTGTGCAAAGAAAATTTTTAAATTAAAATAAAGTAGAAATAGAGAGAGAGAGAGACAGAGACAGAGAGGGAAAGGGATGAAAAAAACAATTTCTAAATGGTGTAGAGTATTTAAGATACAATTTAAACTTATACTAGAAATTATAATAATAATTAAATATTTATTTATTTAATTAATTTTTTGTTTAAATATACAAATATTATTAAGTATTATTAAGTGCCTTTAAACACACGCATACATACAATATTACTTTTGCTATTTATTTATATATATATTTATTTTAATTTATTTATAAAGATATAAGATTTTTATTTATTTTCTTGTATTTATATTTATTTTACAATATTTTATACAATTTTATTTAATATCTACAACAATTAAATATTAAAATAAAAAATTTTATTATTACGTTTTACGTAAAGATATTTATTTTATTTATTCATTTATCTTTTCTTATTTATTTATTTTTTATTATTTTTTTAATTAATTTATAAGGATATGTTTAGTTGAAGTCATTTTTAGTATGTGAAAAGTTTTTAATGTAATTTGTGATCACATTTGTGATAGATTTGAGCGTAATTTTATTGTAAAAAGCAATGATTTTGCGACTTTTATGTATTATATTAGCAAGTTTAAACATTCAGTTTCTTTATATTTTGGTATTTTAAACATTAAAAAAAATGATGCCTAACCGATATTATAGAATATAATCGCTACTGTCCATCTATTCAGAACAGAGAGGCATAGTAATTTAAAGTCTTAAAGGTCACTTGAAAGTAACTTTAGCGAGTATATCTATAGGAGTCTTACGCACCAAAGAAAAAAGCTTTTACAATAGGATAATAACTGATTATGTATAGAGCTTTTTAAATTGAAAAGAAGAAGTACGTACTGCCAATTAAATTATAATTCAGTTCTTAAAGAAAAATGAAACCAATAAGAGAAAGCAACTTGCTGCGGAAGCATAAACTAAAACTAATTGTTAACGAAAATCATATATATATATAGTCAGGCTTACAACCTATCTTTCCAGACCATTTACCTTATGTGTGGCAATTTTATCCATGAGTGCTGGGATATACTGTTTAATGTCGCCTCCGATCTCTCGGATTTGAAAAATTGTTCATGGCAATTTTTAATCTCAGAGTTTTTGACAAAAGACTGCTGAGAGGAAGTCGCCGAAAAAAATATTTTGTTCATATTTCGTTTTGTTCGAGATGGGAGGTTTAAACTATCGAGCTCTCCCCTGGCAAGCCAATACACTACCTACTAGACTACGCCCACCACTCACTGCCAATATCGCTGACTATGCTGCAAATGAATATTTACGCTACTGAGCATTATGAATAAGATAACAAGCAACTCTCTGTGATATTGATTCCAACTCGAGGTAGAGAGTGGGTCGGTAGTCTATGGCGCATTACCAACCACGTGAACTCATTGCGGACAATAGTTAAATAGTCGGTCGAGCGGTAAACACGGTTGTTCTTATGCTTCATTGGATCACAATGCTATCTAGAGCATATTAGAGTACAGAGGCATGCAAAGGAAGATGGTGAGGCTGATAAAGGATGAAAGGCAGTTGAACGAAACGATAACTGTACTCCAGTCAGAGCAATATTGATTACGGAGATGACATCTTCTTCCACACAAACATTAACACTAATAGTACATTTATTTGCTTTTTAGCAACGTAACAACCGATATTATGTTCTCATTCCGCTCTCTGGTAATAATATATGTATGCCATATAAGACAAAGTCGCACTGCCTTTATATAAACAGACGTCGGCACAAAGAGAATATGATAAAAATGTGAGTGTATTTGTGAGAGGCATGTGTATAACCCAGAGGAAAATTGTTAGTAATATTTTCAAGTGTAACCTAATAATATGTTTATGCAGTGGAAAATGAAAAATGTACAGCGCCAAATCTCTAAAGACTGCATATTTCACTTGACAAATCTTCTTCCAAAAAAGGAGACCATTTCTCATTGTTATTAGTGAATCTCATTAGAAAATAGTGAATCCTACTGTAATTTTTCTTTGGGTGTATATTTGATATACAAAATATTTCAAAAAGAAGCGACGAAAACCTGCTTCACTGAAAGCTGACAAGCAACTAAATGAATTTTTACGCTCTTTTTAACGAACATTGTTGATGTTCGTGCCCTATGTGTGTAAAAAGCCGAAGATGATCTTCCCCTGAGGGACATTGGTGCCGACGTCTGTTTATAAAGCTTGATTGGGTATAGAGATCGTCGTGTTCACTTGGTAAAGGAAGGGATATGCATATGGTATTGCATTTATATGAAACAAGGAACGCAACTAATTGTGTAGGGGAAAGTATTGTGGTCTAATACGATCTTGACCAATGAGTAAATTATTGGACCCCTTGTGAAAATTGCAGTGAAAGTAAAATTTTGTTTTACTTTTTTGTTTCAATGTTCTGTAAAGATTTTGTGATCATCCTACCTCAAAAATACCAAAATATTACTTTTTTGATGGAAATCAACTGCACTTTCGTTAAAGCATTTTCATTTTATTGACTAGATGAACGAACCTAAAAAAACTTTCAAATATTTGTTATTCATTTATAATTCAAAAAGTGCAGCAGTTTCTCTATAAGAAAACAAAATTAAATTAAGCGTCTTATACTTACATATGTTTGTTTGTATGTATGTATGCTGGATACGAAATGAAATTTGTTATTCCTTTGAGCTGTAAAATTTGTGTAAATCGTTTACCACCACACACCTTAAATGACTTCAATAGGCTTAAAACAGAAATTAAAAACTAAATCAATAGTACGTACATATAATTAAATAAATTAAGTAAAAAAATCATAAAAATAGGCAATTAACGAATAGGAGATAAATATTTACAAAGGACAGGAATTAAGATTTTAACTAATTATTTATTTATACATCTCTTTTGCTATTTAATATTACAAAATTGGCTGCTTTTTATCCACAACTTTTTTTTTTTTAATTTTTAATGTTTTTTTTGTGTATTTTTTATATTTTTTTATATGTTTTCTAACTTTTCCTTGTTTTTTTTTTGTTTTTTGTTTTTCTATAAATTATACTACTTGACATCCACTATAAGAGGAACTTCACTGATATCGATAAAATTTGGTGACGATTCTGGTTCTATGTGCTCGTGATGTTGGTGAAGGTGGTGGCTGTGATGATGATGATGATGTTGATTTTGTTGCTGTTGTTGATGATGATGATTATGATGGACATGGCGATTTGCAAGTTCCGTAGCAGTAGCAACATTGTTAAAATTTGTCGATGTCAGTGTGGCTGTATTAACCAACGTAATAGCAGGTGACGAATTTGCGGATGATGTTAACAATGACGACGAAGATGAAGTTGTTGAAGTCGTTGAAGAGGCTGATGACAATGCTGTGGAGACCAATGAAGCGGCCATGGAATTATGATTGTGAAGTTGCGTTTGTGGCAAAGTTTCAGTACAAAGTGGTGGCGTGTCTTTGGTTAACATGTGCAACTCCTGTTCGTCACTGTTACCGGTATTAGCACTTGCACTATGACAGTTGGCCATTAAAGCGATACGTTGTTGCTGCTGTTGCAAACATTGATTGGCATTAACTGCCGCTGCCGCCATCATCATGGCAGCATCACAGTAATTTGTTAACATTGCTGTACTGGCTGCTGCTGATGAAGCTGCCGCATAGTTCGTTGTATTAGCCATTAAGGCTGTTTGCGTTAATTGATGATGATATTCATTACCAAAAAATGTTGCACCATAATTAACAGCATTAACTGCATTGGCCACACTACCAGCATCGCTACTTGACAGATCATTTGGACTTGCCGCACCTGTTTCTCCATTTACAGAGGAAGTTGTAGTCGTACGTGTTGCTGTTGCCATCGTTGATGTCATTGCTGCTGAAGCTGTTGTTAGGCCGTTATTACTACTACTACTGCTATTATTGCTATTTTGTTGTAAACTTGTTTGTATTGCATTTATAACGTGGCTACCATTGTTGCTACCATGACTATTTGAAAAATCATTTGCATTTACACTACCGCCGATACTCATTGCAGCGCCACTATGTGTGTATGCATTATGTTGCATGCTTACAGCAGCTGCAGCTGCTGCCGCCGTTAGCGTTTGCTGTTGCTGATGTTGTGTTGTTGTTGCAACTGCTGCTGCAGCTGCTACGGCTGCAGCGGATGATCAAGTTGTTGTCAATTGTCTCCACATTGTATGTCACATCGATGGTAAGTAAGGCCAAGAGAAACTGTTACCGGACAATAACATGTCACGTATCAGCGTTTCAATGGGTGTTTTACCGACTAGACGGACAAAAAATAATTGCTCAATGACCTGAAATGACAATAAAAAAAAACAGAGAAAAAACTCACAACGTTAAACTACTAATGCAATACCAATAACAGTAATTTCAATGTGATTTATATATATTTTTAGTCGCACTAAACTCAAAAAAAATTAACAACACACGCTGCAAAATGTAAACGATTAAGTTTTGGTACGTTATATACTATCAGAGAAGTTTTAGTACTTTTATGGTGCTTCATTAAGGCATTTAAAAATCGTAAAGTTATTTACTAAAAGAAGTTGTACTTTGTCAAGGAATAGACTAATCCAAGCCTAGCTAAATTATACTGTGCAGGACGGGAGTTTCACATAAGGATAGCTCGGCTAAGGAGCAAATTCTCTCTGCATTATGCAATACACTAGAGCCCCGACATGCGCCGTTAATGAGAACCGGAGAATTGCGCGAAACGACGCAAATCGAAACAACTTTTTCTATACAAATGCATCGAAATTTAATTTATTGGGACCAAGAATTCAAACGAAAGCAAAATGAATGAATAATGAAAACATTTTTCATTATTTTATTTAGTTCAACAAATGTTTTTTAATTATTATAAAGAAATAACAAAACAATAAACAGAAGTTGCAAGAATTTTAAAATAGAAAAAAAAAATTCTAAATATGTACCACAATACAAATACTAAAATGGTAGTACTCAATGCTGCAAGAAAAAAATTAAACGTATGTAGCGTCACAAATCGAAATTTAAACGACGCAAGTTGGGATTCAAACGACGCAAATCGAATCGACTCCAATCGGGGACGAAACGACGGAAATTTAATCGACGCGAATTGAAATTGCAACAAAGCAAGCTGAGTTTTGTCAATTTTTAAAAAGCGACGCAAATCGAAACGACGCAAATCGGGTCGACGCAGGTCGGGGCTCTAGTGTACATTGCTAACGACGAACTAAAGTGCTCTAAAAGGCAGATGTAAAATATATGACTTTCGTGGACAAGTTGAGCACTTTACGTTGAAATAGTAATAAAACAGCAAAACACAAGCCACATTGCTATTGTGATCTAGTTAAACTATAGAGTTGAATGCTTTACTGTCATTAATAATCACCTTCGCATCTTTTTCATATAGTGTCGAGAAGCATAAAAATATACTTTGTACCCCAGCCTACGCATGAGAGTTGTATTCCATTTTCGAACGAATGTAAGTGGTGTAAATAGTAAGGAGAATAGATGAGGTGAAGTATTTATTCGGAAACCGAGGCACTTGAAAAATATGCCGGTTCCGGCGAATATTGCATTGAATATTTATGCCCAGATCATAAAGATCTTCTGATATCTCAATACTTTCGTCACTCATGGATTCAGTCGACATAATACTATAGCTTCTGTTAGGAGTTGAGTAACAAAATTGGATTTTTCAATCATTAAAATCGGCTCAATTAGCGCCAAAAAATTTTAAGTTTCATTATCGAATGAATATTCCTACAATCTTCAAATCCAATTGTTTGCTTGAAGTTTTCCCACTACTTGTTGACAAATTTAGGGCATTTATGTTGAACTTTTTATTGTCAATCTCGAAAAATCTTGGTCTACGCTCGAGGGTTCATATTTCTGTACATGCATACATAATTGGTTATTACAAACCTTCAGTTAGAAATACGACCTAGTTTTTCACACCACTTATGTTGTGTGTGCTAATTGTATACATGAGTGGCGGGACCTACAGTTTAAAGTCGACTCCGAACGACAGATTTTTCAGGCGCTTTTTCCTGGCAAATTTTATTTACTCTCACAATTTTTGCCAGAAATCTGCTGAGAGGAAGTCAACGAGGAAATAGTGTTTCGAATTTTATTTTGTTGGAGATGTCTGACCTGGCGTTCGAACAGTGGCCTCACGTTAAACAAGCCAACACACTACCTACTAGATTACGGTGACTTGACGGATAGACCTTACGAAAATCATACGGATCGCTGATCAGAGTCTAGATATTTTACATTTACGCGTAAATGTGGAAAGTGTGAAACATATCGCAGTTTTGAGAGTTATCATGCTTATCGTTTTTGAGGATTCACGTTACATTAGTAACTTGTCATGAGATATGAAAAAATTATGATCACAACATATTGTCACGATATAAAGCACTGAAAAGGACAAGCGCTCGTCGTAGAACACTGTCTCAAGAAATTAATAAAATTTAAGGAATACTTACTTGTGAAGAAACCGTTCTTAACGATGGCAGCCTTAATAATAATTTACCAAAACGCGTTGGCTGATTTGGATACTGTGTCCTACAATACTCCTCTAAAGCACATTGAGATTTTTCTTGCAGGGATTCTATATGTGTTACATCTGATAAGCCACAGGCATCTGGAAATATTTATTAAAAAAAAAAGAAAAGAAAAATATAACGATTATTTTTTGGATTACAAAGTAATAAATAATTTTCAATTTCTATATCTTTCAAATTAATCAGTATTTATCTGACGTTAACCATGCGAAACTGTATTGAACGCGGTTAAAACCGCTTTCAATAAAATGGTGCACACAAACAAAACTGATGTCATTCGAAGACAATTGAATGAACGTGTTGGCTTATTTAATTGAAATTAATCAAATGTAAATATATGGCAAATAACGGCACAATTTCCGGTCTTTTTTTTTTTTTAATTAGAATCAACGAATAGTTTATGAATATATCTCTCTCTCTCTCTCTGTACATACCATATTTCATTTAAATTTTTTTTATTTTTTTTTTTTTTTGTTAATTAAACAGAGACTCTATGAATATTTATAATTTAGGCTATTAAATAACTGTTTCTAAGACTTTAGCCATAATGGCGTTATAAAATTAATGAAAAACAAAACTACTGTTTAAATATAAATATTCTGACATGATTATTTCCCTCTTTCTACCTTCCATCCTTGTATTGTATTTGTATTTTACTAGTAGTTTGTCTATCTATCTAGTTGAACGTAAACATTACGAAATCCCAAGAAAATGTGTTAAGCTTACAATCATTAAAAACACGTTAATTTTAACTCAGAGTGAGTGTTTTTTGTTCATTTTTTTTTTTAATTTTATGCAAAATTATTATTGTGTTGGTTGTATGTACATATGTATGTCTCTCTAGCGACTCGCTACAATATTAACCACATATTTATGGTAGTTTTAAGTGGACATTAATTGATAGTTTTATATGTCTGTACAATTATTGTCTCTTCTGTCTAAAGCGTAATAAAATATTTGCACATGGTTTTGATTGCCTCTAATATCCCCAACAATATTCAATGTTTTTTGCAAAATTAAACAAAATTTTCAACTTAAAGTCGGTAATTGTACATTTTTTTTTTAATATTTTTTCTTTACTTGAGTTAAGAAGAGGATGGCGAGGTACAAGATACGAGATATGAGTTATTCGTATAAAATCGATAGCATTTAAAGGCTTTAAATATAATTGTAATGTTGAATCCGATATACCAACATATATAAAATAAAAATATTTGTGCTAAATTAATAATTACACGTTGCGACAGTAAAAATACACCCGAGTAGCTACATAGTCCACGTTGTTTAGTTAGTTGAGTAGAACTCAAAAATACCTTTTTTATATTTCTCGAACCCTCCAAACTTGTTTTATTTGACAAAAACTGTTTTTTTTTTTTTGACTTTACGCACAAATTTCTGTATTACTCAAACATTTCTGACCCGATTTCCAAAATTTAAATCTTGTTGGAAAGGGGAGAGATGGACTTTGTACATGGACGGTGTACATATATCTACTATTCGACTTAATATGCTATGAGTTTTGAGGAGGTAAACTTGGAAAATTCGAATTTGTTTCATATTTTTTCAAGTTTGTCCATTCATAGTAGCAAACTTTAATAAAAAAATATGAAATAAGTGATAATATTCTTAAAGTCTTGTGAAGAGATTGAACCATCATTTGATAAAATTGTATAAAAACTACCGTAGTTATTAGTTAAATAGTATAACAGTCGTGTTATATTTTTTATATATGTCATCTCATCAAATGAACTTTTAGTTCAAAAATTTTCAGAATTTTTTAAGGATCTTGACTGTTTATCGCAAAATGTGTCAATTTCAAATTTGCACGGCAACCAGAAGTCGGCTAATATTTGTGTTTTTTGCAAATATTATTATTTCTCTTTGCGCAAACATTGGCCAACTTCTGGTGGTCGCTCAAACGTGAAATTGACACATTTTGTGATAAACAATCAAGATCCATCAAAAATTCTGAAAATTTTTGAACTAAAAGTTCATTTGATGAGATGACCTATATAAAAAATATAACACGACTGTTATACTATTTACATAATAACTACGGTAAGTTTTGTCCGATTTGATCAAATTAAGTGCCAATCTCTACACAAGATAATGTACTTTCAGAATGTTATCACTTATTTCATATTTTTTAAGTAAAATTTGCTACTATGAACGGACAAACTTGATAAAAAATTATGAAAAAAAATTCGCATTTTCCAAGTTTACCTCATCAAAACTCATAGCATATTAAGTCAAATAATAGATATATGTATACCGTTTTAAAGATCCATCTCTCCCCTTTCCAACAAGGGTATTAAAAGTTTGAGTAATCCAGAAATTTGTGCGTAAAGTAAAAAAAAACAGTTTTTGTCAAATAAAAAAAGTTTGGAGGGTTCGAGAAATATAAAAAAAAATATTTTTGAGATCTACTCAACAAAACTCCCAACCTACACTATGTCATTAGCCGGGTGTATTCAATTTTTTTTATTTTGTCGCATAGTGTTATTAATTAGAGATTCTATCAATAAAGATTCCCTTTTTTTTAAACAGAATTTCACTTTTGTTGGTTGATTCACCGTAGTGTGTTAGTTTATTAGACTGAAGTCCCGAATTCAAACCCCAGGTCAGACATCAAAACGAAAATATGAATATGAATATTTCTTCGGCGACTTCTTCTCAGCAGATTTCTGGCAAAAACTCTGAGAGTAAATAAGAAATTGCCATGAAAAGTTTCTCAAGAATCTTTCGTTCTGAGTCGAATTTAAACTGTAGGTCCCGCCACTCATGTAAAAATTAACACACACAACATAAGTGGTATGAGAAACTAGGTCGTAATCCTGACTGAAGTGTTATAATGACCTATTATGTATGTATGTATGTAAGTTATTTTTCACCAAATGGTGGATTCCTTAAAATTTAATTTGGAACACCAAGGTATTGGTGAGAGAGATTAAAATAAAAATAAAAAAAATTTATCAAAAAATTTAAATTGACCGGCGCTCTGCTTGTGGTTTAAATATGTAAGTAAGTAATAAGCTTGTAAGTTTTGGACTTTTCCCTTCTCTTAATTGAAAGAGTAACACTGCTGCAGTCAATAGGCATTTGTTGCTAGACATCACCGCGTAGTATCAAATATTTCGTTAAGCGCTTTCTATCTTTAAGTTTAAATTAAAAAAGAAGCATACAATAGTTACCATTACTAAAGCTTCTTCATCATTTTATTATTATTTAATTACGTATTTGTTTATTATAAAAAATTAACTTTATTGCTAACCTCTGTCTAACCTATTATAGTAAATATGGTCTTAAATAAACTCATTTTATTTAAAATAAAATGATATAAAAAAAATATACTCAACCACTTATTAAATAATTTTCCAATAAAATTAATGTTACAACAATATCTTATAATTTGTTTTAACAAATTTGAAATTTTAAATTGGAAAAAACAACAAAAAAAAATAGACTTATTTGAAGGCAAGTTTTTTTTCCAAACTGTAAGAAAACTAAACTCAGCAGGATTTTGGATTTTATATCGATCAGTTGCAGATGTGGTTACAACAAAACCAAAAGAATAAATAATTATACCTGTAACGCTTTCAACGGCCTAGTTTAAGTTTAATTGTTTCATTCCTATAAAAATCTGTTCGTTATAACATTTACATAGCGTTAAACAAGTTAGAAGTGTACTTTAGTAATTCAACACATATTTCTTAACATGGCTTATGGAGAGGCGTGAAAAACTCACCATGTATGTATGTGCGATTAAGTGCGTCTAAATAAAGTGTATAGAAACTTACAGTAATTTTTAGACCACAAAACGCAAATACTATCATAAATCTTTATGATTGGAAAACTAATTTCATATCGAACAGCGGTATACTCATGCACTCATGAGAGTACTCGTATGTATTTAAAAAGTTGTGTAATTTATTTTACACTTTAAACTCTAAACAAAGTAAAGTTATTTATCTTAAAATAAATAGTATTAGTAACAGTACACAAAAAATAAAGAGTATTTAAATCTAGTTTAAAATCTAGTTTCAAAAATAAGAAATGTTTTCTTAAAGAAAAATGAATAACATTTTTCTTAACTAAAGTAGCGTGTGAGAATTCATATTTTTTTTGCCCCTTTTTCTATATCCTGTAGAGGCAAAACCAGCAGTAAAAATGATCGCCTTAAACTTTAAAGCCATTAACAATTAATAAACGAAAAACAAAACACGATTATGAACAGAGTAATAATCATAAAACGTTCGAAACTGCCGATAGTTGGCATTAAATAACGGATGAATAAACCATTGTGATCACTAAAAATCACTCAACTTTACAATGATTGTCAATTGACTTTCTATTACAAAAAGTGCACAGCAACTACAACAACAGCAACAAAGTTGGTCACTAAAATTATGTACTCCGAGACAATTCTTTCTTTTTTTAGTTGAGCACAGAAAACTAATATTGTAACCAAAAAGAGAGTGAAAAAAAGCAATGCAACGAAATCGTTAAATATATAGTTTGAGTCTAAATGCCTAAGCCGCAAAAAGTTATTGCCAGAAACCGTGATACTTTATAAAGAAATTGAATTGATTTTTATAGACGAAACTTGGTAACAAAAAGGTAACCAAAAATAAAAAAACAAAATAAACAACAAAAAAAAAAAAAAATGATCTAACCACAGCTTTAAAGTTGAGGGTGTTGGTGAAATTCTCCTTTTTTCCCGTTTATTGAGAAAGAAAATAAGAAAATACATAAATAAAGTTCTTTCTTAGGAAGAAATAGAAGAAAAATTAAAAAAAAAACAACAACCAAAACCGAAATCAAATTTTCATGACATACACACCAAACAATATAAAAAAAATTGGTTAGAGTTGTAAAAGAGCAAAATGAATATTCGTTTCCTATCTTAGATATATAAAAATGATGGCATAAGAATACTCCTCAATTGGGTGTTTTTATCCTCATCCTACTAATGGACATGTCTCCTCGTCGCAATTGTCCGGGTGTACGCTGCAATAGCACCTGGACTATCAGGAATCAATCCAAGATCCTCGTTAGTGATCTAACATCGCATTCCTTTGTAAGAAAACCCGAAAAACAGTCTTACTCTAGATTTATCCAAACCTGACAAAAAGTCTATTCTAACATCATCTATAGGAGGCGATAGACATGACACTGATCTTTCTCTTGGTCTTTCTTTTTGAATCGTCTGCCGACGAGACCACAATAACGTGAATCTAACCTTGCGATTTCATCTGCCATCTTTTTCTCTGTTATATCACTATGTCCCGACAGATGTCCAACGACGATCTACTCCTGCTGCTAATTTAAAAACAATTGAAGTAATGTTAATATTAAATTAAATTAGTTCCAAATTTTACAAACAGAAATTAATTTCAAAGACTTTCTCACTTCCATCAAAGTTCTCAAAAAGTAACCTTCACATACTTATAAGCGAATTAGTGGCAGAGACCAGCAATCACCCCATCATGAGGAGTTCGCATTTGCAAGTTCCGGTTAAGGTACAAGATCATAAGATACAATTGCATTCTCTATCCCATCTAGCTTTCGCCAACTTTGGCAAAACATAACCTTTTTTGTTTTTTAATAACAGCTGACAGTTTAGGGCACAGCTAGCTATCTACAGCTAATTTGGTTTTCAATTGCCCGGATGAACTTGCGTCAGCGAAACACATAATGTTTCAGTGCGGAAAATTGGATGCAGGACGTTGTGCCTTAAAGGATGTTTTTGGGTGCAGACGAACCCCTGAACTACTAAGATGCGCCTATTCAGTGCTATGTTCTTCAAACATGTTTTGTCAAAACTTTTGCACAAAACGCCCATAGTGGGTGTCTGTGCCTCATGAAGTAGCTTATAGGCTGTTTTGCTATAATTTCTCTGTCGGAACCAAGCTGATACTAGAAAATGGAATCCTACATTAATTATGACTTTCAACTTCTTTACATTTTGTTTAAAAAAGCTAGTGACTAGATTTTCGTGACTACTCTCCCAGGGTGCATTCATAGTGAATGTCTATATATCACAGCAAGAAATGGCCAAAGTCTATAAACCAGGATTAATGTTGCGTAAACTTAATGATAAAAAGCAATTTGGATTAAAGTTGAATGGACTTTTAACACCATGTAGGTTAAGCTAAGGAAGGTAAGTGCAAAATACAACGCTACCCAATGAGAAAAAAAGGCAACGATAAGTATTTTTTGTAAGGCGAATAGCCAAAAATAAATCAAAAGACAGCTAATGTTGCAAGATATAAATTATTCCCAAATGGTCCGATTTCACATTTTGGAACTTCTCTACAGCTTGCAGGGGATGGTGAAGTTATTTGTTAATAACAGAAGAATATCTACTGCCACAATGTGGTTTGTGCTTCAATGTTTTGTTGATAGTTTAATCGCTTACTTTTATGAAGTATTCGCCTCTTTCATAGAACACATCCATTTATGGTAGATTGGTTAGTGAATTACAGAATGCAATACAGAGAGCTTTCATTTTTTAACCGCTTTCGACTTTAACCTGATGTGAAAACCTTTTCCTGTATAAAATTTCCCTGTTGCTTAAGCAGATTTAAATACTACTCTATCTTTCCTCCCTCACATGATCCATTTTACAAGTTCTGACACAGTCCACTGCATGACATTCCCTGCAGGACTTACCCCGTACCATTAGTGCTGGTTGTATAGCCAAAGAGGAAAATATCAAAATTATCCAAGTTTTGTGCATAAAAACAATTTTTAATACAAATATTCAAAAAAAATTTTTTTTTTGTAAATCTTTGCATTCTATTAAGCCACTGAGTATGAGTGTACAAAAAAAAAATTTTCTCTTTTTTTCTTCTATAACCATGGGTAGTCAAGCACTTAGTCAGCAGCTCTAACAAGTCATCTGCAAAGTGAAAGACATTCCAAATACCTGATTCTATATGGAAAGAATAATGCTTGCAATCTGATTTAGAGGGAGTGAGTGAGGGCTTGCAAGACAAAAGTTGTAAAGAGTACAAAGTTTTCCCAACTGTTGTATTTACGAGCAAAGTAAGAATGAAACCTAGTTTGAACTTGGTTTATTTTATTTAAAAAACCTATATTTTTTTTGTTGTTTTTTTTTTTTTGTCTTCTAAGCTTAACTTTGAGAACGTATGTGTAAGTTCCTTATAATTTCTACGTAGTAGTTGCCAAAGTAGTTGTTATTGTTGGTAGAAAAGTTCAATGCAACAGTTTCTTATTTTTTTCTTAAATTTTTTTTGTTCGTATTTTGAAAAGATCGTGACCGCATGTCTTAAATGCATAATGACCGTAAATGCATTTAAAGTTTGATGCCACAACTAAAGCCACAACTAAACTGACTGCATCATGAAAAATTTAAGAAATTCGTATTAAAGAAAAATATAAAACCTAAAGTATATAAAATCTGTATGTACTTTTAAACTGAAAAACTTATGTTACAATATTGTTTTCAAACTATGAATGTAAAAATCCCGATGAAAGACAAAAAAAAAAGAAATGGGGTTTTTCTTGACAAAATATGATGGTGTAGAAAAGGTTAAACCGTTTTTGAGTATTTATAAATTGTAGCATGAAATTTATAGCATTTAAGCTTGGTTTCTTTGATTTTATTTTTATTTTCTTTTAATTTTTTTCTTTTTTTTTTTCAAATAATATTTATTTGTTTGGGTTTATTGGTTTTCTTTTCTTCCTTGAAGAAATTTTATATTTATTTTATTTTAAAAGAATATCGTAAATAAAATGCAAAGAAAACAAAACAAAAAAAAATTTAATGAAAATTGCTTATAACTTTATTAGTTTTATTATTAATAACACGTTTTTTTTCTTATCGGTTAAACCAACGTATGACGGTTTGTGTTTCTAATAAATATTTGCAATCACAAGTCGTTTCATTTTGAGGTCATAATACAATTGAATTTATGAACAATTGCCTTTTAATGAAAGGTATAGCCTGTATTATTAATAACAATACAAGTTATGCACAAGATATCCAGACTGTATAAATTGGCTCGTTAAGGTACCCTACAGTTTGTCGTGTTTTTTTTGGTTTTTAAAAATTGAAAAATTTATTAAGTTTTCAAAGACTTATATTAAACAAAGACCTTTTTCCTCAGAGGCTATATTTGCTTATAAATAAAAATCTTAAAGTAAACTTAAGATTGGTATCAGAAACATAAGCAATTAGCACTAACTGAGTGAAATCTTTTCAAATCCTACATATTGAATCAAGTCAGTAATAATAAGAGGAATTTTCGACACAATTATATTCTCTACGAAGATTTCTCTGTCGGAACAGAGCTGATGTTAGAAAATAGAAGTCATACACTAATTATGACTTTTAAATCCTTTACATTTTGTTGAAAATCACTAGCTTTTTTCAATTTTCGTGGCTAATCACCCAGGGGATTCAGTGTTCTCTTAGTATTCTAGTCAACTTCACGCCAATAATCGAGAATGAATGTTGCGTAAGCTTAATGCTTATGATGTATAAAAAATTTGGATTAAAGTTAAATGGGCTTTTAACACCAAGTAGGTTAAGTTATGTGCGGTTACGAGGGTAAGTGAAAATTACAACGCTACCCAATGACAAAAAAGACCACGATATTACTCTATCTTTCTGACACAATGCACTGCACATGAATTTTTTTTTATTTTCATAAAATAAAAATTTAAAATTTAAATAATTCTGGAAATATGCCATACAAAGTAATATTTCATTAACGATATTAAATGCGAATCACATCTAAATGTCATGTTTGTGACTCAACTTAACTCAGTGTTTGATGAATTCACCTATGGAGAGACTTGTTGAAGCCTTTCACGAAAATAAGTGTTCATTTAAATATTTCATGCACTTTGTGGTTTTTCTTCTTTGGTCAGCATCATCGACCAAGTCGTCGTAGTCTAGTAGGTAGTGTGTTGACTTATTAGACTTGAGGCTACGGTTCAAATCCCAGTTCAGACGAAAATATAAAATATATTTCTTCGGCATCTACCTCCCAGCAGATTTCTGGCAAAAACTCTGAGAGTAGATAAAAGTGCCATGAAAAGTTTCTCAAGAATCTGTCGTCCGGAGTCGACTTTAAACTGTCAGTCATGTATAGAATTAACACACACAACATCAGTGGTGTAAGAAGCTAGGTCGTAATCCTGACTAAAGCGTTGTTATGACCAATTATGTATGTTATGTATGTATCATTAATTAAATGTGTCCACAATCGGGAAAATTGTGCACAAAATTTCAGCAAACCGGGTCTGTAAAGGCAACTTAAGTACATACATTGATGAGACTCTTTCCCTTACATAAACCGCAAAGATTAGAAAAAAATTAAGGAACTTTATACAGTTTACCCATAGAAAATATGGTTGCGACCTGTTAATGCTGAGAACACATTTAGCTGACATAATTTCTTAGGTGTATGCTAATAGGCAAAAGACCTTAAATCGGCTATGTTTGGTTTCCTTGCCTTCAAGCTACCTACCTACTTAACCTACTGTATTTTTCCCCATAAATGTAGAGAAGCACCATGTATGGTATAAAAATAAAATTTTGAATTGCTATAATGCCGTAAATAAGAAAAAATTATTATTTTAAAAGCGTTTTACAATGATAGTTAGATAGATAAATGGATAAATAAATGAAAAATATAATAGTAGCGTATCTAAAATTCGTCTTAACTAAACGGTTTCATTTATAATGCTTCCATTAATTAATAATGCCTGTCATTAAGTCCATAGAAATATTTTAAATGGTATAATTGTGAATATTAATAAGTTTAATACATTTATTACTACAAATATAATTAAAAAACATTGAATGAAAATAGTAGCAAAATTCTAAGAATTTCGAAATCTTAATAATACAATATATGAGAAAACGTGTATCAAGTCATTTTATTTTTTTTTTTGTGTTTTAAGAAATAGTTTTCAAATAGCAACAAAACGACAATTATAATGATGACTATTAAAAAAAGTGAATAAATTAAATACGATTGCGTACTGGTTCTCAACCACAAAATATTTTAATTAAAGCAACCCCAAGCCAATGAACACTTAAAAATACAAATCGATAATACGTACGTACATAATTGGTCTTTAAGGCAGGATTATGTCCTAGCTTCTCACACCCCTTATGTTGCGTGTGTTCATTTTATATATGAGTGGCGGGACCTACAGTTTAAAGTCGACTCCGAACGACAGTTTCTTGAGAAGCTTTTCATGGCAATGTTATTTACTCTTAGAGTTTTTGCCAGAAATCTGCTGTGAGGAAGTCACCGAAGAAATATTTCGTTATGTTCGAGATGTCTGACCTGGAGTTTGAACAGTGGCCTCACGTCTAATAAGTCAACATACTACTAAGTCAACATACTACTATATAGGCACTTTTTTTCGAGCCTGAGATTTTGTGAAATTTTTGTTTTTCAATTATTTATTATAACCCTTTAGTCTGGATTATGACCTTGTTTCTCACACCACTTATGTTGTGTGCGTTAATTTTATACCTGAGTGACGGGATCTACAGTTTAAAGTCGACTCCGGAGGATAGATTCTTGAGAAACTTTTCTCAGAAAACTGCTGAGAGGAAGTCACTAAAATAAATATTTTGTACATTTCGCTTTTTATTCGACATGTCTGAGCTAGGGTTTGTGAAGCCCGGGCTTGCGTCTAATAAGCCAACACACTACCTACTAGGCTAGGACGACCCTGGTTATAACATATTGATTTTTTGAACGGCTTTACAGTTTGTGTAATTCAAACAGAGCAAGAATGAGGTGTCAAGAAGAGACTTAACTGCCTCAAATATTGTAAGTAACATAATTGATCATTACAACCCTTCAGTCAGGATTACGACCTAGCTTATCGCACCACTTATGTTGTGTGCGTTAATTTTATACATGAATGGCGGGACCTACAGTTTAAAGTCGACTCCGAACGACAGCTTTTTTTGAGAAGCTTTTCATGGCAATTTTATTTTCTCTCAGAGTTTTTGCCAGAAATCTGCTGAGAGGAAGTCGCCGAAGAAATATTTTCATATTTTCGTTTTGATGTCTGACCTGGGATTCGAACTCGGGCCTTCAGTCTAATAAGCCTACACACTACCTACTAGACTACGGCGACCCCGCAAATATTGTAAGTGGCTTTGACATATGGCTACAAAATTACCAAATTACTTGCTTCAGCTTCATGTTTAAATACTATGCTCTTGTGGTAAATCGATTCATCTATGCAAATATGTATGTACTACCGCAAGTAATAGCCGAATATGGGTCATTTTATTTTCAGCTCCTTCCATATGACACATATTTTGTCTTACAAGCATGCAAGCAAGCAAATAACCATTGAACGACACATTCCAGCAACTTCCTAAATTACCGCTAAATTTCATTTCATTTTAAACAAACATTGACAGCAAAAATCTCTGCTTGTAATTCAACGTAACGAAAATAAAAATATGCATAGAGTAAGAGAAACAAGACAAAAAAAGAAGGCAAAATCAACGGTCTAAGAATGGTGAAATAATGGAAAACATATCTGAAATTTAATGTTAAATCGTTTAGACATCGTTACATACAGAGTTTCCCGGAGTAACTCTTAAACAACTGTTTAATGTAATAACGTACGGTGTACTTCTCTTGAATCTCCTCTTGTTGTTGTTCTTATTGCTTTCGTTAATGTTTTATTTGATTTTTTAAAGCAGTTGTTGTTCATACTGCTGTTGTTGTTGTTTACTACGTTTGGACTTTTGAAACTCATGCTAAAAGAGTTTGTCCTCTTGTATTTATTGTTGTTATTGGCAATGCTGCTGTTGCTGCCTTTTCTTGCATTTTCTGTTTTTTGTTGTTGTTTAACTTAAAAACAAAATATCTGCTGGATAATTTCAAAGTTTAGGAAACTTAGAAACCAAAGTCAGAAGTTAAAGGCAAGAGGCAAGAAGATGTGGCATCAGAAAACAACATGTAAAGATTTGCTATGCTGTCCTTTACTTAAGCGTCGACGTTTATTGACGTCAAGATTGCACATTATGAACATTAATACAACACTCGTTTATGTCGCTTATTTACAAGCGACGATCATCGTATTCATTGTATCTCAAAATACCTAAAGACAGACACCCATACAGACAGACAGACGTACATTCAATGGACAGACATACATACATTCATACATTTATTCGCTTTGAAACCCTGTACAAGTAGTATTATATGTATGAACGCTATTATAATGGTAAGTTAGAATATTTTTTCTTCCTTTTTTTGTAGCATTTTACGTTGAAAGCTTTTTTTTGTGTGTTCTTCTGTTTCTAACTTGGCTTAAATAATGAACAAAATTTCACCAATTTTTAAGAGGCATAACATTGATGTTTTCTCTTGTCTCTGTTGTTGTCGTAGTAGGAGATATGTTGTTGAACATACAGTTTTTTCTTTTATTGCGAAAATCACATTTGTTTGTACTTTTTTTTTTGGTATCTCTAATGGAGAAAAAGTTCTTACAAATGTGTATAACTGGACTTAAATTTGACTGTGATCAAAAAAGTCCTGCTTAAACATAATAAATTGTCTGACAGATTTTTGAATATTGATAACTTAAAAGGGGGAATATCATTAATTATGTGTGACCAATCGGCTAGAAAAGAGATTTACTAAGAGATCTACTTGTTAGACAATACTTGGGTACTAAATGGTGGAGACATAGTAATGTACATATGTATGTGCAGTAGACATAAAGTAGTAAAATATTGTATGACGTAATTCCGTTGTACTTTTGTTTTGGAATACAGAAGTAATTGGGAATGCTAATCATTCTGAAGATCTTCTAACCTCTTGTTCCATGTATGCAGAAAAATATTAACAATTAAAAGTAATAAAAAAGACATTTTCAAATATTTTATAGTTTCAAATACACACCAAATAAACTAGAGATAGAGTAGGTAATCTGTAACTCTTCTTGTATAAATACAAACGGAAAGACAAGATTTTATTAAAAAAAATTTGGAAAAATTTGTGTTCCTACGTTTGCTTGCTTATAGTTAGTTATGTTCGTTAAGTCTATTTCGATTCGATAATTTTATTATCTGAAATGGTTTACGTTCTGGAAAAATTTCTAATTCGAAATGCCCTCTTTCGATAGTCCATAATAAGATTGGTTACCAAAAGACAGTTAATAACGATACTAACAGAACTTCCATTTGTAAATGCTGTTATATAAAGTAGTCGAGTTGGTAGTGTGTTGGCTTATAACACATGACGCCTCGATTCAAACCCCAGCTCAGAGATGCTCAATAATACGAAAAATGAAGAAATATTTTTCGGCGACGATTTCTGATTTCTGGCAAAAACTCTGTGAATTAATAAAATTGTCATGGAAAGTTTCTCAAAAGCAGGCCCCGTAATCCTGACTGAAGGGTTGTAATGACCAATTATGTATGTATGTAAAAAGAGTCAAATACCAACCTCAAACCAAGTGGGTAAGAGGCATTTGATATTTTTATGGGAACACTAAAATAAAAGCAGATCGTAGTCATGCTTTCAGACTATCTAGGAATAAGGTGAAGAGTGTTACCTATATTTTATCAGGGCACTGTAGATTCAGGCAACAAGTGGATCTTATGACGATGAAAATAGATCATAGAAATACACTTTTAGAGCCAGTGGAGCATTAATGGAACCCAGAAATAAACACTAACTTCTTTTCTAAATATATTTTTGAGTATATACCTGCCGTGGACAACGAGTTACATGGGTACATTCGATTAACCATTTGCAACTGATACTATCCACCTTAATTATCGGGTGGGCCATCTATCGGTTGAATTGTTGATCGTAAGGAATTTTTGGGATTTATTGCAAATTTCCAAACAAAGACAATTGGTCGGAAATTGTACAAAAACATCGATCCCAAACACTCGAAAAATAGAATGAAAATTGATCCCACATATGAACGAAATAATATTCCATTTCTAAACGGAACAATTGTGGAGTACAACAAAATTGATTTAACAAAAATTCAAACCGTTTTTATTTTATTATATTTTTAAATTTAAACTTTCAAATGGCCCAGCCTTTACAAAACCCCTTCAATTACAATACTTGTCCAAAAACATCATAAAATCAAGGAGAAAAAAAAAATTATAATTAACGCAATTAATTGAAATAATAAAAAATAATTAATAAAATAATCAAATACTTAAACTTGTAAAAATAAAATAAATAAATGCCAGACTTTTCAAATTTTAATTTTTGTGTAAACAAAATAAATAAAAATTAAATGTTTTATTAGAATTCTTTAATATGAAAATTTATAAATATACATATAACAACAAAAACAACCATTTATTTATAAATTAAATTAAAATAAAATAAAACTAAATAACCAATAGAAATTATATACAAAAACACCAGAGTATTAAATAAATAAAAGAATATAAAGCATGAGGAAATGAAATGTTTAGGAATAAAAAAAAACCTCCTCCATTTTGTTTGCAAGCAGTGGCGCCCATGCATGTTAGTTACCCATTTAATATCCTTTGATCCTGTTTAATGGTGTGACATTCAAAAGCATATACGATTCTCATTAAGCTGTTAAGCAATAGTAGCTAGCAACAGTGGCAGAAGTGGTTGGTTGGTGGGTAGTAGTAGTTCATGTAGTGTGTGACAATAACGCATGGCATACAATTACATTCAATGCATTGTATTCATCTTTTCTGAGTTAGAGAGTATGTGTAATATATGATGATGATGATGAGTATGCTGTTAGGAAAAGTGCTTTCTATTTATGTATGAGTGTGAGTGTGTGTGTGTGTGAAAATGCTTGTTTAAGTGTGTTATACTTTCTTTTTTTAAGGAATTAAGCTTGGCAAAATGAAAAAAGAGAATTTCGATTATTAATAAATTTTTAATATAAGGTTTAGAATAAGATCGTGTATAAATAAGAAAATTAAATGTAATTAAATAAATATTCTTTCCAATTAAATATTATTTATTAATTACAATCAATTTTCCTTAACTGGTAGAATGTGCTAATTTAAGTATTTCTTATTTGGTTGTGATCTTAGCTAAGAAAAAGTCAAATTAGCACAAAAATTTTTTTTTTTGTCAAGACTACAGTTCTTTTCAGTTTACAAACGACAAGTTTTCTTGCATTGGAAACATTTGAGGCTCATTCACGGACCTTAAATAAAAGCCGTAAACTTATCGCCTATAAACCGAGTGTTAGTAAACTAAAATGTACTTTTCAGTGATTATTATTATGTAGAAATTTTTGCAGCTCATTTTTTTCCTACTTCTCTCTGCTAATATTCTACAGTTGAAATCTAATATTTACTGTATATTATCCCAAATCCCTACTTTCCCATACGAAATCTATAAATGTAGTGCAGTTTAAATTCTAATTATACGTTTTTATTTCCAAGTTTAGTAGTGAAAACTTATATACACATGTCTATCAGTATAAGTACTCTTGCATTAAATGCAAATCTAAAGCAAAATTATAAAAATTGTTAAATTAACAAAACAAGAATTATTTCTTTCAAAACTAGTTAATTATTACGAATTGTTGTATTAGCGGCTCTTCATTAAGTCGACAATTCCACAATTTGATAATGTTATGGCTCCAAATATTATCTACACAGGCACTCCATTTATGTCGTGTGCCCAATCCTCTATAGCAAAATGTTGTCTATTTTTTCATTCCTAATGCAACACTTGTTATTTCCAATATTTTTCGGTGTTTATCTTGTAAACAATTGCACTGAAATGGGAAAATTCGAAAAATATTCAAGATGGCAATAATCGTTTCCAGGACACTTTAACGTGTATGCTTGTCATGTCACAAAATTATTTAGGATGTAAGCTTTATTATACAAGGATTTTGTGATTGCCTGATTCAGTATTGCTTAAGGTTGTGGCATAAATTCTGGTCCTTAAATATGCAATTTTACAGTGTTTTTCTTGCTAAAAGCAAAATTAAAATTTGAATAGCATTCAAATTCGCACACGTTTTAGTTTCATCGAATTATTTCCGGCAATTCTGATGTCCAGAATTCACGCCAATTCTATCAGGTCTTCCATTAAGTGCAAAATGTGTGTGACATATCATCTCAAAATTTTTGTAAGCCTTTGAAAGATCTAAAATTTCTAATTTGACATGACATAAATTGTCGTGTCGCTCTCAAAGAACAATGAACTGATGAAGCCGCCAACTAAAAATTCATGTACGCGTTTATCCCGAAATAGACCTCCGCGCTGAACATAGTTTTTTTGATGAAACAGAGCACACACGACAAATCTGAATGATTTGGTACATTTTACGTAAGGATCTTGATTAAGGGGCTTATTTAAAACTGGACAAGGATAAGCAAGTTTTTCAAAGAATTGTGTTTAGTGATGAGACCGATTCAAGTTTAAATGGTTACGTCAACAAGCAAAATTGCCCCATTCAAAGCGAAAACAATCCCAAGCTTACATGCTGTCGTCATCATTGGTGCTTATTTTTTTCCAAAAAGTGTAAGGCGATCGTTATCAACACAGGTGGACAAATTGTTTGTTTTTAAAAATTAATCAGCTAATCATCAACGAGACATCTCAACTTGCTGTATGCGCTTAACAATCAATAAATTTATTTTCAAATCTATTTGGTGTATCCTTATTTTCAGAAGTGATTTCATTCACTTGCCTCCTCGTTCATAGGATTAAACACCTCTCAATTCCTTTTTATGTGACTCTGCTAAGACATTGCCTTATGTCTACAAACCAGCAACTCCTGAGACATTGAAAGCTAATATTCAAGCTGGCATACGGTCATATTGAACGTATCCAATGAACTATGGAACTCATCGCTTAGGCGAGCATATATATATCGAAAATCATATGTAAAAAATAAAATGCAATGAAATTATGAATTGGATGTTAATATAAAATGGTCCCCTAATAATATTTAAGCTCTCAAACTTGTAAAAAAAAAAACACCCGATGGTATAATAAAAAAAAAAATACTGTGAGTGGGAGTGGGTAAGAATATATAAGAAATTAAAAATAAAATAATGCACACTTAGTAAAAAAAATAAATAAAATAAAAATTAAAGTTTAATTAAATACTTAAGAAATCAAATTAAACTATGAAGCAGCTAATTACGTGGGTTAGTATTAAAATAAATTTTAATTTGAGTAGAATTTTAGTTTTTCCAGATCTATTGTTTAAATTGGAAAAACTAAAATTGTAGCCAAATTATTAATCAAACGTAAAGAAAAGATGTCTACTAATGAATTAAAAAAATTCCAAATTTATATGTAATCCAAACGATTACGCAAGTTATACCGATTTCAACAATCAAACAACTTCAAATTGTTTTTTAGAAAGTTCTCAAAAAGTTGAAAATATTCTTTTCTAGATACAACCACCAAAGAATAAAAATTATTATTACAAAAAACGTTGCACAGGACAGCAATAATTTTAAAAAATATTGAATCAATTACCCAATAAAACCAATGATACTTTATTTTATTTTTAATAAGAGATAATATGAATGAATGAGAGATAAGACCAATTTTTTTTTGTTTGTTTTTTTTTTTTAATATGCTTGAATGCATTAAACTTTAATATTTTCGTTTAGGTTTTCCTTTATAAATAAATACTTAAGCTTAATGGGGTGTAATAAATTAATTAAAATAAATAGGCACTAATTTAATAATAAATTAATTCAATAAATACTATACACTATACTATACTATACTAAATTAAGCTAGAGACCTTAAGTAATTTTTTTTGGTATTTACAACATAAACAGTTTAATACTCGTACAATTAAGCTTAAGCTTAATACTGTTTGAAACACTAGAAACATTGTGAGCTAATAATTTATGGTACAGTCTATCTACATACATATTAATTAAGTACAGTTAAGTTGTATATCTAACCGATATTTGGTATTTTGAACTATTTGGTTAAGTTTATAGGGCAATATCATTACGAAAATAATGATAACTACAGTTGCCATCTATTGCCAAAACTATAGGGAGAATATCTATAACTAGGACTACCAAATGAACCACCCGTTGAAGAGTGTGCAGCTGCAGCAGCCGCTGCTGCTGCATGTGACACTCCAAATGGCGTACTGTGATGAAACATATCGAAAGCAGAACCAAAGGCAGAACGTGGCGGTGTCTGATAGAACATAGCCGCCGTAGCAACAGCGGCAGCAGCAGCTTGCTGTTGCTGCTGCTGATGCTGCTGCTGTTGTTGTTGTTGCTGTTGCTGCTGTTGGTTCTGTTGCTGAGAGGGTGACGGATACGCTGGATTAGTCATGATGGTGTTCGAGGTGGAAGCGGATAAATTATTGCTTGAATTAATAGGCGAACTACTAAGATTAAGAGAATTGCCTAAACCACTGCTATTGTTCGTATTGTTATTAGCCGAATTATAGAGAGCAGTTAAGATATCTTCCTGTTGTTGTTGCTGCTGTTGTTGGCTATTCATAACTTTATGGGAGGGTGCACAAGTGCTAAATGCACTTGTAGCCGAAGGTACAATACCAGACGACGACGAGCAAGTGGTAGGTGAATTCAAAGAACGTTTTTCACTTTCCATGCCAAGATTATTAGGAATTTGATTTTCTTTGCTAACAGACAGTGACTGTTGTGTGACTGCCTCAACACCAGCCACCGTTTTCATAAAGGTAGCCAAATGTAAGGCCGCAGAATTTTGATGTTGCTGTTGTTGCTCCATTTCGAGTCTATTCAATTCATCCAAATGTTCCTTGACCACCATCATGATTTCATCGGACAACTGTTGGCCTTCATTCGATCTATCCGAACTATCAGAGGAATTGTGACTAGCATTCGCGGCATTAGCTGAACATAATTTTTGTGAAACTTTGCTAAGCAGTGCTGGTACATCCTTATACAGGATATCCAACAACTTACCGGTGGTAAACAGTACAATAGCCTTGAGGCAAGAGTACTCAGCCGAGTCCACATGTAATGCCTTCAATTTTTCCACTTGTTCCTGGAAGATACGTATGTGATCCATGAAAGCTACAACACGATCGGCAGCCATAGGTGAGGCATGCAAACCAGCTGCCGCTAACAGGGGCGCCACATGCAAAGGCATCGAACATTGGCTGGCATTCAAAACAAACAGTTCCGACCACACCAAACGCAACAGGGCCACTTGATCGGTCACTTGCAATTCGGGAAAAAAAGGTATATTCTTGGCCCATTCAACGGCCGAGAATAAAAGACGAGCCGCCAATTCGCAGATGTTATCAATGCCCATAATGTTATTGGGTTGCATACATTGGCCATAGCGGGAGGTGGGATAGGGTTCGGCACGCAGGAGTAATGATATATAGGAACTTAGGTAAGAGTGACCATTGAAACCGGCAACACCCATAGGATCACCGTTAGCCAATTGATACTGGCCATGCATGCCAGCCAAACCGGGTTGGGTGGGCGGTACACGACCTCGCTGAACAGCTGAAATTAAAGAAACAAAGAAGAATAAAAAGTAAAATTAGTAAATTAGATTAAATAAAAGTAAAGAAAAATAAAGAAAAAATGTAAATAGTAACGGGTTATAGTGGTGAATAAAAAAAGCAGACAATTATTTTGACCACTACATCACACATAATACAATGCCAGCCATTCATCTAACTGACACATGTAGCTAAACTCTGAACTCGGCAAATAATGCCACATATCATAATAAAAGTTGAAATTAAATCAGACAACCTCAATCTCTTCGTCATTGTTATACAATTTTTTTTTTTTACTTTTCATTTCATTTCAACCCTTTAAGAATAAATTTAAATAACCAAGGATTTCCTGATTATAACACACGCACACATTGTTAAAGATTTCGGTTTTTTTCGTCCTTTCCATTCTTCACTTCTTAAGTAAGAAAGAAGATACTTTTTTGTCGATGGTCTTAAGAATACGTGTATGTATGTACATATGTATATTTACAGTATTTATTAAGAAGACGTGTCGTCACCAGGCAACAACCCTTTTTCACAATTCTATAAAAACAGAAAAAAAAAATATGCAAACTTCTTCAAAACATTTACTTTTTCTATGAAAGGCGAAGAAAGATTTAATAATTTTCAACGCAATTTTTATTTTTTATTTGAAAAATTTTAAATTTTCTGCTATTTTTGTTCGCTCGCATAGGATTTGTTTGTTTATTTTCATTGTTGTTTATCGCTGGTATTGACGACACCAAAAATTTACTTTTAATTAAAATTTACATTAATACAGCTTAAATAGACAGAAGAAAAAAAAATAAACAATAAAAACAAAAACAATAAAAAAAAAGAAATAAAAAAATAAAAAATTCGCATGGAAAATCACTTTGAGTTAATGAAACAATAGCATTGCGTTTTGCGCTTACGTCTGTCTGCCTCTACGGTAGATACTGATGACGACCTATCTATACACCATTGGTTAGTCATTTATTTTTGTTGACTTTTTTTTTTCCATGAGTGTATGTGCATTGGTATTCGCGATACGTGTCGTATGTATGTACATGCATAAGTATGTAAGAAGTGTTTATTATTATAATTTTATTTAAACGCTGCTGCCGCCACTGTAGACACAAGGTTAAAAACATGTTGACACTTTTATTCGCAGCTACTGATTATATTTAAAATCAACGCTTTTTTTCTTTTTTTTTTTTGTCTTGAAATTAAAAATAAAATGGCTGATAATTATTTTTATTTCAATTTACTTAAGAAAAACAGGAATTAAATATGTATCTGCCTGATTTCAAGGCTGGAAAATATGAAATATTTAAAAAGTTTTTAAATTTTCGAATTTCGACAACATACATATCAGAGTTGTTTTTTGTTAAAAACGAAACTTCATTTCCTAAGCTGTGATCTTGAGTTGCAGACAGAAACTGACTTGAAAATCCATAACAAATTAGACTCTTAAATGTTCTATAAATTTGATAGCATCGCTCGATTTAAACTACAGATTCAAAATTTAAAAAATCAACTGAAATCTATTATTTGCTTTAACATCAATAATCACATATTTATTTAAAATCTTTTAAAGACCCTCACACTACATATTAGTCTAGCACATTACCCACTAAACTATCAGGGCACCCCATGATTTTTATATATATCATTAATAATCGAAAGGTCTAATTAACTAGCAAAGTAATTAAATTAAGTAATTAATTAACTAGCAATAATTGAAAGCAGTTTAAGCCGAATACAATATATGATCTTCCAAAAGTGACTTCCGAAATTTTGCAGTTGATTACGGCCACCTTGTTGAAACTACATCTGTCAAATTAGTTGTCATATCAAATCAACAAAAAGAATCATTTCCAGCGATGAGGCCCATATCTTTATGAATGGCTATGTGAAGAAACAAAATTGAGACCCAAAAGCGTCCATTGAATCCTGAAAAGGCCACTTTTTGGTGTGGATTTTGGGATGCTGATATCATCGGTCCATATTTCTTTGAAAAAGACATTGGCGAGCACCATCGGTCGATAATTACCAACTTCTTTGGCCTAAATTTGATAATGTTGACTCTAAAGACATGTGGTTTCAATAGGACGGCGTTATGTTACATACAGCCCATGCCACATTGGTTATTCTGCAATAGCGATTTATGAGCATGATTATCTGACGCGGTGATGTGAATTGGTCACTGAAATCGTGCGAATTGTTGGTCTTTTGTTCTTGTGGAGTTTTCTTAAATCGCATGTGTATGTGAATAAGCCACAAAGCGGTCCTCATACATACATAATTGGCCATTACAAACCTTCAATCAGGATTACGGCCTAGCTTCTCACACCACTCATGTTGGGTGATTAATTTTATACATGAGTGGCGGGACCTACAGTTTAAAGTCGACTCCGAACGACAGATTTTTGGGAACTTTTCATGGCAATTTTATTTTGTCAGAAATCTGCTGAGAGGAAATCACCGAAGAAATATTTTCATATTTTAATTTTGCTTTACGTCTAATAAGCCAACACACTACCTGGTAGACTACGGCGACTTCACAAAGCGGTCCTCATAGACAAAATAATTCATGCCATCGGTTAAATTCAATATGATCCAGAGCTATGAAAAATTGAACATTTCGCTACATGCGCTACACCTAGAAAAGCTTTGGCGGACATTTGAACAATGGTAAATTCGACGGATTAATGTTTCCGTGATATTTTAATTTAAGATAGGAAGCGATAAATTTTTTATTATTATTATTTTAGCTTTTTATTGGATTTTATTTTCATTATTCCTCTTGAGAGGACATGATATGACATCCACAAAATATATTACATGGTTTGCTTCTGTTATTTTTGCGCCTTACCATGTAAGTTCTTTTAGAATCATATGTCTCCAGATGTCCTTATTCGCACGTGTCGTCTTGGACCTTGTAGACTACTCTACCACCATCTCTATCCTCCACGATTAATTTACTTAGCTCGTTGATTATATCTCAGAGTTTCATATGCTGATGGATTTGAGACCGAATACTCTGCACATAACTCTGAGATACGTATTGATGAATACTTTAGGTTTTGCGTGATTATGTTCGTAGAATATTCTAAGCTTGATGCGTTAAAATATTTGGAAGCTTAAGACTGCATTCGTCCCTAGGCCACTGATGATTTGTTGTGAGTCTACTGTTTATGTCTGTTCCTGACTTCCATTGACGTTTGTTGTATATCTTAATACAATAACTTGTAAATTGCTTACCAATATGGACACGAACCCAACTTAAAAAGCTCATAATTTGGAATTGATTTTTGTGAACTTTTTTTTGTCTTTTTAATAAATCTTGAACGATTAAAATGTTTAATCTCTACATTAACACTTTGTTTTAATACTTAGAGAGGCTATGCTGTTACTTTTTTATTGCTAATTTAAAAAAAAAAAAAACAGAAATTTGTTTTCATATTCCTCAATTTGAGACACGTGATGAAGTGTTTCTGAAGAGGAATTTCCTTAAATCAAGTGCTTTAAAGGCTTTTGATTTTTACATGGAAAACATACGTGCTTTTAAAAAGTTCATAAATAAGCACGTGTTAGTTAATATGCTGTTAACCCATTTTGGGCCGGAATGCAAAAATGTTCGAATCGTAAACTAAAAAGTATATGTTTAGGCTAATTAGGCCTGTATTACCATACAAATCTTTTGTCAGAAATTTTGTATCTCTAACAGTTTCCCCAGAAACAGCTGTTCGACTAGTCGAACAACGGCCGTAGGCGACAAAAAAAAATGTGTACTACCATACAAAAATAATTTCTAGGTATCGACAAAAAAAAATCATATGTGGAACAAAAACAAGATTGTAAAGTTTTTTTTATTAATATTTATTATATATATTGTAATTAAATTAATTTTTTGTGATTTTCATTACTCTTGCTCCCATTTATGGTGAGCAGCAAAACACTTCTTTTCGTGCAAATGGACTTGGCACTTAGGGCACATTCTCTGTGTAGGTTTATGACAAACATTGCAACGCCTGGCATGTTTTTCAGATTGTGTTATGATTTGGTGATGACCTGACACACGAGGGAGCGGGCGAATCTTAAATGATGTATCTTTATCAATGTCATCCTCCGCAATATCTTCGTCGTTGTTCTCGTCAGGCGTTAGTAACAAGTTTGTGGCCAGGTCGACCCGAAATGTCAGCTGTGAATTATATTTACGAACAAGCTTCTTATTTACTAAACAATTTAACTTCCAAGCATTCACAACGGATGACTCTAAAACGGCCAACCAAAGTGGCCACCACCACTTCTTTGAACGAATCGAAACACGGTAATTGGAAACAGCATTATCATGAAGATCGACACCGCCCATGAAACTGTTATAGTTTCGAATTATATTGGGCTGCTGCACAATGATTTCACCTGGCTGGCCTTCACGTTGTCGTTGTCTTCTTGTGGTTGATGTGAGTGGGTAAACTCCAGTGAAATTTGATAATAATGTTACCTCACGCTTATCTTGCCAACGGCAACATACAATCTTATTAATCTTATCAAACTTTGAATCGATTTCACCTAAAGAATATATTTAAAATAATTACATAGCCATTATGTATAAATATAGTTACCTTTAGGCAATGCTTTGCCCGTCTTCAAATCTGGTGCAGGCTGTCCTAAGCGATTACTCCGTACAGTCCCGGTAGCGCATATACGTTTATCGGCAACGTTTATCGGTAACAAATCAAATAATGAGAAGTAAAGAAGTTATCGAAATAAAGTTGATAACAGGAAGGATGTTCCAATTTACAAGCCATATCCATGACCACAGAAGCGCCCAGGGCTATATTCTTGTCGTATTTGTCGCTAGCTCCACCGTACGGCATCATGTTGAAGACATATCCAGTAGAAGCAGCCATGCACCAAGTCTTGTAGCCAAACTTTATAGGCTTGTTTTTCAAGTACATTTTACAGCTGTGACGTCCAAAATATGGTAACATTTGCTCGTCGATTGACAAATGCTCTTCAAAGACACCGAACTGCATAAATTTTTTGTTTATAATATCATAAAGTGAACGAATTTTAGTATATTTGTCATTTCGATCGAGGTTATTATTGTCGTGAAAGTGCAGATACTGTTTAATTTTTCTAAACATCGAGCGTGGCATTGTCTGCTGCACGATTGAAGAACCCATTGTTGGATTGGTTGACCAATAACATCCTATTTGTGGCAGCTTATTGTAGCCCGACAATATTAAAATTCCAATGAATCTTTCTATTTTTCTGCATACAATGAACAACGACAAAACACAGTAATAATGTTGTGGCGTACGGCCAATGTTCGACTAGTCGAACAGCGAACTTGGCGCATATCTAAATATACCTGGGGTTTCTAAAACTCGAAAAAAAATTTGCTGGTCGACTATTTTAGACTTTTGCGAACAATAATAAACCACTTTTAGAAAATTATAATTTATATATATTTTTCATTTTATCCAAACAAAAAGTGTCTATATGCAAGGTATTTTTCGAGCCCCCCTGGAGCAAAGCAGGGGGGTGGGGGATAATTGTTATATACTTTTTCTGAAAGACAATTACATTTTCTTTAATATGGTATCATTTTTTTTGTGTCAGGAATACTTCATCACATAAAAAAATGGAGGTAGAAAAAGATAATTTTGCTGTTCGACTATTCGAACAGCGGCTCAAAATGGGTTAAGTATAACAAATTTCAAGAGTTTTTTTTTTTTGCTTAAGTGTTTTATAAAATAATGTTGATATTAAAACATAAAGATTAATGCACAATCAAAGCAAACGTTTTGGGCATTTAGTGGTTGAATTGAAAACAACCATTATTGTTTGCAGCATTGTGGTAATACGTTAAAGAATCAAAACATTAAAAAAATTACCACAAACAGCATCTTATCAACGGCTAAAGAAAACAAAAAAATATAATTATTAAAAGAAATTTCTCTCTCTAATACCCAAAGAGATACAACAAACACTTTGATTTCGAACAAATCTTCTTTCCCAGGCTAATGGTCAGTTCAGGTTAGTAGATTTTTAAGCTGGACATTAAAATCCTTTAAACAAAAAACTTGTTTTTTTTCTTTCTATTGAATCCATAAAGTACCTGAATTTAACTTGAGTGACCCTTTGACAAATTTTATGCTTGACCATGCGGTGTTTCAGCAATAGCAACTGGTCAAACAAGCTTTTTTGGGTTCAATTTCAACCCCCCTGTGACAATACAAAACCTTATTTATTTTAATTGCTATAAATAATGAGGGTCACCCGGCGATACATTACTACTGTCTGATGTTTTCAACTCAGTCCTTGCATACCTTAAAGATTTTGCTTAGACAAACTGACCATTGGTTTCTATTTTTTTCTTTTTTATTTTTGATTACTTCTTCATATTTTATGCAAAAGAATAATAAATTTTTAGTTTTGTTTTCAAATTGTTCTTGTTGTTGGTTTGTATTGAAAAAAAGACGTTACAAAACAAAAACCAGGTGTGGTGAATAAAAACAGAACAATTTTTTATTCACATTTTTCTTGAGCGTATAAGTAACTATACCGGCACTTGCATTATATTTTTTGCCTTTTTTTTTAGAAAATTTTGCCAAACAATTGCAAGTTTGTTTGTTTTTCTTCTTTTTTCTCTCCATATTTTTCTTTATAAATTTTAGAATTGTTAATACATTTATGAGTTGAAAGCCTTAAGGCAATTTTTGCAAATAAATATTTTTCTTCTTGGGATTTTTATGAATTGTGAAAGATTTTTTTTGTGTTTTGTTTTTCAAGAAAAACATTTCTTTAAATGATAAAAAATTTATGTATGCATATAATATTTTTTATATGCATATAATATTTATTTAAAGAGAGACAGAAAAATTATACACAAAGACATACAAATGTTGTAGGAGTGTTTTAAACAAGTTTCAATTGGAGAATAAAGCAGGCCAAGAAATATTTCGATTTGAAATTGGAATAATTTATCGAAAATAAAAAATTATTAAATTATAATAATAATAATAATAATAATAATAATAAATTTATTGTTAAAGAAGACAAAAGCCAGAGCTCTAGTATTTATCTTATTAGACGTAAGACCACGTTTCAAACCTCAGTTCGAACATCGAAACGAAATATGAAAAATACTTCTTCATCGTCTTCCTTTCAGCAGATTTCTGACAAAAGCCCTGAGAGTAAATAAAATTGCCATGAAAAGTTTCTCAACAATCTGTCGTTCGGGGTCGATTTTAAACTGTAGGTCCCGCCACTCATAAATAAAATTAACACACACAACATGTGGTGTATGAAGCTGGGCCGTAATACTGACTGAAGGATTGTAATTGCCAATTGTGTATGTATTTATTTATTTATTAATTACAATACAATTACAAATTATATTCGAATTATATACGAGCGGAGTAACTTGACCATATGCTCGGAGACCAGACCAGAGTCTCTGGTTGAAATCGAATCCACGACCCTCACGCTAATAGTCTAGCACACTACCCACTAGACTACCAGGGCACCCTGTATGTAATTAAAAACATAGTGTTGGTTAAAACTAATTGAACATATATCACTGCGTATCGTAAAAAGCAAAAAAAAAAAATGATGAATTTTTCAGTACTTTATTGCAATAAAGTACTGAAACATAGCTGGTAAGAAAGCTATGTATTTCGTTTAAAAATTCCAAATTTACTGCAAATATTAAATAGAAACAAATCACAGTCGAGAGATTTCTTAATCGTTTGGATTTAAAAAGTAAAAAAGTCTTCGAACAAATGTTCAAAACTGTATGAAATATTTATTTACTTTTTACAGAATATTTCCCGGAAATATATACGGTATTCTATCAATGACAGCTATAATGTTGTCTTCCCAATCTGGTGTTATGGTTGGCTTTTCCCTATACACCAGATAATTTACGTATTTTCATAAAAGCCAAGTCCTACTGCAATCAAACTATATGATCTTGGTGGGCAATGTACTGTTCCAAAAAGCAAAGTTAATGGTTCACCAAACTCGACTCACAATAGATTAATGGTATCGCGATTGATGCCACATTTGGCACCGTTTGAAACCATGCGTCAAAGAAGTTCAATTTTTTCATTCGTGTCAAAAAAGTCAATAATAATCGCACAGAACCTTACTTCACTCATTACAATGTTACGATTTTTAACGGTCTTTATTATGTACGATTAAATAATGCCTCTGGCTTACAAATCCCACCAAAAGGTACATTGAAAGCTCTTGATTACCTTTCGCTGTTCGTCCCAAACTCAGCAATTCTGTTTGTTAATGTATGTAGCTACTGCCCGAAAGAACACATTTTTCCCATAGGTCGAGTTGTTGTTAGTATATTCATGGTGAATTGGCGAACATAAATGAGCATTTTTTTTTCTACATTTTCCGAAAAATTAAATTAAATTGAAAAACAAGCAAAATAAAAAATACACTCAATTTCACAATTATAGGTCTTGAAATCAAAATTTTAAATATTTCAGCCGACTTCAAAAATGTCCAGGGTTGAGCAAAGTAAGAGACGTGAGTTATTGGGTATAGTGGTGAGGAACTGTACTTATTAAGTACTTCTCTTTTCTCAAGAAGTAGCATTGACCGAACTTCAGGTGATTTTCCTTGTTGATGTCATCCTTTCTGGAGAATGTTTGGAGTGTTATCAAGGGAAATACAAGATCCATTAACTCTTATTTTTTAAAGTTCAAAAACCAAATTCATCTTCTTTCGGATTCAAAACTGGATTGTAGTCACGCTGAAAAGCTAAAGGCCAATAAATTCTGTAAAAGTCACTGTTTGCTGCACTTTATAAGGCGATTGTATCGTTTGTCTCTTTGATAACGAACTTTTTTATACCACAATTGCTTGATATTAATAATATCAAAAGTGTCTCGAATTGTAACAGATATTAGAGCATGGATTATTAAAATTAAAAATAATTTATTTTGTATTATTTTTATCTGAATTTGGGTATGTCCAACCAGCAATCGAATCTTGGAATTGATAAAAATTTCTTCTTTTCCCATTCCGTTTTTAAAACCATATTTTCATAGCTAATTGCATGTTTTCAATAATTTTTAATTTCTATTAAGTGAAATTTGTCAAAGTTTGAATTTTAGTACAGACGCAAACCTTGTGTTATGAAATTTATTTCACAAAACTTTAATTAATTTTTAAATTCGTTAGGATGTACTTTTTAAAAAAAGTAAAAATTTAAGAAACCCTAACTGTATATATTGTAAAGTACAGTTGTTTTCAATTTATTCACACTTACGAATACAAGGTTATCATCAAAAAATTTCATACAATTTTAAGGGTTTTTTCTTCAAACAATTATTTTCTTTTATTTTGTAAAAATCTAGTATTTCTGGTCCTCTTTGTATAAAACTTCAAGAATTGTTGGCAATTATTTTTTTTTTGTATACAAATCGTTGCCTTTTTAATAGCGACCTCGTACAAGGCGATGGTGATCTGTTTTCTTAATGACAACTCATGTAGGGTTTAAATGTGAAAAAATTAAAAACTTGACCATTCTGTAGAAGAATTACACAAAAAATGTCATGAACTTGACATGAAGAAATATACACAAGTTTTATAAGAAATTTCATACTTTAAAAAGGGTCTTTAAAAAATTTCTCACGTTTTTTTTTTCATCGTAATAAAGACATCACCAAACTGTATAGGAAATAAACCAGAATGATAATGTTGGCAAAGGTGTTGAACTTTTTACTGGTCATTAGAAAAGAGGGTTAGAATTACTTGCCTGCCAAACTAGTTAGTTTGAAAACAAGTGTTTTGTATTTGAAAACAAAAAAAAATTACAACAATTTTTTTAATGTTTTTTTCAAAAAAAAATTCAAATAATGTTGTCTTTCTAACAATTACTACTGCATACATATTGTGGAAGCAAAAAAAAACAACAACAAAACCTGTCAATTGTAGTGCAAATATTTTTGTTGAATTAGCCAAGTTTAATACACCGGTAATAATAATGTGAATAAGCATTTTATTGGTCGTTTTGTCGGACCTTTTTCTGCTAGCTATGATCGTCTAAAGTAAATTGTCATTAAATCAATGTTTACTTAATTGTTATTGTGTTTAGTTTAACAACAACACCAAAAAAAGTTAATGATTGTTGATAGCCTGCTGTCAAAGTCAACAAGTTGCCAGCAATCATTTAAAATTTCAAATTTCAAATCAACAAAAAAATAGCAAAACCTGAATACAAATTTGAAAACACTTAGACTACACGATTAACTAGAAACAAAAAATTCATATTTGTTGTCATTAGTTTAACGGTTAATAATAATTTAATTTTACTTAAGCAATAAGAATTATTATAAAGTAATTAATAAAAAACAACAAAAACAAATTGCAAAATAGAATATTAGGAAATCAAGCCAGTTCTTAAAGTCTTATGTAAATTATTTGTGCTATTTAACAATTGTTTTCAATTTACAATAAAAAATTTAAAAAAATCGAAAATATTTTTCTTTTCAAATTTTTTTACTCATTTCATTATTAAATATGATATTTTTAAAATGCGATTTTCAATATGATTATTGAGAACAGTCTTCTCAACAGCATGAAATTTTGCAGAAATAATCAAACCCCAGCCCAGACATCTCGAACAAAACGAAATACGAAAAATTAATTTTTCGGCGATGTCCACGCAACACATTTCTGGCAAAAGCTCTGAAAGTAAATACATTTTTGCTTAAAAAAAAGTTTCTCAAAAATATGACGAATCAGATTCGACTTGAAACTGTACGTTCCGCCATTCTTGGATAAAATTAATACTCACTACTTGGGCGTTTTGAGAAACTAGTTCGTAATTCTGACTAAACTGTTGTAATGTTGTAAGTAAGAAAACGTTCGGTTCAAACACCATTGTTTTACATGTGAAATAAGTTTCATTAAGTCAAATATAACAGGTTCTAATCGACAACATTTTGCCTATTTTGTGGAAAAGCCACATTATACTACCATCAATGTCGAACTTATGGGTTTCTAATCAAAAAAGTAATGGAATTGCATTTTCAGTAGAGAATGAAATAAATGATAATTCCAAAAAGCAGGCTACGAGCTTTATGTTGGATTCACGAGCACGTCCCAGCTAAGATCCTTAGTTACTAACGGATCATCAAAAATGTGTGTGATTTGAAGTTGACACTATGGAAACAGCAGCCTTTCTTTTGATCAATTATGATCATTTCAATAATATTGTTTGCTTTAATCTCATTAATTGTTGCCTGTAGAGATTAAAATCAGTTGTTTCACCAGAAGCTAACAATTTTCTTCAGTCAATCCTAGCTTTTACACAGTCTGCGGAACTTCTACCTTCAGTATTCATGATCTATTTCGCGCATTATTGTCTTACGTAGTCTAGTTTTCATTGCTCGAAATCCTTTCATTTTAGAAATGGTTTGAATAGCAGATCGAACTCAAATTTTTTTTCTGTGTATCCAGCTTTTCTTAAGTGACTGATAATTGTTCGGTGATGACCATTCAGTCCCCTACCAACAGGGATGCTACTTTTTTTAGTGATTGATCCAACAAATCAAGGTACATTCTCTTGATTATCAGGCAAAAGGTAATATATTCCCTAATATTTGTACAATACTTATAGAAATATTTTCGTTAATCCAACTTTTTATTGTTATTGTTGCTTTATTTGATATAAGGATCATCACAAAGCATGTATCCCTCGGCAAAGCATCTAGGCCTCGGTTTTTTTTTTTTTTTTTTTTGAGGTATCAAGCTCCCTCATTACAAATGCATTGGCTATTTTATTGGAAACAATGACGATGCATATAATAGAATCCAACACTTTTCTAAGACGGAACGATTTCTAATCTTCTTATGAAACTTGCCTCTAGTATATCAGAAAGCTCTTGGATGAATAGAAAAAGCACCTAGGTTAGATAAGGTCGGAGTGGTAGCTCTAATATCACATACCTCACTTGAGCACGCATAGCGGCACGTTGTGACCCCACAGGTGAACGCAGTCCTTCTACTGACCAAGTTCTACCAAAACCACAAAAAAGCACCTAAAGAGCTATAAAATTCGAAAATGAATGACAAAAAATTGTTCGTCTTCAGCTGTTTTTTAAAATGGGAGACTTGCATTTGTAGTCATTGGCTAAATAGATCAATAGAATTTAAGGGATTAATTCTTTTTTAAACACAACAGGATTGGAAGGAAATTCTTCATTATCTGCTTCTACAGCCTGGTAAATGATTAATTCTGATTTCTACAGTCAACATTCAACAAAATCGATTGAAATAAAATGGCCAGGATTGATCAACAGAAATGGTGTTGTTTTCCATCATGAGAATACCAGACCACACACATCTTGGACAACTTGGCAGAAACTGAGAAAACTTAATCCATCTACTACATAGCCTGGAGCTTGCAACTTTGGTTTTCGACATCTGCTGTACTAACTTGATGGTATAAATTTTAATGTTGCGGAGGGCTGAAGATTTTATACTCATGAAATAATGGTTTTAACTCAAAAATCGACTAGAATTATCAATCTAAATTGTACATATTTGTTTGAGTAAAGCTCACTTCAAATATAGGAACCCAATACATATGTACACTGAGCGCCAAAAGTGAGTAAACACCACTGAAATAATTTATTTTCTTAGGATAGCGAGAAAAGTAAATGAGAATAGTCGAATAAATTTCCAAAAATAAAAACGTTTATTTATTACTTATAAAATGTTAAAACAAAAACAACAATTCAATTATTGTTTGCTACAAATATATTTTTATAATAGAAAATTTAAAATTTTAGTGGGTGTGGACTCACTTATGGCGCTCAGTGTATGTATAAGAGTAAAATAGAATTAATAATTCCAATACGTTTGGTAAGTCGCAGTACTCTAGTAGGTAGTAAGGCTACGGTTCAAACCCAAACGAAAATATAAAAAAAAAATTTCTTCGGTGTCTTCCTCTCAGCAGATTTCTCAAAAAATCTGTCGTTTGAAGTCGACTTTAAACTGTAGGTTCCGCCACTCATGTATGAAATTAACAGGGCACAATATAAGTGGTGTGAGAAACTAGGTCTATAATCCTGACTGAAGGGTTGTAATGACCAATTATGTATGTATGTATGTAATACGTTTGGCAATAGAATTGAAATATCCACTTGATTTGTGTTTTTTTCCTTTTGTTTTACTACAGAGAAAAATTTCTTAAAATTAATAATTTTTAAGATTTTCAAAGTCACAATTTGAAATCGTATTTAATTGAAAAATAAACAATTAATTTTGCTCTATTTAGTTAATTTTTTTTTTTGTTTAAATAATTATTTTATTGTAATTTTAAAGCATGTGTTGACTAGTTAATTACCATATAATTCAATTGTTTAGCTAGTTTCCTCTGTGACTTTCCTATTCAATAATAATTTATTTCTATCTGTTCTTATATTGTTTTGTTTTTACTTTTTCTGCTTTTTTCAGTTTATTGAACAAGTTTGTTCATTTTTGCATTTAATTCTAGAGGTCACTATAAGGTGGCTTTTAAACTAACACCATTTCACGTTTAATTGATGCCAGTTTTGTAATGAATTTTTGCTTTTTTATATACTGTATACACACCATCTTATAAATGCGTAAATGCCAACAAAAACAGCATAGGAGAAAAACAATTATATGTAGTATATCTGACTTACAAGTACCATACATACATATGTACATACATTCTCTATAGATAATTGGCAATCAAACGGAAAATACATACATATCTATGTATGTATGGATGTATGCCTGAACATGAATTCTAATGGCATTCTGCACAATATTATTAATTATACTCATATTCATGTCATTACTGTTATTGTTATTATGTTATGTATGATGAAATATTTTGGAATTTTTTTTTTTATTTTCAATAAACATACAGTTATCAAACAGTTATCAATTAAATTTTTTGGTTTTGTGTGCTTTTTTATTTTTTATTTTCATAAAATTTGTCATCATGGCAATTGGCACAAAAATTGCGAACAAGTATTGTAAAGGGTGTGTCACTCGCCGTAATCCAGTAGATAGAACGTTCTCTTATTAGACGTGAGGCCATGATTCAAATCAAAGCTCAGACGTCTCGAAAATAAGGAATTATGAAAAATATATCTTCGATAATTTCCTCTCATTAGTCTTATGATAAAAGCTGTGAGAGTAAATAAAGTTGCCATAAAAAATTTCTCAAAAATATATCGTTCGGTTTCGACTTTGAACTCTAGGTTCCGCTACTCATGGAAAAAATTAACACACTCAACTTGAATATCGTGAGTATTACAACCTAAAGCCTGCATTTTTTGATTGTAAAGATTAAGTACGAAATGAAATTTCCATAATACGGAATGGCCGGCACTGGCTATTACTTCTTTCATGAATTTTGTCATGACTTTTTTACAGAGATATGGGTGTATGTCTTCGATGACGTGTGTTCGATGTGCGATTTGTGCCTATAAACCCCATAAAAAACCCCTCGACCTTAATTCGAAAAATTTTGGTGGTCAGTTGTCATTACAATTTCTTAAGATAATTTTATTCTGGAATAAATTGATTGATGAACTCAGTTATCATGTTACTGTAATAAATGTTACTGTAATGAAGGCCCAATTACGTCTCCTGACCAAAATCTGCACTAGACAGTTGGTCGTTGTGGCTGCATTTGTTTCACATGGACTGTACGAAGATTTTCTGAGTCCCAAATTCATCAATTTTGTAATTTCAAAAAGCCATTCAGATGGAAAAGCGCTTTTTGAAGCGAATTTGGATTAGATTAACTTTGCTTAAGTACCCAATGAACGAATTGTTGGCTCATGGTTTGAGCTTACAAATTTTCCCAAAGATCCCCAGTTGATGTTTTGAAGTTTTCGGCAACATCTTCGTTTACATCAGCAATATTTTCAAGAGACTGACCGATAAGTACACATACAAGAATCTTACCGTGCACAACGACCCGGTTTCTTAAAATTTTTTGGCTACTCTCCGAATGTTGGACACATTAAGAGCATATTTGCAACTGAAAATTCTTCCAAGTATGCTAATGTTAATAACTATAAAACGTTGTTCTTTCTTAAAGCTCTCCATATTTAATAATCGCAATAAACATTTGTATGTGACAGTTGCCAAATTTCAGAGTTGCTAATTGCACAAAACAATTACAAAAGAGTTTAAAAAGTGCACTCCAAACGAAACATCCTCTAGAAGATATAAATTTAGTGATAGTGTACACAGAAACCTAGGTGTGTAAAATACCATGAATGAAATTTGACAACCTGGAGCATTTCAACCCTTATGTTTACTTTTATTTTTTTTTTTGTAGCTTTATGCAAAATATTTCACATAATCGGCTTAATTCGTTTTAAAGGGCATTTCTATCTTAGACCCTGTGTTAATATTTTAAAATATACTTTTGTTTTCTATTTAGTATTTTTTTATTCGTTTTTGAGATTTTCGTTTTAAAATAAAATTTCTCATCACAAGACATGTGAATTGTTGTATAAAATAGAAAATTTTTTTCAAAACAAATCTATGCCAAGCATTTGACATTTTGGCTATAAAGGCGAATACAACTCGTGCTACTTCCGTTTTATTTTTAAATTACTACACTTTTATGTGATGTTTAAATTAAACTATAAAAATGTGTTCAATAGAGACTGAGACAATTTCAAAACAATTAAATTTATAAAAAAAATCATCATCAAATAGACCAGCCTTTACAATTTGACTTTTAATTGACCCTAAACAAAAAGTACCACCACTAATACCGGCCACCACTACTTTGGTAGACAGTCAACAACATTGTACACTAAATTGAATAAATTAAAAAAATAAATAAATAAAATGAAAATAATTTAAATAAATCTTATAACATTGTACACTTACCTTCACGTCTCATACCCATTTTGAGGCACTTTCTCAGGCGGCAATATTGGCATTGATTACGGTGATGCTGATCTATGGGACAATTTCTGCTCCCCCGACAGGAATAAGTTAAATTACGACGTACTGAACGTTTAAAAAATGATTTGCAACCTGTATAATATAGAAGAAATATAACAACAATAAGCAAATAATTTGTAAACAGTTTTTTTTTTAGGTATTTATGGTTACTTGGTAATGTATCCTTTGATTTTGCATAAATAATTAGAATAATTTAATTTTAATAAAAATATTCAATAAATTTTTCAATAATTAATTACCATTTTGAAGGTAATTGCATGTCTCTCTTGTATGGGGTCTTTCATTAAGCGCTTGCTATCTTTAAATTTAAATAAATCAAAGTATGTATAAGATATCATTGATATTTTTTATACGTTTGAAAACCCTATTAATGTCATTATGTGTGGAATGTAATGTCATTCAAATGTAAGCCTCAGCTTTTTTGAGTGGAGCGCATTCGAAATTTCTTATATATCATGATTCTGGCGCATAAATTAAACTGAATTTGACCAATGGCAGGGTTTATGTTGTCTTCGAGGACCACTGTGGTCTGTGGCGTATTCGCATACCATAAAAGAAAAGCCTAACGGCATCGCATCTCACTATCTCGGTGGCCAGTTCATATGACCATTCCATATTTCCTACTTCCATATTTCTACAACTTTCTACTTCGCATATTTCGTAGCTAGTAGCACGATTGTATCTAACATGAAGTCCATAACAATTTTGCTTTGTGTCTGTACTTTATTTGAATGTGCGGGTATTCGGTATTACGAGAGATTAACCAACCATATTTCCTTCGAGACTGAATTGGCTAATTTTTAAGGATTTAGTCTGTATTGTATTTCTCTTACTAACACAATTTACTTTACCGGTCATGGGAGATTGAATTAGTAAATTGATCTTAGGGGAACAACTCATAACTGTGATTTTCATAGTTTACTCATCATAGTAAAGGGCTATCCATTTCGTGGTTTCAAAAATATGGGACTGGAATTCGACATCTGTCAAACTAAGTTGTGAAACCAATTTTTTTCTTTTCAGTTGAAAGTCTGACATTGACGAAAATGAATCGCTTAACTATCACAAAAGGCATAAAAACTATCAAAACCTACTACAAAAATGGTGATTCTACCACAGCCACGTATCGAACAAAATTTTCTTCAGCGATGAAGCACATTTCACACTCGGTGGGTATGTTAATAAACAAAATTGTCGTATTTGGGGTTCTGAGAATCCTCAATTAATTGAAGAGAGGCCATTACATCCAGAAAAAGTCACTGTTTGGAGCGCTCTTTGGTCCGAAGGTGTGATTGGACCTTATTTCTTCGAAAACGACGATGGAACGACTGTCACCGTCAGTTCGGAGCGTTATGGTCATATGATAACCTACTTCTTTTTGCCTGCTATTAAAGAATACGACTTGGAGAATATGTGGTTTCAACAAGACGGTGCGACATGCTACACAATTCGAGCGAATATGGCTTTATTGCAAGAGACATTTCCTGGCCTCGTAATTTCTCGTCGTGGCGATATCAACTGGCCACCAAGATCATGCGATTTGACACCATTAGACTTTTTTTGTGGGGCTACGCGAAAGACCGTGTTTATGCAGATAAACCTTCAACTCTTGAGCACTTAAAAACCAACATTCATCAAGTTATGGCTGAGATACCGCCCAATATGTGTTAAAAAGTGGTCGAAAATTACCTCAAAAGAATCAATGCTAGCAACACTTCACGTGGAGGCCATTTAAATGATGTAGTGTTTCACACATAATGTCAACGTTCAAACTTTACAATAAAAAAGAAATATCATGAAGTCGACTAGGTCAATAATCTAGTCGAAACTAGGTGAATATTCCTGACTGAAGGGTTGTAATGACCAATTATGTATATGTATGTATCATGAAAAAAATATTTTATATGTGTTTTATTTACGTTTACTTTTGAAACCACGAAATGGATAACCCGGTATTTACTTGATCTTGAACCGCTTGCAAAATGGATTAATTATGTTGCAATTCAGAAACGATTTACAATTAGAAAATGGATGGATTTTCCACAATTAGGCTTCAAAACTTGGTATAAAAATTTGTAGAACGGAGTGGAATGAATCTGAATTGGGTGTAATTGGCTGTTACAATATTAGGGCGATAAGCTGTATTCATTTTTCAATATTTTAATCTAATCAAACTGACTGAATATATAATGTACAGTAAGCATAAACAGAAACTGTACACTAAGTATAAAATTCTAGCAATCATCCAACTCAACTTTTACCACTTAAGGGGAGTGCCCTAAGAAATTTGACAATATTTCGAAATTATTTAATATTTTTTTTTTTTTTGTTTCAGTTTTCAAAACTGGCAATGAAACAATTTTGAAATAAAAATAACGGTAATTTATTAATGTATATTCTTTTTTTAATGTACAATTTCTTTTGAGGCTCACTGTATAAAAGACGTACTTTCTCCTTACTAGAGCCCATTTTTAGCTTACGCTATTAAATTAAAAAAGCCAATTGAGCAATCAAATAATGGCAAAAGAAATTTTGTTCTTTTTATGAAATTTTTCTAATTTCACCTCACGTTTCATTTCTCGTCATTTTTAATAATGAAAACTTAAGTTCAATTGCTGTGAATATATTCATCTCCTATACCAGACGTATGATAAAATTGAAAACATGTCATGAGTGTGGCAATTATTTTGAAATAATAAAATAAACTCTATTCTATTAAGAATCCTGGATCAATAGCTTTTACAGTGATATAAAATTGGCAAATTCTTTGAAACAAAAAAAAGGAAAACAAATGGCAAAAAAAGGAAACAAAATATAAACAAAGAACAAATCTCGCAACATTACGCTTGAGCAGAGTGTAACTGAACATCATTTGAAACAAATTCCATAGTATGTAAGCAAGCTTGTTAGCAGCTTTAACAGCAACAGATACAACAACAGCAACAACAATAACATCATGGCTTTTAACATGCATGCATACAAAACAAAATACATCTTAACATGGATTTTGACCCTATTTTTTATGCATTTTGAGCTTGTAGTCAAGTCCTATACTCTTTTTTTTTGCCATTGCTTTTGGAATACACATATATATGTATGTATGTATGTATATAGTTTAATGCATGCCATGTGAACTATAAACTGGTAGATCACTTTGCTAAAAATAACAACAATAGTAACAACAGCAGCAGCAACAACAACAGCACCAAAACATAAAATCTTAAATCTTTGTCTACTATTTTATCCCTATTTTTTGGTTTTTTTCGGGGTTTAATGTAACGAAATGAATAGCAAAAGTGGCAGCAAAATAGCTAAAGCCAGCAGTAACGATGACTTGCTTTTTAACTTTGAGTGTTTTACTATCTTGACTGCTGTTCATGTTAAAGCAAGTCTGCTGCTGCCTTCCTGGTTTTGTTTTTAAGATTCAATTTTTTTTTTGCCATCATGTCAATGGCCATGTTACACGTTTCATGGCTTAACGCCTCCCATAAAATTACCTTTAATGGGTTTCAATTAATGTATAGAGCGATTTTCTTTTTTTGGTTTCTTACTCTTGGTTACTTACGTTTTAACCAAGATTTTTTTTATTTTTGGCATAGAAAACGAGAGAGAGAAAGAGATTTTGAAATGTTTTTGATATTGGAAACTAGGCGCTTAATTTTGCTATGCTCGAGAAGGGTCTGTAGTTACTGGGAGCAAACAACACGTATTTCAAATGTTGCATCAAGGGAAAAAAATTGTTTAAGTGTGTTTAATTTTATGTCGCCACGTATCTAAACATGTGTATCATGAAACTCAAAACTTTTATTTTGTCTGGGGTTTTTCTTTTTTTTTTTTTTGTTCATTTTTTTCCTGTAACTCTTCTGCTGTCATACAACAAAGTTAGTGGCAAGCTTAGAGCAAACGTGGCAAGATGATGCCAGTAAAAGTTTACTCGTATAAAATGGAAATGTTTTCTTTGATTACAACAAATTCAAACGATTTGTTTTTATACTGACAGTAAGCAATTTAATGGTTGAGAGAACTGAAAATCGATCATTCGTCTTTTGAAGGCGTTCAACTCGGTTTGTTTTATCATAATTAAATAATGAATATGAGCCAGTAGAAAGCAAATATAAAAACAATAACAAAAAAAAAACAAAACAATAATTAAAGTATCACCCGATCATCTATCGGTTTAAATATCAACCTTCGGTTACTTCCAATCTGGCAATACTTATGTCATTCTATTCTATCACAGAATTCAATATATTATCTCCACTGAACGTATTGAATCGATTTACGCTTGAGCAACATTGAGATTTACTGGGCCAACGAGAAACTGAACGATAAAGTCGATTTTGCCCAAAAAAAATCATCTTTTCGGATGAAGCTCATTTTCAACTTTGTAGGTACGTTAATAAAATAATCGTATTTCTGGTTCAGAAAACCCACTCGTGGTCCTAAAGAAGCCTATGCACCCATTACGAGTGACTGTTTGGCGCGGCTTGTGATCCATATTTCTTTGAAAATGATTACGGCTCAACCAATACGGTCAATGGAGACACCTATCGCATATCGATGGGTCAATTTGCTTATTTGCTCACTCATCTTAGGCCACAATCGATTTATTGCGTCGTTTACATTTTATGGCCATTTAATTAGCCGAAATAGTAATGGTCGATTTTGATCACGCCGCCTGTCCAAAATTCTTTGAGATAGACATTGGCACTGTAAACGACTAACATTTTGGGTCAATGATTACCAACTATTTTTTGGTTGATATGGATGATGTGGATACCAACCATAAGTAGCTTCAACAGGCCGATTCCACATACCATACATCTCATTGCACATTGAATAGTCTATCCCCGTTAAACTGTTTCTTTTGGGAAGCGGTCTTCAGAGTCAATATAACCTATGCCATTGTTCCAATTCAGCCTGATTTATGCCACAGACTCATGGAAAGTTTGACTTTTCGTATGCACTCCACCCAGAGAAGCGGTGACGGAAGAAAATGCCTTTTTCAAATGTCCTCGAATTTTGATATCTCACACATTTTGTTGGATTTAAATTTAAAAAAATGGAAGCACTTGATGAAAGATCCGTTGTGTAAAATAAGTTTAAAGTAAGTTATCGCATTTAAGAATAGAAATAGTACATATATGATTTGCGTACTTGTACTATGATTTGTATACAAAATTTATAAAATGTTTCTAGCGACAACTAAATTATTTAGTTGTGGCAACTATTTTGAAAGAGTGTATACAATTTACTGTATCCTGTATTTAATATAATTGTGTTGCAATAAAAGTTTAAAGTTAAAAGTCTTCACTAATAATACAATTTTAATATAATGGTATTTGTCTTCTAATACTTTACTGAAATTTTTTATACGATTTTTTTTATGTAATAATTTTTTTTATAAAGATAATCAAATATTTAATTGTAGAAAATAAATATTTAAGTGTTTAAATTTCAAAAATCCAAAAATTAATTCTTTTTTGATTACTTTTTCACACAAAGTGCAGGATCTTCATACAATTGTTTTATTTTTTTAGGGAGGGCGGGGGTTGTTTTCTTTAGTGCTTATATATTTTTACTTTATTTTCTACTTCTTATTTTATTATTATTATTTTTTTCTTTTTTTTTTTGTATAAAAATAAATTTTAAAATTTTCTTGTTTTTTAAAAGCCTATTTTCCCCAACTAGCATTTCATATATACTCAGTGAGTATGTATTTGCTAAACTTTTTATTTACATTAAATAAGTTATTGAATTGGGCAACATTATAATAAAACTCATAAACTTTTCATTTGTTTGTTTATTTTATTAATTTCATTACATTTATGATCGTAAACGGAATTTTAAGTCATTTGTAAATAAATTTCGCCACTAATTTCTTAATCAAACTGTATTAATGAAATTAAACAAACAATACAAAACAAATTGTGTGTGTTTGTGTGTGTATATAAAAAAAAATAATAAAATCAAGCCTCCCCCTACAGAAAAAGGGGTAATAAAAACTTTCCCACCAAATATCAAAATCTAAAAGCTAAAATAGCCATTCAGGCTACCAGCCAGCCAGCCAGACAGGCTGACAGCCAGACATAATAATAACAACAATGCAAACAATAAGAAATGCAAGGAAACACCAGATATACCACATACAACGTACAACATACAATATAAAACAACACCACCTTAACCAGTTTTTGACCATATGTACGTTAAGATTTTCTTGGCTTAAATAAAAAAAACAGTAAAATGAAATACCAAAAAAAAAAAAATGAAAAATGAAAAAAAGGAACAACTAAAGGAGAGCCTCCAACAATAAAATTCATATTGAAATAAAAACAACAATTGTTAAACAATAACGTTAAACTAAATTTGTTGTTATTGTTGTATTGTTGTTAAGCATGCGCAATAAGCCACCTTTCAGTTACAATTGCATTTGCCGTATATTTTATAACATACTCGTACATACGTATGTACATGGCTATTGCTGTAAGCTAAGCTTTAGCTGTGCAGCATTATTGGCAGTGCGGGTGTTATGGCCCAGAGATGGCATACATAGTTGTAAATTCCATATTATAAAGCCAAAAAAAAATTAAATAAAATAAAAGGAAACTAAACAGGATTGTTTCGTTTTTTCTTTGATTTTACTTTGAATTGTTTCCAAAAAAAAATAAAAACAAAAAAAAAAGGAATTATTTTACATTACAAAACGTGCAAAATTCATGCCAACGAAAAATCGAATTTTATTTCAGCATTCGCAGCATAGTATGGAATAGGGAGTATATAAAACATTTTTATTTGCGGAGATCCACCCTTTTTCGGTTATTGATATAACACGATATCTTTAGTGTACCTATATAATGTTCTTAAAACAAAAACGGCAAAAATGGCAAAAAAATGAAAACAAAACCTTAAAGAAATCATTATGATGATGCTTTTATAATCATCATGAAACAATTGAAGTTCTTAAGCTTTATACAAAGATCAACAGATGCTGATTCGGCAAAGGTACATACATAAATGCAGAATGAGTTTCCTATATGAAATAAAGAAATCTACACTATCTTCATCAATAGTTTTTCCTAAATTTTTTTAATATTTTTTTCGCCTTCATTTCACTAAAGCTTAAGAAGATAATCTCTATAAAAGTTTTTTTTTTATTTTCTTTCTTAGTTTTTCCATGCTACAGCCAGCTATAGCATATGGTGGTTGTCTTTCTAACATATGTTTGTGTTATGCTATTCTATACATATATACATACATACATATATTGTATACAGGCCTAGAATAGATACTACAAAGGTATTTCTGTTTTTGTTGTGTTTTTTAAGTTTTACGTTAAGGAAGAAATAACACAACATTACAAATAAAATCTTAAAAAACAACAAAACAAAAAATATATATTTTTATATCGTATATTGTGAAGCAAGAATCGTGACTATGTAGTATAACGTGGTTTCATGTTATTGTTGTTGTTCTTGTTGCTGCTGTTGTTGTTCGTAAACTTGATGCTGCCACATTGATGATGATCATACATACATATAATGTGTGCTATATGCGATCATCATTATTATCATCATGATACTCCTAGTCATCATCATTATGGTTTTCTGCAAAATCATATCTAAAACTATGCGATTTACCGACATGCTGTGCATGCTGATATGATAAAAAAAAAGAACTAGTGTTCCAAAAAAAAAAAAAAAAAATTAAAAAATATAAACGAAAAGTAAAAAAAATAGCATTTCTAAAGAACAGTCAGTCTTGTATAGACCCAAAACTAACAGGCCACCAAAATATTAAAAGAAAAAAATTTAAAATCGAGTCTTGATGATATTTTTACAGCTTAAAAAGAATTTTATGACTTTTGGTTATTGTTTTACCAAAATACTGCCAAATGTACTTACGTTGGGAATTATTTTCTTTCTTTTGTTTGTTGACAGCAACTTAATGTTAAAAGAAAAAAAGTTCTAACATTTTTTAATTCATCGGAGTATTGATTTAAAGTAATTAAAATTTAATTTCTTCTTAAAAAAAATGTTTTTGGCCAACCACAAATGGCAATAAATTGAACATGCTTCTTTCAATTCAATTTCATTTAAAATATTTGATTTTCTTTCAAAAAATTATAAATAATAAGTTATGCTAAAAATATACAGCTACTATTGTAAAATAATTAAAATAGCACAAAAACCAGCAAATGCTATTATTTCAAATAGCACGACATTAAAACGAATAAAAATTGCTACACAGCATAACAACAAAAAAGTAATATATCATTTAAATAGTAGCAAATTTGTTCAAACACATACATATGTATGTTGAAATAAAATGCTATTTTGTTAAATATAGCTTGATAAATACAAATCTTGATAGGAGGCAAAACAGTTGAGTATTGAGAAAATTTTGTACTTGAAACTGATCATACTATAAATACTATAAAAATACTATACTATAAAAATACCGTAGAAGCAGTAGCATTAATTGTATGAAAATATAATAATTGTGAAAGAAATAATTTGTAAACAAATTACAGAAATAAAAAATAGTATTCCAGATTTAAGAAATTAATTAAATTTGAATACAATTAAGAGTATCATTAATGCAATTAGCACGTGGAAATATAGAATTGTGCAGTAAGCTCATAAATGCAGAAGCAGCAGAAGATAGCATTAATGGTTATTACCAGAAGTGGACTTTAAAATGCAACCAAATTTTGTATTTTCTACTAGGCACTAAAACATTCTGTGACTTAAGGACTGTCATAAATAAAAAAGGAGCATAAATGCCATAAATATTGAAAGCAAGAAAAACAGAATTTACTACTAGTAATAGTAACAAGTTTGTTATTATTAGACTACAAATAATAAAAATGGGCCAATTTCTAAAATGGATAAATAGAAACCAAATGGAAATTTAAAAATGATTAAAAATTTCGATACCATTAGAATGTGAATTGCATAAGAGGAATTAATGTAGCGTCAGTAGCAAAATATTGGAGAACAAACTGAACACAAAAGATATAGTAAAGAACAAGAATACAGAAGAAAATTTAATGATACGAATGTTTTATTGGAATAGCATAGTATGAAAAATTAATCGATGTACATATTTACTGAAAGCAGTTGTAAAATTCTGAAAAGAAAAACTTTGAAATTTTCACAAATAATACTTAGAAATTTAATTTCAAAGCTATTTTATTTTAAATCGCATAAAATTATAATAGCATATAATTAAATATACACAGTAATATTTACTGGTACTAGCGGTAATAGTAAACTTGTATTTAAAAGAAAATTAGATTTTTCCAAAAAAAACCAAAAAATTTGCATAAAAAGAAAGTTTATAGACAACAGAGAGAATTTTTAAAATAAAATAAATTACCTAATTTATATACAATTAAAATAGCAGTAAAAAAATTAGAAATTAATTTCTACATTACGTGCTGTAAGAAGAATTATTTAAAACCCCGAAAAATCAAATAAATATTGAAGTAAAATATGTTTAACATCGTTAAATTCTACTAATAACATAATTAAATGTGATTATTTATTTGGAATCGCCGTAGTATAGTAGGTAGTGTGTTGACTTATTAGACGTGAGGCCGCGGTTCAAACACTATGTCTGACATCAAAACGAAATAAACAAAAAAAAATATTTCTTCAGTGACTTCCTCTCAGCCGATTTATGCAAAATCTCTGAGTGTAAATAAAATTGTCATGAAAAGTTGATTAAAAATCTTTCGTTTAGGAGTAGACTTTTAACTGTTTAAATATCATAAATTGGAAATATCGATATTTCCCACTATTAGGCGGGGCAATAAATTTTGTAGCTTTTAAAAGCAGCAGGATACATTAAAAAGTAGGAAAATTGGGTGCCAAATGAACTGAAGCCGATGCATGTCTGAAATCGTGTTTGATCGCATTAAAAAACATCATAAACAGGATTTATTACGTCAACTTCAATCACAAGAAGTAATCTGTGAAGTGATGGAAAAGAGCAAAATCGTTGGCCAAGCAGAATGCGCGGCATTTGGTGGATCATAAGGATGTGAGCCATGATGAGCTGCTATAAACGGACATGACAACGCCATACACATACATACTACATATTTCGACATCGTTCCAAAAACTATTTGCATAACAATAGGTTGGAATTTTTAGCTCATCCGCTCGTATAGTCAGACTCTGCCGCTTCCGACGATCACTGCACCGATATGTTTCGATCACTACAGAACGTGCTCCCCGGAATACACTTCACTTTAGAGAAGGGCATCAAAAAATGATTCAATTACTTTTTAGATTTAAAAATCGATGGACAATGCTTTGAATGGCATATTCTTGTAATTGGCTGTCTTAATAAAGTTTTTACTTTCAATAAAAATAATCAGTTTCTGAATTTGCACAAGCGTCGATTCTAAAACCATTTGAATTAAAAATTTTTAATTCTATTATTAAATTTTTAAGAGCCTATGGAATAGTAAGAATAAAGCATATACTAAAATGATTTTATTACTATTATTAAATTTACAAAGAGTAAGAAGTTCATTAAACCGTTATAAGCAAAGTGAATAATTAGAAAAAAAACATTATTAAGGTTACTATTTATTATGCTTAGGGTACCCCTGACAGTTGGCCTAAGTTAACATAAGTTATTATGGTGGTTTATACTAATTATAATAGCACAAATTCTTGTACTTTTGCAAAAAAGAAAACTGATAAGTTTTGAAAGAATTTAAATACGAAAAATATTCTCATACAATTACTAGCACTAGAGTTTGAAATACTAATTGAAAATGATACATTTAGGTATGCCGTATATAATACTTCTCTTTATCCAGCCGCTTCTTTTATCATAAAAAAGAAATGAACATTCTTATGAAATTAATTAAGTTGGCAAGTCCCTTGCTGGGTTTTAAACGTTTTAAATTTATTAAAATTATTCTTTTTTTTTTTTTTTTTTTGTTTTTATATTTTTCATTATAATCTATTTTGTTCGCAAAACTATAAAAGCGCAAATAGTGAAATACTAATAGATTTGCGTGTTAAATATTCATTTTTTTTCGTATAGTGGCAGTTACAGTTAAAATAATAATAAACCAGACCTTAACGCCACACTCAAAAAGCCAACGATAGAGCAGCAGCAGCTAACACTATATGTATGTATACTGAAGTGTATTAAGTTAACTGAACATTAACTGCAATTAATTGAACTTCCTCAAAAGCGCTAACATACATAGTTAGACTGACTACAAAGCTATAGAAGAGCTAGACAAATAGAAAATTACCTAAATAACATAGAACTATTAAATAAAGTGCAACAAACATGAACTTCATATCAGAAATGCCAAGACGAAATGAATTAAACGAAAAAAAAAGAAAAAAATTAAAAAAGTATTTAAAAATCAAAAAAAAAAACACACGTTTTGCGCACGCGCACTTGTTGCGCATCGCCAAGCAATTAAAAGCGTGAAATTACTTTAGCAAAAAAATATAAAAAAATACAAATAGAAGTTTATAATAAAAATAAATACAAAAAAAAAAATGAAACAAAAATAAATATTGCAAAAAAACTAGAAAAAATAAAACACAATTAAGAGACAATTAAACATTGATTATTAAATTAATTGCTTATAACAAAACTAATAAAAAAAAAATTAAGGAAGTTGACCTAGTTTTCTTCCTACAAAAAAAGAAAAGAAAATAAAAAACAACGAAATAATAATAATAGTTTTAAAACTTATTCATTTATGTTTAATACTACAAATTTTTCTTTAATTAATTTTCCATGTTGGCTTAATTACTCTCAAAACGCAAGTATATGCCTGGAAAAATGAACCAACTTCATCATCAGCTTTGATTAGATTCATTTCAATCTTGTTTTTTTGCTTCCATTGCCTGCAGTTAGTATCGACTGCATGGTGCTCTACAATAGCTAAGGCCAAATATGGTCTAACCAAGCATCGGGTCCGCCATCTAACGTTTTTTTTCAACTAGTGCTTATTTCGTGAATGGTAACACTTAGCTCAGGTCTGATTTGACAGATAATTAGTTTTATCCTTCTGCTGAACGAATATGGTTGTGTATACGCTTGAACAACAACGCTAAGTGGGACTGCGATCGACTTACAGAAGATGACGATTTTGGCAAAAAAAATCATCTTTTCAGATGATGCTCATTTTGATCTGGGCGGGTCAATGGCGATCGTTATCGGGCCATGTTGAACGAATTTTTGTTTACAAAAATTGAAGAGGAGGATATTGGCAACATTTGGTTTCAACAGGACGGCGTTACGTGCCACACAGCCGAAGCTACACTCGATGTTTTGCGCCCTGTTTTTGAAGATCGCATTATCAGCCGCAAAGCTGATGTCGTTTGGCCACCTCGGAGCAGCGATTTGACACCGTTGGACTATTATTTGTTTGGTGCCGTCAAAGATAAGTGTTACGCCGACAAGCCAGAGACAATTAACACTTTAAAGGACAATATTCGTGAAGCCATTGGCGAAATACGGCATGCAGTAGGCTACTGCATGGCCAGCCGAGGCAGCCATTTGAATGAAATTATTTTCCATTATTAACCGGAAGAATTGTACTTTCAAATAAAAAAAGAAATTTGAGAAAATATTCAGTAGTTTTTTTTAAAGCATTTTCAAAAAAAAAAAAAGTTATTTGGCGGACCCTTTAGCTAGAAGTGTGATCTGGTCAACATTTATACTGTTTTCTTGTGTTCCCCAGACTTGTCATATTGGATATAATTTACTTATCGAAATAGAATTATTTTAAATATTGGGTACATTTTATCCAAGAAGAAGGCTACTAAAGTCAAACATTCAACATAATACTACAATTCCTTCAGTTCCTTTAAGGAGCATAGAACAGTCTTTGTTTGGTAACTCACTCTATTTTTTTTAATCTTCTCTTCGTCTCAGTTTTAAAACATATCTGTCATTGTCCGACACTTAAGAAACTAAGACGATGTGTGGAACCAATTCCTAAAACTATTAGTATGGCAGGGAAAATCCAACATTTAACGACATATGGCAAAATCAATATAATTCTGTATCAAAATGGAACGTATGAGATTTAGATGAGATATTCCTTAAACTTTTTCATCTACACAAGCGATTATTGTTCTAATGCTGTAGGTCATAATCATTATCCATTGCCTAGAAGTAACACTCTCTGAAAAAACATCGTGTTGTGCTATTCGTTGTAGTGGTAAGTCACTGTCCCCAATCTTCTAATGAAATTCGTTGTTAATGTTATCCTCTGTGGAGATAAGGTATCAAAAGCTTTCTTGAAGTATAATTTCATAGGAAAATTGAAAACTCCAATCCTTTTACTCTACAAATTTATTTTTTCTTCCACTGTAAAAATATATTCCGCTGTTGTATTCGATGTAGTGGGATATAGTGGTGAAAAATCGTTACTTAATTCAGTCTGAACATTCAAATTGAAGAATCCTATCCTTTTACTATACAAATTCATTGTTTCTTCCACTGTAAAAATATATTCCGCTGTTGTATTTGGTATAGTGGGCTATAGTGGTGGAGAATTTTTACTTAATTCAGTTTTATCCACGAGTAGCGGAACCTATCGTTTCAAGTCTTCTCCGAATGAGACTTTTTTTAAGAAACTTTTCTTGGCAATTTTATTTACTCTTAAAGATTACTGAGCGAACGTCACCGAAGAAATTCTTTTATCCTTTTTTTGGGGTTTGAAACACGGGCTCGTGTGTAATGAGCCAACATAATATCTGACTCCCGATTTCTTACTTTCAAATTTGAAGCAACGAACCAACAATCTGAGGAAAACAGCTTTCAAGTGCATGGGTTTTGTTTAAGAACGATGCACAATATATCTTAATTCATCTGATATTCCTAATTTTCATACAATATATGTGTCTATTAAAATCGGTATAAAAGACTTATTGAATATTCTTAGAGTAAAAGTCTACAGGAGGCGAAATACTGGACTGCGGTGGCAACGGGTATTGAGTTTCACTGCTTATCTACTATAATAAAATAAATGAATAAAATTTGCTTCAGTCAAATAAGGGAATATGTTGCCTACCCACTGTAACAGACAGAATTCGTACTTTAAATAGACTATAAGCAAGCGAAACTGTTATCTTGCAGAAGAAGTCTCCCTGTTCCAAGATGGATCTTGTTTCAATGTTTTGTCGGTATTACGATAAAAAAGATAAAAGAATAAATTCTTATTATTTCCTAACTTTGTTACAAGTAATCAAGTCTATTACAGCATGTTCTAGGGCGATAGAGTTACCATTTCTCGTTGATTAAAAATGCCCTGCGTAAAAATGTATGGGATTGTGGCGTTTGTTGATTTCGAGATAAAAATATGACCCACGTTGCTTGTATAAAAATGTTTATGTGCTTAGAAACACAATCGGCTAACATGGTTAAAATGTTAGTACAGATCAACAGCTATTATAAGAGTAATAATGACATTACAAGTCGCCTTCGTCCTTGCATTACTGCAAAAGAACTTATGGAACCCAATACCTTATAAACACGGGGACTACGACAAGAGCATCGATGTAATATTTTAATATAATATGTAGCAAACATTACCACCTAGAATGGTGTAGGGTGCAATAAGAAGAGCAAGAAAAAAGTGCATTTAGCCATGATGTAAGTGTAACCACAAGTATTATGACTACAAAAAAAAAAAAAAAACGGCTATAGAAACTTGAACGAGCATGAACTTTTCTTAATTTTTTCTTCTTATCCTAAGCACAGCATGTAGGTATGTATGTATGTATGTATAAAGAAGAGTATTTAATTTAATTTATGGTTTAGATTTTCTGCTCTCTAATAAAAACTTTAACTTTAAACCAAAAGAAGAACTGAGGTAGAAAGAATAAGGTTGCCATTATAACTATGATATGTTCATGAATTTGACAGTTTTTAGAAAAAATGAAAAATGTAGGGAATAACATTATAAACGTAGTTAGTCGTCGGCAGTAGTCAGTGTTAATAAATAATAGGGTTAGGAAAGTCACAAAACAAGGTTGATATCAAAAAAAAAAAAAAAAACTCTAACAATGACATGTAAAGCCTTGATGATATTTAATGTCATTTGTATGTGAAAAGGCAATATATTTCATTGTTTAAGTGCAAATATGGGTTAAAATTATATGTTAGAAGGCGTAGTACTATGATTACAAGAAGCAAATACTTAGAACAGTGACAACTCTAGGAGTTAAAGACACCTTTTTTTCATGGCTTTCTAATTTAGTGGTTAAGTGTTATGAAATTCAATTCAAGGCACTGTATACATACATATATTAAAATTGAGTTAATTTTGAGCGTCTAAAATAATATTATAATCCCAACAGCACAAAACAAATGTTACGTACTTAACTTCTTTTAATTTAAAATTAATTAAACCGTTATATTTATTTGTTGTTATTGTTGTGATTTTTAGAGAAATTTTCTATTGCTAGCTGAACTAAACAGTTTTGTGAAGCGAGTTTTCTTTTTAACCCTCTATCCCTTTAAGCTTCCTTCCTGTTTTCGATTTTGTTTTAGCAGCATACAATATTTCTTTTAATTTTTTCTCAAAATTTGATCACGATCATGTTATTTTTTGTAGTTTATTTTCGAAAAAATTTCGTGCTGTCTTGTAGTTTTTCACGTTGCTAATTTTTTTTTTTTTTTTTTTTGTTGCAGTTTCTGAAGAGAGTTTCACTTAAAGCTCATTTTAAATGAAAATCAATTTATAAAGGGTTTAAGTTTTTTTTCATTTTTTTTTCTTCAGCTTTTTTTTTTTTGTCTCGTTACAAAATTCTACTGTCAAGTACTACTATTTGTTTTACAAGCTGTGCTCAAATGAATTACAAGGTTTTTGGAAATGATATTGTTTAAGCTTGTAGCTGGATTTTGTTTTTTTTGTTTCATTCATGGCTTCAAAAACGAATTTGTAATTAAAGGGGAAGTTTGATCGTTAGAAAACCAAAAAGAGAAATATATTTTTAATTAACTGGCATTTGTATGAAAACAAATGAAATGAGAAGAAAAACACACTCAAATTCATTTGGCTTTTGTTTCAGTAGCAAATGCTAATCAAGTAAAAAGTACTTTTTTAAAAATAAAGGAACAAAAATTCAGTTTTTTTTTTTGTAAAGTTGTGAAGTATCAACTTATATTTAGCTTTCAAGTTGTCTAAATATTTTTAAAACAAAAATAATTGGAACTTTTTTAAAATACCTTAGTACAACTCAAGATAGTTTATTTAAATTGAAACCGAAAATGTTCAATTTCATATTAATCCATAAAATAATGAAATCTTTATCAACCCCCTTAGTTGAGCATACCTTTACAACCATCCACCTACAGTTTTTATTTAATATCGGGAAGGAAGTTATTCCAGACCTAACTTATATTATAGGACAAGAGCGAAAGAAGATACAGACTTGAGATATTGAGACCTTAAACTCTGACGGTTAGTTTCCCGCTTGAAATTTATCTACTTAACTAATTGCCTTTAAATTTACTGCAGTTTTGCACATTTTTTAATATTCTTTTAAATACTTTTGGAATATGTACATTTTTTTCAACTGAATAAATAGTGAGCGGTTGTAACCCCCTGGAGAATTAAAATTAGGGGAAGGATAGCGTAGCTTATGTATGAGATTGGTAGAATTGTTGAGAGCCCTAGAATATCTGACTATTAATACTTTATCTGAATACATAGCGAGCTACTATAACCCCCTTTAGAAGAAGAGGAAGCACAGCCAAATTGATGGTAGGATTGTGTGGATTTTGTAGTCGCCGTAGTTTAGTAGGTAGTGTGTTGGCTTATTTGACGTAAAGCCCGGGTTCGTATTCCAAGTCAGGCATCAAAACGAAATATGAAAAAAAATATTTCTTCGGCGACTGCCTCTCAGTAGATTTCTGGAAAAACTCTGAGAGTAAATAAAATTGCCATGAAGATCTTCTCAAAAAAATCTGTCGTTCGGAGTCGACTTTAAACTATAGGTCCCGCCATACATGTATAAAATTAATGCACACAACACAAGTGGTGTGAGAAGCTAGGTCGAAATCCTGACTGAAGGGTTGTAATGACCAATTATGTATGTGTGTATTGTGTGGATTTTACCCAGAGCCGTGCATGCTGCATGCTAAAGCTGGTAATCCTGGCAACAGATTTTAATTTGTACAACAGTAGGATTGTGATGTCTTTACTTAAGAGCCCTAGAACACCTGACTTTACATATGTACTTTATACTGTTGTATTTGTAAATTTTCTTTATCTGAATAAATAGCGAACAATTGTAACCCCCCTTAGAAAAAGGGAAGAATTGCCAAGTTGATGATAGGGTTGTGTGGGCTTTAACCAGAGCTGTGGATGCTGCATGCTACAGCTGGTAGCACTGGTAACAGATTTGAATGTGTACAACAGTAGTCTAGTAAATAATGTGCTAAACTGGAAGTGTAGAGGTTGTGCCTTCCAAACAAAGACTCTGGCCTGTTTCAATTTCTTTAAAGTGTAAGTTAGAAAACAAAAAATGACACCAAAAGAATAAAAACGCCAATTTCCTCACTGTTTCCCCTCTTTTGTGAGGCACTTTCTGGTATTTCAACATAGTTCCCTGCATGTACATGAATGAATATGGGTCATCGAATGAGTTTTAAAATATAATTTTCGTATACAGTTGAGCATCGATTATCCGTGATACGATTAACCGGGAACATCAATTATTCGGGATCGGTAATGAACAAAAGATTTTTTATTTTGAATCGATTATCCGGGTTTACATTACTTTACTTCGAACATAACAGAACAAGATAAATTGCAACTCTATCGTGTTCAAGAGAAGCTTTGGGCAAAAAAATAGAGTTAAAAAGAACAAACTACTTTAAAACATTTTTTAATTAGTAATTACACGTACATGTTAATACTATGTGCTCCATGTGTATATGTATATTATTTACATAAATAAAAAACTTATATAAAAATACCAATAAAGTTTTACCTCTCTTAACCGGAAAAATCGATTAACTGGGACGCTCCCGGTCCCCACTATCCCGGATAAGCGATGCTCAACTGTACTTTTGCCAATGCCAAGTTCTAACGACTTTTAGTTGTCTATTTTAGTAAAATTTTATTATTAACAGTTATCTTTAATCCTAAGCAAAAAGAAAGCTATGGAATTGTTTATATGTTAAAGTAAAAAACAAACAACTTTTTCCATTTAAAATTTTAATTAAAATCATGTTCAAATCATAATTTTTCACGAAAACAAAACAAAACATAACATAAAGAAAAAATCCAAATATATGTGCGAATTAATGCAACTATAAAACGTAAATAAATAACGCTATGCCTTAAGGAAAAATTGTCAACTTAATGCAGTTAAAGCAATTAATTTCTAGGTTGACAAGGCAAAAAACCATGACTCAGTTCCATCACTAGCTTGACTGACATGTCGGCAAACAGGCATGTATGTATGTATATGTATAATAAGGCTTAATCTAAAATGTATGACAACAAATAACATGATTTTAGATCAGGAAATATGCATGCACTTTTTCTTCTTCTTCTTCTTTTTCTCTGCTTCTGCTGCTTCATATAAAGGGTCCGCCAAATAACTTTTTTTTTTTTTGAAAATGCTTTAAAAAAAAATACTGAATATTTTCTCAAATTTCTTTTTTATTTGAAAGTACAATCCTTCCGGTTAATAATGGAAAATAATTTTATTCAAATGGCTGCCTCGGCTGGCCATGCAGCAGCCTACACGATCGGTCCAATTTTTAAGCACATTATCGATTGTGTGCAGCTGTATTTCACCAATGGCTTCACGAATATTGTCCTTTAAAGCGTCAATTGTCTCTGGCTTGTCGGCGTAACACTTATTTTTGACGGCACCCCACAAATAATAGTCCAACGGTGTCAAATCGCAGCTCCGAGGTGGCCAAACGACATCAGCTCTGCGGCTGATAATGCGATCTTCAAAAACAGGGCGCAAAACATCGATTGTAGCTTCGGCTGTGTGGCACGTAGCGCCGTCCTGTTGAAACCAAATGTTGCCAATATCCTCCTCTTCAATTTTTGTGAACAAAAATTCGTTCAACATGGCCCAATAATGATCGCCATTGACTGTAACGGCCACTCCTTGCTCATTTTCGAAGAAAAATGGCCCAATTATGCCTCTGGACCAAAATCCGCACCAAACAGTGACTTGATTTGGGTGCGTCGGCTTTTCAATGTATGCGTGCGGGTTTTCTGTGCCCCAAATGCGACAATTTTGCTTGTTTACATACCCGCCAAGATCAAAATGAGCTTCATCTGAAAAGATGATTTTTTTGCCAAAATCGGCATCTTCTGTAAGTCGATCGCAGGCCCACTTAGTGAAGCGAAAACGCATTATACACAACCATATTCGTTCAGCCAAATCAGACATGAGCTAAGTGTTACCATTCACGAAATAAGCACTAGTTGAAAAAAAAAACGTTAGATGGCGGACCCGATAGTCTTTCTGCTTTCAAGTAAACAGCAGCACATACATATAAAATTCTATGCATTTTAATGGAATTTGTCTTTGCTTTAGTTGTACTGAATTAAGGCAAATAATATACAACAATATGGTCATAAAATATAATAATTTAACATTATAATTTTTATTCGTTGTTGTTGTTATTGTAGTTGTTTTTTAATTAATAACGTTTTTACTTGTTTTTGTTTTTACATTTTCAAATCTGTTAAGTTAGAGTTTGAAAATAAAAAATTAAAAGAAAGCCCAGGCAAAACATGTCTAGAAAAATACATACTTTTTGTGATACACAAAATATTCCCACGTTTAATAATTAAAAAAAAAATTAAAATAAAAAATATAACATGCTAAAGAATAAACATTAAAGAAAATATGCCATAACATGTAGTTGTCACTCATCTACAATTTATTTTGAAGATAAAACCGACTACAAACATACATACATTTGAAATAAATTTATTCCTTTTAACAAATTAAACATAAATTAAAATATATAAGAAAACGTTAATTTTAAATTAAGTAATTAAAATGAAAGAGTTATTAATTAAATGTAACTAACTAATGTTACTACTCCTGATGTGGGTGTTTGATGATCAAAACTGAATGAACAAGAAAACAAAAAAAAAAAAAAATGTTTTTTTTTTAATTATCATCAGTTTAAAGAATATTTTCCCAGGATAATATTCTGTTATATTGCAACTATGTTGATGACCATAACACGATAACCATCAATTTTCTTCTTTCTTTCTACAATGTCAAGTATTCGTATGAATGTATGGATGTAAGCATATAGCATAGCTTCAAAAAGATATGTATGTATGTATGTATCCTAAGAATGTATGGACAAAACTTACAATTCATTCCACCCAAAAAATCTTAAACCGAAATCACATCAAAAAGCAAAAAAAAAATGAAAAAGAAGAAGAAACAAAAAATGGAAAGAAAAAACATGATCATCTAACGCATTGTATAGAATATCTAAAAGAAAACAAAATCTGAAAAACCATAAACTTAACCAAATAATATGCCAAATAGAACTTTATAGTACTCAGCTTAAATTGAAAAAAAAAACGAAAAAAACGAAAAAAGAAACGAAACGAAAAAAAAAATCACGTGCATCTTAAAAAACAACCACGAAGGCAAAGAAAAAATAAACGCGGCATTTCAGTTTAAGCTTGATGTTTATTGTTGATGATCGTTTATAAGAAGGTTTATTCATACGGACACACCAACAAACTAACTGTCTGGACGACTAACTGTCTGTCTTTCTATATCGTTCTTCCGTCCGTCTCAATCTATGTACGTCTGTCTGTCTGTTTGCCTTTTGCTTTGCCTGTATCTAGCCTAGCTCTCCTTGAATTATAATAGCTTAGATCATAAAAACAGTTTGTCTTGTCTGTCCTGCTCTTTGTTTTTCTCTCTTTTTTCCTATTCTACCACTCTGGTCTCCTTTTGCGTTCCATACATAATATGTACAATGCGCAAGAGAGGGGAAAATTCATTTCAAACATTCTTGATTTTTCGCATGCTTAAGCTTTTAGGTTAAAGCTGTTGGTTCTGGTTTATTGTGGCATTGTTTGTACGTGTTCGTTTTACGGCTGCCTTTTCATATTGTTTTCTTCATTTCCCTACAAAATAATCTCGATTACTTTGCTTCATACACCAACAACCATCACTAGCACTATCTTTTTCTTTTTTTTGCTTCTTTTAATAAATGAAACGAAAAGAGCAGATTTTTATAAGAACCATAACATGCACGTAAGATTAATTGTGTTGTACGCATAGATGACAATATATTTTGATTATTAAAAATAAATTTGAATACAAAACTCTTTAAATCGAAGGATTTTTTCTGGCTTAAAACTTCATAAATGATACAAACAGTAATTGAATTATTTAAAACAAAACAAATAAAAACAAAAATTTTCAAAAATTAAGAGAATATAACATTGTTTCTCTTCTTTCCTTTTTACCTCTAAATACCTGAACTAAATTTTTGTATATAGGCTATACTGAAGAGCAATAAGAAAACAACAAGATTTCCTGAATAGCTTAAGAGCGATACTGGATCAATCAAACTGAGATCGTGCGGTTTGAACTCGATCTGCTTCTTCTTGAGAGGTTTTCTGAAGTCGCAGGTGTAAGCGTATAAGACACAAACCACAACATAACCTATTCAGCTTCATTTAAGCGGCAGAGTCTCGGAAAATTGGATTTTTCGGAAATATCCTGTTCTTCTTGAGGAGACTTAGCAGACGATAACAGATCCAATACATGTGCCTTTTTTAAGTCTCCTATTCTTATCTCAAAGCGCAACACTGCTGCTGGCAAATTTTTGAATAAGGTGTCACTGATAAAACACAACTGCTTAATACATATGAGCAGAAAATAGAAAAAAATACTCCATAAAATAGACATTTCAATCGTAAAGAGAGATGATACCTATGCTAGAATCGTTTCAGACAAACAAATGCACTAGAAAAACCTTGTTTAATTTCAATTTTATTGATCCATCCTCAAACACAATACATCGTTGAATACAAAAATTTGTTTTTATTAAAAAAAACTTGTGCCCTGGTCGTCTAGTGGGTAGTGTGCTAGACTATTAGCGTGAGGGTTGTGGGATGGATTCCCACCAGAGACTCTGGTCTGTGACACTACAACGAGCACATGGTCGAAGTTACTCCGCTCGTATATAATTAAATATAATTTGTAATTGTATTGTAATTAATAAATAAATAAAAATCTTGTGTTTCTATCAAAAAAGAAAAGTACTTAGTGATCCGTCCTTGTATAACGAGGCGTATTAATAAGGCCCATCAAGCATTTGATCTGGTAAACTGAAAGTAGAATACCTTATTCATATCACATCGAGCTAATCTATGTTTCAGAAGCCAAGTATATTTATGAGATTGTAGTATGAAACGAATCCAGTATAAAAGTTGAAATGTTAAAACTCTCGACATAATAAGTTCAGCAAAAGAATGAAATACACAAGATAATCGTCAAACTGGACGATCAACATATTCTAATTGAAATATCCAAACTAAATCTATGATAGGTTAGGCCAAATTGGCAGCCGTATGTTTGTAGACATAAACTTAGCATAACTTATGTACATGAATCCTATAAGGTCAAGTTGTAATATCATTACGTTCTATTCTACAATTCTTGGTTGATTTTGCTTAACCATTTCGATAATTTTGTAAATTTTACGACTTGGACAAGTGTCTTTCGTGTCAGGTTACTAAATTCTATACAATAACAGAAAAGATTTTTCGCGGTCTCTTGTTGTTTCTCGTCATTACAGCTTCTGCAGTAGTCGTTATCAGGACGTTTGGGCGTAAACACTCAAGTGATAGTAAGCACTTATGACTGCAATTGGGTTCTTAAGGTAGATTCTTAGTATATTTAATGAAAATTTTATTCGTCGAATATCTATGACCAGTTAGATTTGTACGGTCTCTATGTTGTTTTGGTTGACAAACCACATAGTGGAAACCAAAGAAAGCTGGTTGGTAGGAACTTTAGATTTATTCTTTAGGAAGTGTGTAAAACACCCAAGATCAAAAGTTTCAAAATTATCTGAAGCAATTTTTTATTAATTTCTTGATTTTTATTTTATAATATTTCTTACTTTTCTCTCTGGTGATTGTTAATAAAAATGAATTGGAAGAAAATCTGCATTAGTCTCTATAGAAATGATTGGTTTTCGAAAAGTGGGGGTTATGTAGAGTTTTGTCCATGACTGTACATAGTCTACTAATGTATGAAATATTAAGTGTATGGAAATGCTATATTTTAGGTAGCCTAGTAGGTAGTGTGTTGAAGTGAGGCCTCGGTTCAAACCCGAGATCAGACATCTCCAACAAAGCGAAATATGAAAAAATATTTCTTCAACGACTTCCTGTCAGCAGCCTACAGGCAAAAATTTTGAGAGTAAATAGAATTGCTATGCAAATTTTCTCAAAAATCTGTCATTCGGATTCTCCTTTAAACTGTAGGTCTCACCGAGTGTTAATCTTGAATGAAGGTTTGTAATGTCTGTCTACAATTTTGTATTTGAAATAAACTTTATGGTTCTCATATAGCTAGAAATCGAGAAATTAACATTTAGTCCTTTACTTAAAGGTTTGAAAATATCAATTCATTTAATTCATATTCAAATAGTAGATGTCCGAACAAGAATCATCGCAATATAGTGCGATTAAAACTAATTTAATTTTTTTTAAGTCTTCCTACAACATATGTTGTACTGATGTATGTATATGGAAATCATACAATTTTCTTATTGATATTCATACAAATATGTAGTAGGAAGTGTATTAGCTTATTAGACGTGAGGCCACAGTTCAAACAACAGGTCACACATCGCGAACAAAAGCGAAATATGTAAATATATCTTTTCGATGACTTCTACTCATCAGTAGACAGTGACAGTAAATAAAATTGCCATGAAAAGTTTCGCCAAATATCTGTCGTTGGGAGTCGCTTGTGGGTCCCGCTACTTATGTATAAAATTAACACACACAATATGAGTGGTGTGAGAAGTTATGTAATAATCCTTACTGAAGGGTTGTAATGATCAATTATGTATGTATGTGTGTACAACCATGTCTGAAGTCCTTTAAAATAAACTATTTTGTGTTCAAAATTTTATAATCATACAAATATAGCTGTAGCATACAAAATTGTTGCAAATATTTTAAAAAGATTTTATAAATATTTCATAATCAATACCAATTGAAGTACTTGTTGTTCTTGTTGGTTTTTAGCATTTACTTGAATTCGTATTTATTATTTTAGATTTCATACAAAAATGTCTGAATTAAATTAAAAATAAGTTCCGTAGAACTGAAGAGAGTTCTTTTTTTTTAAAGAAAATTAATAGTGTTTGTGTTTTTTTTTTTCTAATATTGAGGAAATATTTAATTTTCTTGATGTATCAGGCGAAAATGTTGGAATCTCAATTTATGACCATACAAAATTGCCAGACATAAATTATGCTGTTTCTCTTGGATGGCTAAAAGCCATATCAAAAACTTAGCTTTCTAAGGTTATTGCAAAACCTGAGATGACCTCATTTAATTACCAGAGATATATTTCGGATGCCAATTTAATAGCTATTTAGAAATGGTTTTAATTATGAATTGAACATTTAACTGTTTATCAATATTATAAACTCAATATTGAATTTCCAAAAGAAAAAAGGATACATTTGAATAAAATTTGAAAACATTTAAGAGCCTAGTTTTTTTTTTTTTTTGTTTACACTTGGAAATTAACTCAAAACCACTTGTTGTGATGGCAATCTTTAAGTAAAAAATATTTCGTATGTCTTAAGGGTTCATTAACTTAAAGGAGGGTGTGTTGTTTGTTTCTTTCTTCTTCAACTGCAAATAAAAAATTCTTATTTGTTTTCGAACAAAATCTTTAAAGCCATAAATCGTACTTGTAAAGATTCTTTCTCTTTGGTTTTTTCTTGGGGGGAAATTTCACAACCTCTAGAGTATGTTATGGTAGGCGTTAATAAAGTTTTTTATTCGTGTTTCTTTTTTTCAGGGGATTTTTATTTGTTTCCCATGTGTTAAGAAAACAAATCTCAAATCATTCGGATTAAATGATTTATGGCAAGAATTTGCTATAAAATAAACAAAAAAAAAACTTATAAAAAAAGAGGCGCTAAAAAATTTATTTTTTTTTTTTTTAATTCTTAATTTTCCTTCCTTTTTAATTTTGTTTTTTTTTATTTTTTTAATTTTATATTCACTATTGCAAGTGTCTTTAGTGTCTTTAATAGAATTGGTTATGGCTGTTAAGGAAATTGTTTTCTTCGAATGGAAAAAGAATTGAATTTTAATAGCATTTTAATATTTTTAGGATAAATAAATTTAAAATTGTTTTTCATTTTTTTTTTCTTGTACATTTTCTCTCTTTAGAAAGGCACACTTTACAATTTTGATTATGAATTTTTTACAGTATTTTTTTTTTGTTTGTTTTCTTCTTCAATTATCATTTTTTGTATGGTCATCATTAACATCATTATCGTAATGCTTTAACAACAACATAATGATTATGTTTTAGCACACCTTTAACGTTTTATTTATTTTTTTATATTCTTGTTATTTTTTTTCCCAATTTTTAAACATAAAAAAACTCTTCATCAGTTATTGTAGGCTGTCATAAAATGCGTGTTTATTTATTTGTTTTATTCTTTTTTTTTCAATTAAGAAAGTCAGTTATTTTTTCTTTAATTTTTTTATAATTTTTAATACACTCACCTTCACATGTGAATTGACCGTAATGCTTGCCGGAACTTTTATCACCACACACTACACACTCGATGTTTTGTTTGGGATCGATTTGGGAACCACTATTGCTACTTTGCGAATGAGAACTGTTGGCCTGGGAACTAGGCGTCGTACTACCACCACCACCACCACCGTTATTATTGCCGCCGCTTGCGTTATTGCCACCACTACTGCTGCCCGAGCCCACCAGACAATTCGACTGTGAACCCTTAAGCATTGAATTCATGTCGTGAGCATTTTGATGCTGACCCGCTGACGCATGATGTGTTGTATTTGTTTGGGTCATGGCGGATAGATCCTCTTTGATGGTATGATGGCTGGTGGTTTGTTGCAGGTTACTTTGATTGGCGGATAAGGCGGATAGATCTTGTTTAATGCCTACCGATTGATGGCTGGTCACACTTGAGGGTGTCGTACCGCCGCCGGTACCCACCGAACCGGTATTTGTATTTTGTGTGCCAGCCAACGAACCCGGACCGGCGGAGGCATGTAAATGCTGACCCAAATTGGGATCATGCCAGGCCGTAGGTGGCGGTACACCCAAGGCCATTGATCTCGGTATACCTAATTCGAAAGGCGATAGTTCGGCACCCGATTGGGGCCGGTGATTGAAGAAACCGGGCGCCGTTGAGGGTGAAGCACACATAACGCCGCCTCCGTAGACACTTAAAGAGTTGTGTGTTATCATTTTGGCGGCCGTTGGTGTACACGTATTGTAAGTAGAATGCACTTTTGTAATTTTGAAAAGCCGCAGCCACTAAGGGACAACGGTCTTTGTACTTTCTCGTAATAAAATCCTTTATATTTAGGCGTTTTGCAAACAATCCAAATTATTTTGGTTTTCACTTTGGTTAGAATATTTTTTTTTTATTTTCCTTTATTTGCTTTTTGCAAAGATATTTTTAAATATTTTTCAAATATTTTTTTACATTTTAATAATTTTTTCTTCTTTCTTCTATTTTCAAACACTTTTGTAATTTATTTAATGACATTAAATATTTAACACTTTTTGAAAAATATTTCTTTAATACATTCAATATATATTTATTTAATTTTCTTTTATTTATTTTTTTTAAAGCAACTTTGAATATTTTTCTTTTTCACAAAACAATTATATACAAAATTTTCTTTTCTATTTCTGTTGCGAATGTGCTAAAATTTTAAAAATATATTTTTATTTTATTTTTTTTATATTTTTTGCATATAAATTAAATTTTGTGTTTGAATTTTTTATTTTGTTTTTTAATTTTTTGTGTGTTAAGTTTTAAGAAATGCGCGTCATGCGAGCAGCGTAAATCTCAGCTGTTTTCGTAAGGCCTCTTAGAGCCTGACTGGCAAAACATTCGTGGCAAAAGGTACACGACCCGACCCGACTCGACCATTTCGACCTAACGACACATCACACAAATCTCTCTCATTCCACCACTCAAAAATCCCATAGATACACTTGGTATCTTATGGTTTCATATTAAAACCACCCTATTTTTTTGACTCTTCACTCTCTATACATTCATCTCTGTTGTTCGCATGGATACGATTCGAAAAAATACTCTCAGTCTCTGTTGCTCATTGCTAATTCGTAGTGGTGGTGGTGGTGAGCCAGATGGTGGTAGTAGTGATTCAGTTTATAACAAAAACTGAGTATGAGTGAATGATGGTGGTGGGGCAAGACCTCAAAATGTGTTTTATTTGCACTTTTGAGTCAAACATTTAACAGATACTTTGTGTTTTTGTTTTTTTTTTTTGTTTTCTTGTTCATTCACTATCTCCGACCATATAATGCCTCAGTACACGTACTCACAACCATAAGATACGTTTGCTCTTTTATTTTTCTTTGCTAATATTAATGTTAACGAAAGAAACAAAACAAAACCCAAAAAAAAAAAATCACTCATTGGATGTACTCAGTTGTGTGTATTTTTCTTATTGAGCTTCATTAACTTCTCAGTACATTGTTGACGGATCCATACATTTGTGCTCCGCTCTATAATGGTACTCTCCTCTTGTGTTTGTGTGTCATTTCATATGCAGCATACATATACTCATTTGAAAAATATTTTCTGTTTTTCTTATTAGTTCGTTTAGTGTAACTGACAGTTACGTCGTATCTTTAAGTTACTCTGTTAGTTTCTATTTTTTCATCGTTTCTATTGCTCTTATACGAATAATATAGTTTTTTAAGATTTCTTATCTTTAAGTTTTCTTATTCGCCTTTTTAATTTTATTTTTTTTTTTCTTGTTGGTTTTTTTTTTATTTATTCAGTCATTTTTAATCTTATTTAGTAAGCAGAGAAGAAAAAAAATATAATAAAATAAAATAAAAATCCCTACCCATGTGTGTGTGTGTCTTTTCAAGTGAAGCGTGTATCTGTTTTAACCATTTCTTATTATCTGGTTGGCTAATTAAAATGCGTAACTGTTCGTTAGAAAACTGAAAATATTTTCAAACTCCTTAAGGTTCGCATAGGTTTACTACATACATACATACATATATGTATGTACTGCATTTTAAAAAAGTAAGCTTTCATCACAGCTAAAAAAACATCATGAACAATAGCCTAAAATTTTAATTGCTTAAATTAATATGAAAAAATAACTAACAAATGATTTCAAAGTCTATGTGCATTAAATAGCATTCATTAGATAATCTTTAAAATAAATTTTAAAAAGTCACTCCACTTTTTTTTTAAATTAAATACAATTCTACTAACATTTTAGCAATCTTCATTATAAAGTTACAGTCGGTTAACCCCAGCTTTATTATGCCATACATCATAATATACTTTTTGAAAATAATTTAATTCTAAAATTTTACAGACGTCGTAGAGATTTAATTTTTCATGTTAAAATCCATTATAATTGGCGTTTGACCCAGGTTAACCCGGTAACAAGATTACGAAATGAGGAAAATTAAAGCCTAATTAACAGTTTAAGTCACAAATAGCTACGACGAATTTTGGTGACAAATTTTAATTTCTTTACATCTATTCTACTACAAATATTTGAGAAGCATTGAATTAAAATTACGGATTGCAGGAAGGTCAATTTTTCACTGGTTAGACCGCGATCAGAAATTTTCTGTATCTTCCTGGTTAAAGGAAATGCTTATTCGGGAGCATTACAATCCATGTAATCTAATTATTTTATGTGATGTAATGTAAGTAACTTGCTCCTTTTCATATCAAAATTATGGTCCAATTGAGTTGTATACGCTTCAACCACCATGCACACACTACACCACTTCTGTGTACCCTGGTCAAAGGAAATGCCCTTATAATGTCTTATGTTTATAGAACCGCCCGCATTGGAGCCCATGTTAGTTCTTTGTCCCATTTCATCTAATCATTATAGTAGCCGAGATTGAAGACAGCGTAATACCTTACTTGGCAAAGCGTCTACTAATTACTAATGGATGTATTGTACACACTTTCCAAGACCTTCAGGATTGCTTGACTCTCCAAAAAACAACCGAAGATATCTGCCGTACACTCGAAAATACTTTAGCCAGTTGAATGTGAAAATTTCATGAAGTTATTCTCACTGTTCAGGCTCCTGCTAAAGGTATGCCCACAGGCTCATAACTTCGATTTAAGATCGTAATCTTATCCCTATCATATAGACAAGGCCCAACCATTTACCAATTTTTCATAAAGTCCAGCACATAATAATGGTAAAAAGTATGCCTTTATCTCGATAAGCAGGTTATTTATAGCCAACTTCAATTGAAGGTGCGATAATTCGCCATTTTGAACAATGAATGTCAAAATCTATCATCTTCGGCGTAGTGGTCAAATTCAAAGTAGATGTATCCAGATTATTACTCTTTAGTTTCTCTTTAAATCGCAAAGTCCACACCCTAGCACCTAAGCGATCCCAATATTGCAGAAGACTTGACGTTATTAATGTGATGTTTTTATAACACAGGGTATTTCATTTGCTTGAGTATTTTTGTTTGTGTTTTCCATGCAAACAGGCAAGCAAGTGAAATAGCCTGTGTTACAAAAACATCACATAAATCTCACCTCAATATCTCGGTAGCATAATAAGTAAATATGATGGCTATCATGGAAATGTTGCTGACAAAATTAATAAATTGCCAACAGTTTCTTGAACACTATATCGAGTATGGGGGTTTAATAACATGCGCCTACATGTTATATCACGTGGAGTACTACAGGGAGTACCCGTTTGACGTAGCGTAGCTTCCGATTAAGCTTCAATAAGATGGCCGCTATCATCTGTCAACTTTCGGAAGTCTGGGAAGAGTATACCAATCCACATTATATCCAAGAGCTTCCAATGCATCTCTTAAAAATCACTGTTTGGTGTGGATTTAGGTGTGGCGGCGTCATCGATGCGCAGTCCTTAGAGAACAACATTGGCCAGGCTATCGCTGTCAATGGCGACCACTTTAGGTCGATGATTAAAAACTTCTTTTAGCCCGAATTGAATGAACTGTACACCAACGACTACGGCGCTACATGCCACCCAGGTCATCACGCATTGGATATTCTACATGAGCGTTTTGAGAGCATGGTTATCTTACGTGGAGGTGATGTGGACTAGCCACCGAGATTATGGGATTTGACAATGTAAGATGTTTTTTGTGGGATGTGCTATTTTAGGTCGCGATTGTATACACAAATTAAAGTGGTCCTCAAAGCCAACATAACACATGCCTTTGTTAAAATTCAGCCTTATTTATGCGAGTGAGTTTGGGTTTCCGAATGCGCTCCACTCAGAGATCGATGTTGTATTCCACACATACATATACTATGTTAAGACTTTACCAAAACTATTCAAATTATGAAGTAAGCGGCCATAATAAATTTTCTATTTTTTTAATATTTTAAGGTCCAATTTTTTTTTTTTTTTTGAAAATTGAAAATTTTTATTTCGAAAATTTCGCTTATTACTAAGCTTCTAGAAACATTAATTAACTTATTTCCTACAACATTTACAAAAAAAAAAAGGCCAAAGCAACTTGTAAGGTTTCATAACACTTGAAGTGAAGTACATATGTATATTTTATTACGCACATATGAAAAAATATTATTTTTATTTTTTTCTTTTTCCAAGTATTTGTTTTAAATATTATTTATAGCCCAAGTAATAACTAATTGTATTAAGTTATTATAAACTAAAAATAACACAAACAAAAAAATTTTTCCATAGTTATGACCACACCAATGGAAAAATATGTGCAACTCATATAAATAATAATTTAATTTAAATAAAAAAACAACAACAAAAGAGAAAAAGAAAAACAAAAGTAATAATACATTAAGTAAATTAATATTAAATACAGTATTACCTCGATTTACGTCGTCTCGATTTACGTTGTTTCGATTAACGTCGTCAAAAATTTTGTTCCCTTCAACTTCGATTTGCGTCGTCATTCGATTTTAGGTTTTCGCCTCTGTTGTTTATAAACAAAATCAGGGAAATTCCCTCTTTAAAAAAAATTCAATATTTGTGTGTAACTATTTGAATAAAATATAAATAGAGTTTTAAAAAAAATAAATATTTAAGTGCTAATGGATAATTTTTTGTTATTTATTAAACTTTTGAAATAAATTTTTATAATAAATCAAAAATCCATCTATATTTATGTATGTACTTAGTTATACAGAATAAAAATTGAATTATGTATTTTAGTTTTTTTTGGAAAATGTGCATAAATAAATGCATCTGATAGTATGAGTTATTTGAAATTCGATTTAGGTCGTTTTGATTTACGTCGCCTTTTTCCGGAACATTCTACGACGTAAATCGAGGGAATACTGTATTATGAATGCATATACATATATACGTAGTTGTTTGCATGTGTTTTTTTTTATTAATTAAATTATTACTTAAAACAAATACAATAAATTATCAGCAGACAAAAACAAGACACTGAAAATATTTTACAAATACAATGTTACTTATTATCACTTGCAAAAATAATTAAAAACTAGGGAGAATTTTTGAATAGCAACAACAATTTGCTGAAATGGAAAAAATTCAATAGTTGGAATGGAAAAACAAACACACACAGTTTATCTATTTAAAATAATTTTAATGATGATCGTACGTTTAGGTGATTCTATCAGCTGACTCAAATCATATAAATTTTTTTTTTGTAAATATAAGGTGTTCGAAAAGGTTAGTTCGCTAAAATGTAACACCAATATGTGTGTTTTCTTATTTCATATTTCGTAAAATAAAAGTTATTTGAAACCCTACACCAGAATTGATCAATTTCCTAAAAAGCAAACCTTTAATAATACAAGTCAATTTCAGCACGGCTTGAGCATGTTTTAACATCCGTTTGTGTATGCAAACCAAGTAACTGAATTTCACGTTGCAATTTTACTACTACTAGTTTTCCTATCTTCTCTTACAGCAGAGTCTAAACCTAAAACTGTCTAAACGTAAGTCTAAACCTAAAACTGTCGCCTCGCTCCCGATCAACTTTCATGGCAGTTTTGTGCCAATATTATATGAATTCCTGAAGTCGTCGTAGTCTAGTAGGTAGTGTGTTGCCTTATTAGACGAAAGGCCCGAGTTCAAATCCCAGGTCAGACATCAAAACGAAAATATGAAAATATTTCTTCGGCGACTTTCTCTCAGCAGATGTCTGGCAAAAACTCTGAGAGTAAATAAAATTGCCATGAAAAGCTTCTCAAAAATCTGTCGTTCGGAGTCGACTTTAAACTGTAGGTCCCGCCACTCATGTATAAAATTAACGCACACAACACGAGTGGTGTGAGAAGCTAGGACGTTGTACAATGGGTCAATTCGACCTCCGGGTACTGTACTTGTCACAATTGACAAGTACACGTCATCTAACCTAACCTAACCTAACCTTATATGAATTCCTGGTCACAAAGGCATTCCAGATAGCTGATTAACTTGATTAGAAAGGAAACGTAACTTACGTTTACTTACTTCTCACATCACCAATGTTGTGTGCGAAAATGTTAACCATGAGTGGCAGGTCCTACTAATTAAAAACAAATTTTTTGAGAAAATTTTCCTGGCAATTTTTTATTTTTCTCAGAGTTTTTACCAGAAGACTGCTGATAGAAAGTCTCCGAAATACATATTTTTTTCATATTTTGTTTCATTAGAAATGCCTAAGCTGGGCCTAATAAGTCACCACACGAGACTTAATAAACACAGCCCAGACATTGGCTCTTGACAGAGAATGTAAACCACCAAAGAACTCCTGTTTAGGGTCATCAACCTCATGCTACTAAGGTCTGGACAGTTGCAGAGGAGGTGCAAAATAGTATCTAACTGCTCCTCGTCACAACATACCTTGCAATAGGCCGGCTTGAATTAGTTCCTGATCCTTGTCAACGATCTGACCTCGCAATGCTCCGTAGGTTTTATTCAAATTCAGCAACAAGACTGCTCTGACGCTGTCTATTGAAGTCAATTCATTAATTCCGTCCATTCACCCTCAAATTTCTGCTGCTTCTTACTGACGCATCTCACGACTGGTCCGTTGAAATAGCATTTTGGATGTCATTCGTCGTTTCGTTCTGGTCCAAAGGTTCTTATAGACGCCTAACAATCATGAAGCAGACGTGATTTACACCAGACAGCAGCATTGGCCATTAGACAAGCCTGACTGTTTACGAAAATCAGATAAGAGTCTGAATCCGGCTGTACCCACTATGGTCTCAAGAGGTTTTTGCCTGAGAGACGATACAGTTATTTTTTTACTTACAGGGAAGCTCATACACCTACAACCCGTACGATGACATTCAAAATACCAGAGTGTCCTGAGGAGTACACCATTACGAATATTGCGTGTCATATAAATCAAGCAGATCAAAGTGGCAAGAGCAGTCTGAGGTGAACTCTTCTTCACTCCTCACTTTCTAGCTTGCGGAACAATATACACATGTATGCACAAAGTCGTAGTCGCCGTAGTCTAGTAGGTAGTGTGATGGCTTATTAGACGTAAAGGCCGGGTTCGTATCCCAGGTCAGGCATAAAAACGAAATATGAAAAAATATTTCTTCGGCGACTGCCTCTCAGTAGATTTCTGGCAAAAACTCTGAGAGTAAATAAAATTGCCATGAAGAGCTTCTCAAAAATCTGTCGTTCGGAGTCGACTTTAAACCGTAGGTCCCGCCACTCATGTATAAAATTAACGCAAACAACATATGTAAGTGGTATGAGAAGCTAGGTCGTAAACCTGACTGAAGGATTGTAATGACCAATTATGTATTCACAAAGCTATTAATTTCGTGCTCATGATCATTAGCCGCAGGATTAATGTTTGCATTTTATTTTTACCAGAATTAATTATTTTTTTGTATTTAATTTGTGATAATTAGAATCCTATTGTGACACATATTATAACTTGTAATATAAAAAATATCATCAAAACACTGAGGCTTTTAGATTTTCCCAATATTTAAATTGCCAGTGGCATGTTAGAATATTAAAGTGGACACTGGAAATATGCAGTGTTGCATATAAAATAAAAAGTCCTTTTAAAATAAAAAAGGCGCATACAATCTGGTAACAAGAAAAAAAAGACTGCACACTGCAGAAAATAATCACTAAACAAGAGTACAACACAGTATATAAGGCCAAATAGTGCCATGGTACTTTGCACTACATTTACCCACTGAATTGGACCACAACCTCTTACTACCACTGCTACAGCATATGGCTGGCTGCTGTTTTTTCGATATGTAAAGCTGTGTGTGTATGTATACAGAAATCAACTAAAAATAAAAAAGAAATGTTTTTGTATTGAAAAGAAGAAAAAAAAACGAATAAAAATTAAAACAAAATGAAAATAGAAGAACACGAGAAGAAAAAACAAACTTAATGTGGTTGTTGTTTTTGTTATTGTTCGAGGCGCAAAGGCTAGGCCATTTGGAGCAAACGTACAATTGGATGATGAACGAGTGAGAGTTCGTCTAGGATACATTGGGGTTGGCCTAATGTATTTTATTATAAAAGTACTTTTTTTCTTCCATGATTTTACTCTTTATATCGAATGTATATGTATGTGTTTGTGTGGCTGAATGTGTGTATAGAGGAGCTATGTTTACGGATATGTACATACGTATACTAATGTACATGTTTGTTTATATAGAGAGTATTTATACCACCTATAAATGGCTTTAACACATTTTACCGAGACGCCCCCTTTGACTCATACAGTACAGACAAGTCATAAGAGTAGTGCTCTTTTATATCCAAATCCACTTTTCTGTTTGTTTCGTTTTGTAAATGGAGCATTCAAGAAAATCTTGTTAAACACAAACAAAAATAAACAGAAAACAAAAGAAAATCTCCAATAAGAAAATGAAAATCCACTCGAATATGACTCATAGGAATCTCTTTTGAACAAATTTTAGATTGGATTCTCTACCATTTTGCCGCTGCTTCCAAACGCTATGCAATGGTTAACTCATTGTTTTAGAAGAGACTCAATCTTATTTGAAAATGTTCACTCAGAAAAGAGTGGCACTCATTCGTTAAGTTTCCAAAATGTACTCGTTGGCTCTTTTACTCATTTCAAATAAAACTCTTTTGGAAAATCTCACCTTGTTGCGCGGCCATAAGGACCGCCTTAATTTAGTTTTGGTAATATGTTATCTCTTTTACTCACGTACTTTTTCTGCCTAATAAGGTCTTTTCTAACCTCTGTATTAGAGCCATATGCTTATCATTAACTGTATCGGAATTTAAGTCAAATGACAACAAAAATTATTACAAAAAAAAAAAGTATCTGTATGTGGTACAAATAATACAAAAGGCAACAACTCTGCCATTAAACGGCGCTAGATGTCTCGTTTTGCCTCATTTGCTGATAGAAAAACTTCTCTCTTAAGTCCATTATATAAACAAAAAAATAAAACGTATCCATCTAACTGTTAGAGAGGGAAATAATACAACATTAGGGGCAAAGGGGGAAGGCATACACTTGTAGTTTTAGGTTTGCAAATGTTTGTTATTGTTGTTGTTGTTGTCATTGGTTTTACTTCTATTTTATTACATTTGAACCTAATGCTGTAGGTTCTCGTTACCTCTTGTTACTCATGTGCACTGTTTTTGAAAGAGATAGACATGACAAGGGGTTTATTAAGGGTATGGTACTTTTTGCATTTAAATAGTACCAAAATTTAATATTTAATAGAATACATACGATTATATAATATTACGCTAGTACTTTATATCAATTGTGTTATCATTAACACATTGTAGTTTTTCTAAGGCCAATGACTTGTGCCTGCCTGGCTTGTGCCATGTTCTCAAAACATGGCGTACATATATTCGTTTTGGTCAATCCTAATGTAACCATTCTCGAGTATTAGCTTAACAAGCAATCACAATTACAGATTGTCATTCAATTTCACTTAAACTCCATGAGATATAGATTGCTAAAGCGATCCTTCATTTTATCCTAGACATTTACAATGGAAGACAAACTATTTTTCATTCTAGTTTTTCAAATTTTAAAAGATGATGAGGAGTTTTAGACCTACCGATCTCCCCAAGAGAGATTTACATCACCAATGCATATTACTGGAAGGTACCAGCATCATCACTGAATAAGCAAGGATCGTCAGCCCTACAGGCAGTACAATAACATTTTCTCAGTGTAGGTCATTTCTAGATAATGGGGAATGGTAACCCTATCATTGCAGAACATGTTACAATAGCCAAATAACCAGCTTAGCTGGAAGACCTAGTTAACTAAAGGGAAATAAACAAAGCTAAAAAAGGAAATTAAAATATTTAGCAGAGAAATGGAGGCACTTATACGCCTTAAGCAAACTAAAAGAGGAGAGAAAAATATTGGACGTTTTTAAACCTAAAGTTTAAATATATATCTTCCTTGTATATAGCATAATTTTGTTTTTGCTACTTATTTAAAGTACTTTTTTATAAGTACTTTTACTTTTTTGTTCTTAAACTTTAAGCAGTTTTTTGTTTTACATACATTTTCCTATATTTTACACTTCACAAAATCTGTATTCATTCTATGATTTTGTACCGTAGTTGTTGTTGTTGTTGTACGCCTTTTGTGTGTCCTCTGCTGTAGAGTACATCCGTATGTATGTTGCATGTAGTTGGCTTTGGCTCTTTCTAACTCGATTCATTGGAAGTTCGCGCATCCGTGCAGCACCTACACCCTTTTGGGTTAAATACTGACAACCCCATGTTACGAACCTCGTTTGCTATATACATTTTTTTCTTGACTGTTTTTTTTCTTATTTTTTCTCTCTTTTTTTTCTGGTGCTGGTTTACAAAAAAAAATACGAGAAAATATTGTTTTTTGTTTCACTTTTTCTTCCTTTTATTTCAGTAGGTTCCTTTCATTGTTATTGTTGATGTTGTAGCAGCAAGTAGTATGGATATGTAGTTGAGACTTGTATTGACAATGCGGGTTGCTTGTTAGGTGGCAAGCACAGTGATGGTGTAGTTGGTTACATATTTGGCTTTGTGATGCTTTCTATGGAGGTAGTGTATGTATGAGTGTGGCAAATAATGAATTTCATTTGCGTCCTTGTTCTTTTTTTTTTACTTCTCTCAACTACTTTTTTTAAATTTTTTTCTCCACTTTTTTGGAAAAAAAACAAAAGAAAAGAATAAAAATAGAAAAAATCATTTCTAGTTTATTATATGGGCAAAGGATGTGAGCAGAGGAAAAAAAATTTAAGAGTTTACTAATGTGTTAAATGGACAGTGTGCCATTAAGTTGGAAACTGAAATAGATGATGTATGATGTGGCATAATGTGGCAACTTTTTAAGGCATGACAAAGACAAAGAAATGCATTTATTCGTATACGAGTTAAAGAAGAATTTTAAACGTGTTGCAATTATCTGCTAAGTTTTTGGAATTTATGATGGGCAGTCACCTCAGTTTAACCTTTAATTATAATTAGTGAAAGAAAAAAAAATATTAAAAGTGGAAAAGGTAGTTTTCAAATCATTAATAAACCACCACACATCTCTTAGAAAAGTGTTACTCAAAGAAAAAATTCTAAAGATAAATTTTACTTCTCATTTTTAACCATCATTTATAAATAAAGTGTTAATGTATACTTTAAATAAATATCTTTCTATAAATCTAAGAAACATTTATACTTAGTCTTTCCCACTGTTAACCATTTTATTTAAATGCTCTCTTTTCAAGCCATTCACACACCATGTATACATACTTAACAAACTTTAACCAGCAACTCCTATTAGCATATTTTAACTAAGGGTACTTATACCAGCCAATGGTAGCATTAAACTACACTTACCATAAACCACAGACTGACCACCTTTTTCACATTTTTCTTGGCTTTTTTCACATTTTTCTTGTCATTTTCTTTTTTTGTTTTTATTCTTTTAGCTTTTTAGCTTTTTACTCTTTCGACTTTGTGCTTTTAAGTAAAAGTGACATATAATATCATAGACAGGCATGTTGGGTTGTATGTGCAGGAAATGTGTTAAAATTGAGAAGCACTTAAACATATTAGTATGACAGTCTGCTGGTCGAAACAAGTGCCACAATGGGATAAGTATGGTATGGCATCGAGTAAAATGTTTTGAAAAACAGTGGAAAAAACCCCAAGTGTTAATGGACATGACATGCAAAGTACTGACAAATGACAATTTTTTTTTTCGTTGCTGCAACAAATATTATTTATTTTTCCTAGCAAAAGATAAAAATTTATATTTCACATCAAGCTGTAGGAAATTGATTTTTTATACAATAATACAAGTACATTAAACATTTTTAAAATTTTGTATTAGACTGCAAACTCGACTTTACATAAGTAGATTAATTCTATTCTGATGAAATGTGTGGCCATAGTATCATTCGATCCTATAGGGAAAATTTATTTTCAAATTTTAATAGGCCTCATGGAAGACCGCATCCACAACGAACATAATAGAATCATGCCCATAATAGATACATTCCCTTTTCGCATATACTAAAATTTGGAAGATCGTATTATTATACTGTAACCAGAGGAATGACTTGAGTTCTGGTTTTTCTATATACAGATCAGAGATCAGCAACGAGTATTCAAAACGATGAGTAGATTCGAGTCATACTTATTATTTCTGATACTTATACGCATTCATACTTATTTTAATATGATACTCATACTACTCATACTCCAAGTTGGAAGTACTCGTTGTATTCATACTTAACAATACGCATGATGTTATTGACTTCGACTCGTCTCTACTTAACATTTACACGAAGCACAAAATAAGTATGATTCGCGTACGAACACTACTATACTCACAAGAAGATTGTGTGTATGCCTTGCTTGTTGTCTTTGTCTTTCCTTTCTTCTTTGTTTGTATATGCAACAATAACAAAGGCTGTAAATTTTGATGAATGATTCGAGCCACTCGAATCACTTATAAGTATTATAAGTATTTTTCTAAATTTATGAATCAGAATGAGTAGGCGTATGAATCAAACACATTTCGAATGTTGTGAGTTTGATGTCAACGTTGTACTCATACTCATTGTAACCTATACTTATAAATCAATGCTGTAGCGAGTACGAATGAATCAAAGTAGTTGAATTTCAATTCTGTTGATTCACTCATACTCAAAATTGCATGAGTGCTTATGAGGAGCGGAAAAACGATTCATTGCTGATCTCTGATACAGATCCAGTAACGTTCTACCTTCATGTATAAAGACTTACGTATACATACAAATCGACACGGACAGCTGTGACGCAGATGCCTTTGACCAAAGTCCATTTAGTATTGACCAATATTGATATGTTAAGCATCCTGTCTAATAAATCCGCGTATCCGTCCAGTGTCCCAATTATAACCTAATAATACAACTTGTAACTCAGATTGATCTATTCCCTCTTAATATGGAGATGCCATGCCGTAAGTGCCTACTCATATTGAACCCATATCTCAACCGGTTGAGTACCTTGTGTACCTTGGTCCCATCGCAGCAATTATCCTTAAACAACACATTCTCTGAACCTTCTGAATTACTCTTTATCTTTATCGTCATTGATGTTCATCACAATACAGTAGCATATGTTAGGTTTTATTAGCCTCTTGTAAACCAGTACATCATTCTTGGAATCAGACATTATTTAGAACCAATGACTCTCGTACATATGGCGTAGCAGTTGCGGGATTTCGTTGTTCTATCCTCTAGGTGTTGTCTTCATTTCAATTTCGTACCCAGAATAACATTGAAGGATTTCATCTGGTTTGATATACATACATACTAATTTCATTATAATTCATGTATGTATCTTACAAAATAGAACCCCATTCATGTGATCACCTCTGGATAGGTTACGACAGTCAATCCGTTTAAGGTAGGTATATAAAAACATGAAATCAAATCATTTTGTTAGTCAATTGAGTTGCACAAAAAGTCAACTTCTACTTTTTGGAAACTTCTTATGCAATAAAACCAAAATCAATCGTTGTTGTAGCACATGCTACCGACTTTTTGAAACCAAATATCGAACACATACCAGTTCACGATCTTCTATTGCAGACGATTCTTCTAGTATACGTACTTACCTACTTAAGCGGTCATTTTAACCCTTTAGTCAGGATTACGACATAGCTTCGCACACCACTCATGTTGTGTGTGTTAACTTTATCCAGAAGAAATTGGATAACGTAAATCAAAAGGACGTAAATCAGGGCAATGTAAATCATGGTATTACATTATTTCGATATTCTTTAAAATTTATGAATTCCTTTCCATTTTATTTTTAAATTCTTTACATAAAAAAACACTCTCTTCACATATAAAATTGCAACTCTTTTACTTGTAATGTACTTTTCATTTCTTTGATGTATTCAAAGGTATAGAATTATTAACGTTTACTTAGGAAATAGATCTTTTTGTTTCATTCCTAATTACTGGAGTCATTTACATTTTCATTTCATATACATATACATATGTAAATAAGTACATAAATATAAAACACACAAATATGAAGAATGTAATTTATACACTTTTATTTTCTTTCATACATACGTTCGTACACATATACATTGTTGTATATACATATGTATGTATTCATGTTGTATATATACACATACATATATGTATGTACGTATGATGTATGCATTTACATACATATGTGTAACAAAATACATTATTTAAGTAAGCGCATGTCAAAAGGTCAGACAAGCTTATAAATAAACATGAATGTATTGAAAAAGTATCCCGAAGAAACTGCCCCCTTTTTTCATGTTCTTCTTGTACAATATTACTTTGGTATACTTTTGTGTATTTATATCACTTTTCTTTTGTTTACGTAAATATCTTATACGCTTTTAGAGTGGAGAGTGTATGCCACCGGAAACAATATGGCGTCTTACAAAACTTTATGTCTTCAATGCCAAAAATACAATACTTGAAGTAATTTTATTCGAATATTAATTCTTTTAATAAATTCAATAATATTTTGTAAAGTAATAATTTTAAATTAATTTTTAATGTCAAAATATAACATTTTGGGATAAAGTGCTGGAATCTCTAAATTACTATGTTTAGTTTACATACGAGCTATATGTTGAGTATGTCGGGTCTGTCTTTAAGCGCTTCATATCTTTAAATGTAAATAAATTAAAGCGTACATACTTACATAATTGGTCATTACAACCCTTCAATCAGGATTTCGACCTAGCTTCTCACACCACTTATGTTGTGTGCGTTACTTTTATACATGAGTGGCTGGACCTACAGTTTAAAGTCGACTCCGAACGACAAATTATTGAGAAGCTCTTCATTGCAATTTTATTTACTCTCAGAGTTTTTGCCACAAATCTGCTGAGAGGCAGTCGCCGAAGAAATATCTTTTTTTCACAAGTTTCGTTTTGATGCCTGACCTGGGATACAAACCCGGGCTTTGCGCCTAATAAGCCAACACACTACCTACTAGACTACGGCGACTAGCGTGAAGTAAATACCATTGAAATTTTGTATTCGTTTGACAGATCAATTAATGCCATTAGCCTTTGGCCGACCACAAATTGGGAAATTGTGCGTCGTGACTTGGACCTGCACAAGCACACAAAATTCAACTGGCCCAGGAATTGAATGTAAACGACCATAGACAACGCCGTGTTTTTGCTGAATGGGCTTTGAAGGTGTTGGCAATTGTTAATTCAATTAATTTTCATTGAAAATCATCTCCAACGATGAGGTACATTTCTGTCTGATTGGATAAGTAAACTAACAAAACGAATTTGGGACAATATGAATCCATATGGGATTCAAGAACGTCTATTGCTTCCTTCAAAAATGTTACTGTGTGCTGTGGACTTCCGGCTGTCGTCGTTATCGATTCATACCGGGTTATCCATTTCGTGGTTTCAAAAGTAAACGTAAATAAAAAACATATAAAATATTTTTTTCATGATATTTCTTTTTTATTGTAAAGTTTGAACGTTGACATTATGTGTGAAACACTACATCATTTAAATGACCTCCACGCGAAGTGTTGCAAGCATTGATTCTTTTGAGGTAATTTTCGACCACTTTTTGACACATATTGGGCGGTATCTCAGCCATAACTTGACGAATGTTGGTTTTTAAGTGTTCAAGAGTTGAAGGTTTATCTGCATAAATACGGTCTTTCGCGTAGCCTCACAAAAAAGTCTAATGGTGTCAAATCGCATGATCTTGGTGGCCAGTTGATATCGCCACGACGAGAAATTACGCGGCCAGGAAATGTCTCTTGCAATAAAGCCATATTCGCTCGAGTTGTGTGGCATGTGGCATGTGTCTTGTTGAAACCACAAATTCTCCAAGTCGTATTCTTCAATAGTAGGCAAAAAAAAATCGGTTATCATATGACCATAACGCTCCGAATTGACGGTGATAGTCGTTCCATCGTCGTTGTCGAAGAAGTAAGGTCCAATCACACCTTCGGACCAAAGAGCGCACCAAACAGTGACTTTTTCTGGATGTAATGGCCTCTCTTCAATTAGTTGAGGATTCACAGAACCCCAAATATGACAATTTTGTTTATTAACATACCCACCGATTGTGAAATGTGCTTCATCGCTGAAGAAAATTTTGTTCGATACGTGACTGTGACAGAATCACCATTTTTGTAGTAGGTTTTGATAATTTTTATGCGTTGTGTGATAAGCGATCCATTTTCGTCAATGTCAGACTTTCAACTGAAAAGAAATATATTGGTTTCACAACTTAGTTTGACAGATGTCGAATTCCAGTTCCATACTTTTGAAACCACGAAATGGATAGCCCTTTATATGTCGAATGCACTCCATTTTAAAAAAATCTAATTATAGAATTAAAGCGAGACTTCCCAGATGTTTTCTGAGACAGATGATTACAACTAAAAATAAGTTAAAGTTATGGTAATTATTTGGTTTTAAAGTACAGTAAAAGATAAGGCAATATTTTTTCGTGAGCACTCCTTCACTACTTCAATTACGATTTATTTCAAAACTTTACAATCGTTTTCTATCTTTTTCGCGGCATTCTATACGAAGGTCGTGACAGAGCAAATTTTTATTTAAGAACGAAGATTAAACAACCAGATTAAAAGAATTTTTTGAAAACATCTTGCAGTTATGCAAACAAATTGCGCGCAATTATGATGCAAAGCAAATGCAAATGCATATTCAAATTTCCAAATAAAAATTCCTATGCAAACAATCAAGCATCGAAGAAGTTTATGTTAAATAGGGAACCCTAATTAACTATGACAACAAAAAGGTCAGAGAGGCTGCTTGGACAAGAAGATCAAGCGTTCGGAAATTGCTACAGCAATGACAAAAACCCTAAACGCACATCAATTGAAAATGTCACTCAAAGCATCTGTGATAACGCGCACATAGAAGTAGAATAGACTTTTTAGGTAAAAAATCTTTAAATTTAGAAAAATCTTTAGCACGCGGTCAACTGTTCAAGTGATTGACCCCACGAAATAAGTAAATTAACCTTTTTTTCTTAAGGGATGAACCGCTCGCCTATAAGAACCTACAAACACTAGTTTAGGTAGCGTCACATAAACTGGTCATCTCTAGTTTTGTTTTGCAACGTTTGGGTAATTTTATGCCTTAAATTGAAAATTTATTGCAACGTAACGTTTTGTCCTGCAATAATAGATTGTACAGCGTATACTGATTTTGAACTTGAAACAGTTTTCGATATTCAATTTGCGTAACAATTTACCTGAACATTAAAAGACGAAATTTTTCACAAATCAAACTTTTTGGGGTGATTTTAAACCCAAAATTCAATGTTATTTCCTTTATATGCAAAATTCTCTTTAATTCTCTTTGCGTGTATCTAATTTACAATTTCTTTTCTAAAAAGACATACTCTGTGTTCGGTTTTCGGTGCTCTGTGTACCTTAAGCAATGGTCAGCGTGAGAATATTTCTTTCAGTATATTTTTCGTTTAACGATTTTGTTTTTATTTATTTTATTTTTTTTCGTGTCGTTGTTGTTGTTTTGTCTGGTTATTTTTGGTCACTGTAGAGGACTTGGTATGTCCTGTGGTGTTCGGTACAAGAATATTAATCCGATTTTAATGAAGCGTAACACTTTGTGGTCGCCAGAAATGTATGTTTTGTTTTGTGTTTTACGCATTTTCTTTTCGCCTTTTTGGTAAGGAAAACTGAGATTTTTTAATCAAGTTTTTCTTTTTTTTTTCTTTTTCTTCGTTTTATAATTAGAAAAATCTTTACAAATTTGTTTTCTTGTGTTAAAAGTTTATTTTATGGAAACAAAAATCTTTTGATTTTCTAATCTTTTCGCCTTTCATTCCAATGTTACGGATTAAAAAATATTGAAATGGGTTGAATGTGTTGTTATGCAAACCGGTTTGATTTTCATTTATGAAAATGGAAAAACATAATCTGCGATTTTAGAGACATAATTAAAGTTTGTCTTTTTTGTGTTACAATATAAATTTCCCTAAAAATGTAAAATTTCTTACATTCTGAACTTAAAAACGAATCACATTCTGTAAATCTAACTAATCCTACCAAAAACCAATACCCATCATTTAAAACATAAATAAATTTTGATTCGTTTCCGTTAAAAAGTTTTCTCTAGATGTACGGCATCCGAAATGACAAATTTTTCTCGAATCTGGCTCATAACTCAGGCTGAATTTGATCGATGGCATGGGTGTTATGTTGGCTTTGATGACCGCTGTTTGCGACTTATTCGCAACTTAAATAAACCTCTCAAGAAAAAGTTTAACCAGGTCAAATCGCCAGTTCACATAACATTCACGTGTGATAATCATGCTCTCAAATCGCTCGTGCAGAATATCCAATCTGTTATGAACTGTGTGGCAAGTAATGCCGTCCTGCTAAAACCACCTATCGTTCGAGACCAGATCTTTAAATTCAGGTCAATGGAAGTTGGTAATCCTTGACCTATAGTGTTCGCCGTTGATTGTAATGATCTGGTCATCATCATCCTCAAAGAAATATGGACCGATGGCGCTGCCAATGGGTCATAATCCTCAACAAACAGTAAATTTTTTAAAATACAAAGTAGACAATGTTTTTTGCTCACCTAATCATTCCTATAGAAAAGAACCGAAGAGCTGATGACGATTTTTCGATGAAATTTAGATTCAGTTGCCAACTATTTCAGCGCCCGTTAAGCAAAAACACATGGCATTGTCTACGGTCGCCAGAATGAGTAAATGAACATTAATTTGAAAGAAGTAGTTTCAACAAGAAATGATCGAAAGTTCTTGTGGAATAGTTGCTACGATTGCTACAAACATTTTCAGTACTAACTGACTCGCCTCTGCAGAAAAATCAGGACTACCGACGACAGTTATCATTTTCTTACATGATAATGACCCTAAAAACTTAGTGCCGTATGGCGCCGTATAGAACTTGTAATTACTGCCAAAGGATTATGAGTTCAAAATACTGGGCCTAAAATAGAAAGAAAACATAAAATTTATTTTGTTTTTTATTTCATGTTTGCTGATTTTTCAAAAGCCGTACATATCACAAGTCGCCGTAGTCTAGTAGGTAGTGTGTTGGCTTATTAAACGTAAAGCCAGGGTTCGATCCCAGGCCAGACATCAAAACAAAATACAAAAAGTATTTCTTCGGCGATTTCCTCTCAGCAGATTTCTGGCAAAAACTCTGAGAGTAAATAAAATTGCCATGAAAAGTTTCTCAAAAATTCTGTCGTTCGGAGTTGACTTTAAACTGTAGGTCCCGCACTTATGCATACAATAAACACACACACGACATAAATGGTGTGAAAAACTAGGTCAATAATCCTGACTGAACGGTTGTAATGACCAATTATGTATGTACTGTGAGCGTCAAAAAAAAGTGTACAATTCAAAAAAATATACATTACTAAATTACCGTTAATTTTTTTTTTCAAATTATTTTATTGCCAGTTTTTAAAATTGAAACAAGAAGAAAAGAATTAGAAAAAATTTGGAAATATTGTAAAATTTTTTTGGGCACTCTCCTTAAGTGGAAAACTTGAGTTGAGATTGTTAGAATTTTATCCATAGTGTACACTTTCTTTTGACGCTCACTGTATGTATGTACATATCACAACATACACATTAAATTATTAAGACTGCATTTTTGTTGTTATATTTGTTAACACTGAGGCCGTTGTTTGAGTGACTGTATGCATCTTTAAATTGCAGTTCAATCATATGCAATAGGTTTTGTTCTAGGCGAAAGCAAATATTGATGGACCTGTTTGTATAATTTATTGATTGATTTTCTAAACTAACTAATCTATTATAGCAGTTTTGATATTATTAAAGGCATTGATAACCAATTTACTATTTCAACACTTGTTTAGAATTTTCTGCTTTTTTTTCATTTTTTAATCGATAATTTATGCCGGCTATCATTGAAAAATTTTTATACGAAATTCTATATGCTTGATGATGTGCAGTGTAAAAATTTAACACAAATTTTTGTGGGTGTTCTGCTTTGAAGTGTCAATTTAAGAATAATTTATGAAATTCCTTTTTATGGGACTCTACATTTCATTAGATAATCTCTTGACATGTGCTATAATTTACATTTTAAATTTTATTAGACAACGTTTTAAAATTTCTACAAATCTTTTTCGAGGAATGCAAAAATACTATACCTTCATTATGAGAGAGAGATAAGTTAGCTTAGCCGCATGTAAATCTCAAATGCTGCTGCAAGCATGCATGATCTGATTTATTTATTTACGTATATGAACTTATTTTTTTGTGTTTATTTTTTAATATCAATAAATTTTATTATGAAAATGTTGACAAAACACAAATAAACAAGCAAAAGATGCACACAAATAGATTAAAGTATAAAAGTTTTTGTGAAAAAAAAATTTAGAAGAAAAAGAAAAGAACATTAAATGATAATTATGACAACAGTACGTGATGATTGCTGAAAATTACGTTGCATTTAAAAGTAAAAGAAGCTCTTAAAACTGAAATAAGCTAAGTATACCGCCACAGACAATTCCATGCAAACCAATCGTCCGCCTGTTTTTATTGTCTGTCCAGGCAGGCATTTCATCTATCCCTCTATTCTCCCTCATAAAAATCTCCACAATAAAAAAAAAACAAATAAACATGTGTAAGAACACATACAGCGGATGGCAGGATGGATGGATGGTGCTTTTGCTGCTGCTTAAATTTTCTGATGATCACGTTGATGAGGGGGATGACTGCTTTTAATATGTGAATATACACAAACACACTTGCACTCAGCGTTTGTAAAAAAAAGACAACTTTGACAAGCCCGAGTATCTTGTAAATTTATGAAGGCAATCATCAGCTGAAAGTAAGAAACATACACACACATAATCTGGCATATGGCGCTGCTAATGCTCAAGCAACCTATCAAATATTTAACGGGCAGCATTTAGTTCCACAACACTATGTATACAAAAGAAAAAATTAACCAAAGTGGCTTATGTCAGATTAAGGCATAATTAGTTGAATGAAAATCTGTTTTAAGTATTTTTAAAACATACATACATACACTCAATATACCGCTTCAATGTTAGGCAGTGATCAGCAGCAGTACTGTTAACATTGTCGAATAAATTGATGATCTTCGTATTTTTATTTTGGTGGAAAAAACGTGTCTTCATTATTTATAAATAATAATTATTAAAGAAATATTAAAACAAAACAACTGTTCTCTTATGATTGCTTATTAAAACCGAAAGGTTGCTTATTTTCAATTGGTAGAGGTCGAGTTTTGCTCCATTTTAAATAGAAATTATGGAAAATATTTATTTTATTTTTAATACAGAATATTGATTGTACATATATGTACACATTTAAAAATTGGAATAGAAACTTGTCTACAATATTTGCTGTCGTTTTTTTTTAAATGGAATTATTAAATTATTTTCGAGGCTAAGATTTACTATATTATTATTAATTCCTCCTGGGTTGTTGTTTTATTTACTGGATCTTGTTCCGATTAAGTATGGAATGAAATATGCGTCAAATGACCGTCACGGCTGTGATAATAGTTAATTATTCCTTAACCCTTCGTATATACATACATACCTATATGCCTGTATCTCACCGATGACACGCTAGACCGTGGCGTCCTGCTGTCAGCAAATTCGTGCAAATTCCTTACGTCCACTTATAGCGTTCACACATATTCAGCCTCATCTTCAAAAAAATAAAGGTCAATCACATTCGCACCAGATCGATGCTCGTTTTGAGTGCATTTGTGTCTCATGAATTGCATTGGAATTTTCTAACCACTAAATTAAACAATTTTGTGTATTCACTAACCCATGCAGAACGAAATGCGCTTTATCGGTGGAGATGACCTCTTTTAGACGATGTCCCCTAGAATATTAAATTTGAATCTATTAATATTGTAGGTGACAGGAAAGACTTCTACAAAAAGTTAGTTCCACATACGAATAGTTCTCCTAAAGAACGAATTTTGTAATGCAGTGTGCGATCCACTTGACAATCCATTACAAACGAATGTGCTCTACGAGAAAGATGTGTGTTACGTAAGAATATATGATTACCTACAATCCTTTGTGGTAGCGATAGAACAGTGAAACCCAAGACACGATGACGCAGTGCTACAATATATCAATAGAGTTGGATATCAAATAGTCAGAGTAGCATTGCGGTTGAGAAGCCTCAAAATACACCTCGTGTCATCGGTACATATATGAGAGTTTTATTCTATTGCCTGTTGGAAATTACTTACCTACTTACTTAATTGATTCTCACATCATTCATGTTTTATCCAAGAGTGGCAGGACTCTCAGAGTTTTTACCAGAAGACTATTGAGAGGAAGTGGCTGAAAGAAATATTTTTTTTATATTTTGTTTTGTTCGAAATGTCTGAGCCAGCCAAGCGCCTAATAAGCCAACATAGTGCCTATTAAAACACCTAATAGTAAGAACTTTGCTCCAGAATAAACTAAATATTGCAATATTTGCAGCAAAGTGCATCGTGAAATTTTAAATTGTTGAAAACGACAACGAATTAGTTAGTCTAGTTTAAAAACCCAACTTGTACATTTAAGCACAGAAGTCTTAATGCCGCCAGACGATCCAATGTCTTCAAATCTTTTGAACACTCTTCGAATAGCTGATACATTAGATGTATTTGCTCGACTGAGAGCGCTCGACAGCTGAGTGCTCTCAGTTATTAACAACATCCTCAATAATGGTAAAGATATAGCTGCTGAAAGCCATTGAAACATTTATTTATTAACATTTTTTGTTCAAAACTATTCCAAAACTCGATTATTTATAACGTTTTCTTCTTCGGAATTTATGCAAGTACAGTGCACTCGCGGTAACGTGAACACCGTCTAACGTGAACACCGCCTAACGTGAACAAGATTTTTTTTACGTTGACTACTCTGTAACGTGAACAAACACAGAAAGCTCTATAACGTGAACAATTTTTTTCACTGTATATATTTTCTAAGCATGTAGACAACATTGAAATACATATGTACATTAAATTCGAATTTTAAAATTTTGGGAATCCCCTTATATAAATAATGAGTGTATATCCCCTAAATTATTTTGTTTGTATGGCAAAGAAATTTGAAGTTAGTTTCTTATGTGAAGTGAGTCAGTCGGCATGAGTGTAAAAAAATCTAAATATTTGGAGTTAAAAAAAAGGCAGACATTTTAGATAGTTTGCAAAAAGGAACAAGTGTGACTAGTTTATCAAAAAAGTATAATGTCGCTAAGTCAACAATATGCAATATCAATAAAAGTTGAAAAAAATCAGTAGATATTTTCTCGAGATCTCGTTTTGTTTTGTAATGGATTTTAATTAAAATTTTAGTTTTATATTAATGAAGTCGCCGTAGTCTAGTGGGTAGTGTGTTGGCTTATTAGACGTAAAGCCAAGGTTCGAGCCCCAGGCCAGACATCAAAACAAAATACAAAAAAGTATTTCTTCGGCGATTTCCTCTCAGCAGATTTCTGGCAAAAACTCTGAGAGTAAATAAAATTGCCATGAAAAGTTTCTCAAAAAATCTGTCGTTCGGAGTCGACTTTAAACTGTAAGTCCCGCCACTTATGTATAAAATTAACACACACAACATAAGTGGTGTGAGAAACTAGGTCAATAATCCTGACTGAAGGGTTGTAATGACCAATTATGTATATGTATTTTAATAATGTAAATAATAATAAAAGAATTTCATGTTCAAGCGTATAAAACACAGATTTATGTATATTGTTAAATTTGATATTTTTTCATGAAATTTGACAATCGCTAACGTGAAAAATTTCGCTAACATGAACTCCCTTGGTTTTAATTAGTTCACGTTACCGCGAGTACACTGTAATAACCAATTTTTAGAACAATCTCTCTAGTTCGAGACTAATATTAACTGGATTACTGCTTCACTTTCTTCAGTATGGGAAAGTAGAATTAGTGTAATTATGTACGTACCAGCTACAGACTATCGAATCAAAAATATCGTTTAACTTGAAATTATTATAATCAGAAGCACTTAATTTCACAAATAAATGCAAATGAACAGATGAACAATAAATCAAAATTCTTTTTCATTTTATTTCTCTTAAATGTATGCAATGTGACAATTGTTAAATATTCGAATGTGTTTTTGCATCTTACAACGTAAAACAGTATCAGGAAGAGAATCTTATATTCAACAGGGGGGCCTTTAAAAGCTTGCGTTTAGTGAAGACAGATGTTTGAAAATGTATACACAACGTAAGGGAAGATAAAGAGAGGCAAATTTGTATTTGACGTAATGAAAACTTTTGTTGGAAAATTTCAATAAGAGGAGATTAGAGTCATGCATCAGACTAAGTTTGAAGGAACCGGCCTTTTAACTGGGCATTGTAGACTCAAAGTGCACTTGTTTGGAATATTCTGGCATTGAGCAGATTACACACATTGGAAGAAATTTCTTTATTCAAAAACTGTTTGAACATTACTTTCGTCCTTCCGTTTTCCATTTGGCGAACAATTGTATGTTCTGATTCTGTTCAAATAACGAACACAAAATATATATTGGCTCAGGGTCTGCAGTTGACCAATCTAGTGGATATGGTAATCTTAATAATAATGAAAACTAATCCCAAGTACTTGCATCATTCACAGAAGGCGCAGTACTCGTTTTGATTGTACACCAGCTATATAGGTAAGCCAACAAGTCTACCAAGAAAATGTTTTTTACGTTAAACCAAGCATAATGGCTTTGGAATCCATATTTTTCAAAATAACGTCCCTATTTCTCCACAATAAAATCCATAATGATTACCAAATGTAAACCAAAAATGTTAACCAAAAAAATTATGCAAAATAAACAATTTGAAAAGTACTCTTCGGCCAGCACTTAACAAACTATCATCAAGTCTTACACTTTCCAAATAGAATCGATATCATCATCAGGGCTTTAAGTTTGCAGTAAAATAGTTTTCTTAACACTTTTAATATTTTTATGATTTTTAAAGTTTTTGAAAAGAAAATAAACATTTTAAAAATTACAGAAATTTTAGTCCAAGGAGAGCATTCTATTTTTTATTTTTTTAATTTTTTTTTGAGTTTTGTTTGCTACGCAGAGCTTAAGTTGTCACAATACAGTTTTTCTTGGTAGACGAAATGTGTTCAAAGGAAGTCAATATGCTAAGGAAAAAGGAAAACCTTGTGATAAATCTGCATTCCGAAAGTATTTCAGCTATTTAGGCCTCTCCGTTATTTCAGTTTCAATACCATCATGTGCTACAGTAACAACAGCAAATGAGCTAACCAAAAAAATTCTTCTGTTTTAAATTTATTTCTGTGCTTAAGTAAAGACAAAATTAAAAAAAAGACAAAGAAAAATCCAAAAACAAATAATGGAAAAAACGTTTCTTTAATGCCATTTAAAGGGTTCCGTAAATCACGTTCATGTCTAATTCTTGTTCCAAAAAAAGAAAAAATTAAATCGAAAGAATAAAAATGTTTGTCTTACTCAAGAGATTCCTGACATAGTTGTTAACTCATTGGAATTATCAGTACATTTACTTCATCATCATCAACGCTATTATCATCTCCTTCATTGTCATTTGCATCTGTTGCAACTGGCACAACCAGATCATCTAGTCGATGATCATTATGGATAAGCAATTTTCATTTGGTCGATTGTTGTCGTCGTGGCAGTTTTTTTTATTTTTTTTAGATTTTTTGTTGGTTTGGAGTATTTTGCATTTTAAAAAGATTTTTATTGCCGTTTATCGATAGCTGCTGTGTGCTGTGTGAGTGCATTGTCTTTATGGTTTTTAGGCTTTAGTCTTCCGTTCCGTCCATATCCCGGCACTGTCATGCATTTTGGATTTATTTTATTTCAGTGATCTTCAATCAACCATAACAATTGCAGACACTTGCTGTTACTGTCGTGTTCGATCAGCGCCACTCGAGACATGTTTGCAGTGCCATGTATGAGTACTTTGTATTTATTTTGTTTTTTTTTTACAATATTTTTGTCAAATGCTGTGTTTCTCTTGTTGTTGTTCCATTACAAAAAAAAAAAAAACAAAAAAAAAGTCACTAAAACTAAAGCTTTGCAATTGCTGAATCTACAGACAACAAAACAGTCTTTTATTTAAACGAAAAAGAGAAGACAAAAAGCAACATGGAATGTTGCTGTTGCTGTTGCTTGTATTGATGTGTGATTTGTCGCGTTTTCCAATCAACTCGTTTATTTCGTTTCTCATTTAGCTTGAAATGTATTAAACAGTAGCGCCATTCATTTTAAATCACTTTCAGATAATTAGAGATGATTGTTTTGATTTCCTTACAATATGACATAATGTTCGATAAAAAAAAAAAATCTCGTAAAGCATTAAAATAACGATAAAGTTTCTCAGGATTTCAAAGGGTGACATGCTGTCATTTATATGTATATATGTTGGTAAATTAACGGATTTAATCGAACGGTTGTCAAAAGATATTTGTAAGAAGAAACTTTAAGTATTGACAAGTAAGATGGATACACACGCCTGGTGTAGAGATATACCAAATTTAATTAAAGGCGAAATTTAACGGACATTGCTGTTTGTAATCGACAAAAATAAGTTAATTATCAACAGAATACAAACCCAGCAAAACTATTTTCAAATAATGGCTTTCAAAATTTTAAAAACTTTAGGGTATTGTGTCCCACTCATAGCTGCCAGATAAATGAAGCATCAAATCGTCAAATATTTGAGAAAAAATCGTCAAAATCGTTAAAGACGTTCATTGAAATCGTAAAAAAAATCGTCTGAAAAAATAAATAAATAAATTGAAAGGTTTTAAAAACAAAAACATATAAAATCAATGTTAAGCAGCAATAATATTGCATCATCTATACCCATGTGTGGTGTAAATAAGGGGTGATTTTTTAAGAGATATTTTTCAAAAAAAAAAATAAATTCAGAAAAATGCATGAAATCTTTATTTGAATCGATAGTACGGTCCATATAATTTAATGTTTGAAGATTATTTCATGCAAATGTTGCGCCTCAAATGGTCCATCCGCTTAGTCCAATTTTGGCATACTCTTTCCAACTTTTCGGCCGGTATCTCACGAATAAATACTTCAATGTTGTCATCCAATGCGTCAATTGAAGCGGGCTTTTCTGTATAGACATGAGCTTTAACATAGCCCCACAAAAAATAGTTTAAAGGTGTTAAATCGCACGATCTAGGTGGCCAATTGACCGGTCCCGAACGTGAAATAAAATGTTTACCGAACTCGCCTCTCAATAAGTCCATTGTTACGCGTGCTTTGTGGCATGTGGCACCGTTTTGTTGAAACCACATGTCATGCAAGTCAAGCTTTTGCATTTTGGGCAAAAAAAAGTTGGATATCATCTCACGGTAGCGCTCACCATTCACAGTTACGTTACGATTCGCAGCATCTTTGAAGAAGTACGGTCCACTGATGCCAAATTCAATGATTTGCAAGCGTTGTTCGTTTGTAAGACGATTCATGGTTAAATTATAGACCAAACTGAAGTTGTTTGACAGTGAAACAAAACACGAAGCGTGCGTGAGCTGCTTAAACCAGTGTTGCCAAAAAGATAATAGCTAAAAAATCACCCTTTATTAGGGAGTCAGAAGATCTTGACGTTATGGGCATGAAAATTCAGTGTGATGTTCGCTAGAACTGACACATTTCTCAGTGCCTTAGTTTCTTAAGACGGTGCAGTAAATACTTCACTTCATCTGATCTACTTACCATTTACACTATTTATAACCGACCGAGAATGGAATACAACTCTCATAGCCCTTAACGTCTATTTTGGGGCTTCTCGACCGTTTATAGGAGAGGCCGTAGTAGCTCGTTATTCACGATTGTGTGTCCAACTCCATTGATTCATTGGAGCATCGTTGCAATGTGGCTTGTGTTTCACTGTACTATCGCTACTACAACGGATATTGCTCGAGAGGAATAAGAGGACATCTTTATGAAAATCATGTATTCCTACGTAACACTCGTCTTTCTCGGCCAGCACATCCGTATGTGGTCGATTGGCCACTGTATCGCACACTGCATTACAGACAAAGTTATTTTGTTAGACGGACTATTCGTATGTGGAATTTCCTTCCTGCAGGGATCTTTCCTGTTTCTTATGGTATAAAAATATTCAAACCTAGTGTCCATAAACACTGCTCCCTCTTTCCTAATTTCTATAATATATTTTCCTAGTTCCAAACACAATGCCATCCCCTGAGTGTTGGTCGTATGAAAAAAATAATGGCACTTGCCTTTGTCCTTCCGATGGTAATATTAGAAGGTATAATCGAATTTTTAAAATTGTCTGCAACGGCATATGATAATTTATGCTCAATTACGATGTTATTTAGGAGTTTAAATTTATTGGCTTTTAAGGGATTAAAAAGGCTTAAAATACAGAAAAATTATCACAGGTATTCGAAAATAACATTATAATACTTTTCTCCGTTTTATTACTAGCATTATTCCAACAGTAACAACTGCAATGCAAATACAAAGCTTAAAGTGGCTTTTAATGTATTAAAGTAAAGAATGTGATGTAAATTTTTAATTTCTAAAAATCATCAAAATAAGGAGCATAAATCGTCATGTCGTCAATATGATATTTTTGGATCACAAGATCGTCAAAATGACAATAAATCGTCAAATCTGGCAGCTATGGTTCCATTCCATATTATCTACTCATGCTGAACTTGATCACCGCAGATAGGATAATATCAACAATCAATATTATAGGAAAGCCAAAGAACGCCAAACTATGACAAAGGGTAGGACCGATTAAAAGTCCCTTCTCCCTAAACTTTGCTTTGTTGCATAAAAGCTTAAAATTTTACAATTCAAACAAGCCTGAAAGATTGTTAACACTTGAGATTATTTTGTATGTTCAAGTAGGCTGTGCTGCATCTTTTGCGGCAAGAAGATTACAAGTGAAAAACAATAAATCGATAAAAAAAAAACCCGATATAAGTCGGTAGAGTTATTTGGTTTAAAAAAAGTCAAGACTGACTGTAAATCACTTGTACTGCAGCGACGATAATACATAGATGATGTCTCCTTTGACTTATATTCACGAATGGTCAATCAGAAATTAAAATAGCCTTGGAAGCAAAAGAAATCTGTTGAATGCTTGCTCATGAGCAAATATCAATTCAAGTATTTTTTTTTATTCCTTAGTTTTTTTGTATTACTTACTGGCAACCCTTATAACAATTTAATTTCATTAATCCACTTGTACGACATATTAATCCCAGCTAATAAACCCCATAAAAATACTTACAAATTGCTTTGATTTCTTTTAACTTCCCTCCTTACTAGTCGAGCGATAATAAATAATGAAAATATTTGCAATTTGGAAATAAAACCAAAACCCAAAGAATAAAAGATGAACCCCTTAAAGCTATATAAGCCAAGTCATATTGATTTCCCAAATGTGTACAAACAAAAAAAAAAAAAGATTTTAACTCACCTAATAGATCTTTATCGTTATGAATTGAAGGCTGTAATGCATATTTTACCATACCTTAAACACATACAAATATTGTTTAATTGTCAATAGACGTATCAATTGTATGGAAAAAAGCTAATATTTTTCGGTTGGGTGGTCTTAATAACAATATCACACAATTCCACTCACTCCTATGGCCATATTTCTAACTCATCATTATCAATGTGTTGGCATTATACTACCGACGATATACAAATTTACCCACTATAATCATCCCCATTAATCCCAACGGATATACTCAATCAAAAGTACAAAAATACACAAAGAGAGCTACAACACCACATTTATGTGGCCGATGGCGTATTTGTACAAACCTACCAGAAATCAAGAGTAAAGGTAACAGCAACACAGAAACGTTATACGAACATGTCAAGTAACCTGCTACCAAGCATTTATATGCTGCTACCCATGTATGGTTGATGGTATTTCATTATAGGGGTGGTTCGAATGTTTATATTGTTTTCAGCTTGTCATTGAAAATCGTATTTCATTCATCATTCGTTTCAGTAGTAACAACCGTCAAAATGTTCAAATAACCTGTAAGACTTATAACATGACAGTTAGCTGACTTACTAACTATAAAAGAGCACAAGCATAGGATACAATACGCTTGTATATCTGCATGTACACCAACTCCAACCCTCATTTGTTTTTAACCATTAAATTAGACCAATATTTTGTTGATATGTAGTAGGAAAAATTGTTATACACTCGTAATAAAAACTGACGATGAAGCTCTACGCCATAAAGCCTATTCGAAAAAAAAAAAGATTTCTTTGTGAAACAAGCATTTCGTTGAACGTTGAATCCATAGTAGATGGTAACTAACTGTGCTCATGAGACTGTTTTTCCGTTCAATACAAAATTTTATATCGTTTGAATAAAACTTTTGCAACTCCGTGAAAAATAACACGATGCGACAGTGAAAATACATCCGAGTAACTACATAGTACACGTTGTTCACATAGTTGAGTAGATCTCAAAAATAACTTTTTTATATTTCTCGAACCGTCCAAATTTTTTTTATTTGACAAAAACAGTTTTTTTTGACTTTACGCACAAATTTCTGGATTACTCAAACACTTCTGACCCGAATTCCAAAATTTCAAAAATCTTGTTGGAAAGGGGAGAGATGGAGCTTTAAAACGGTATACATATATCTATTATTAGACTTAATATGCTATGAGATTTGATGAGGTTAACTTGGAAAATGTGAATTTTTTTCATATTTTTTCAAGTTTGTCCGTTCATAGTAGCAAAGGTCCATCTCTCCCCTTTCTAACAACATTTAAATTTTGAAAATCGGGTCAGAAGTGTTTGAGTAATCCAGAAATTTGTGCGTAAAGTAAAAAAAAAAACAGTTTTTGTCAAATAAAAAAAGTATGGAGGTTTCGAGAAATGTAAAAAAAATATTTTTGAGATCTACTCAACAAAACTCACAACCTACATTATGTCATTAGCCGGGTGTATTGAATTTTTTTTATTTTGTCGCATAGTGTAATTTATTCAACCGCTTAAACACTTCATGAGCGATAAACATGTTTTCCTTTTTTTCCAATGTAGATTCACCATATACTGCGAAACTTCTATATATAGCCCTAGAATCGAATACTGCCCTAACTGAATTCAACTCTGCACGATAATTCTTGTGTGTGTGGCAGATTTATTTATAATCGGAATAAGTAGCAATACCGAGTAATACAATTTTGCAGATTTGTCGGAATAACTAACACATTCAAAAGCATTAAATGCTTTAAAAGCGTCTCGAAATTATTTATTTCACTATTATCTTGACCACCTTTTTGCAGATCAATGTAATTTATCGTGGAAAAATAGGAGAAAATCAATTTAAACTTCACCAACATTTCGCCAAGTGCAATTCAAGCATAATCTCAACCAGATAATTGCTGATGAAATTATCCACACATACAGTGTATACAACAGTGACGTTAACATGATGTTAGTACTACTCACTCTTACATACCCACATTAAACCGACTACTGTTAAAATTATTTTCCTCTCTTTCATTTTTTTTCTTTTTCATACCACCTCCATCATTTCCTAGATATGGCTTAAGCTTATAATGAAATTGTATAATTAAAATTAGCCACATGTGTAATAACTTAAGCAAACCAGCTCATGCTTCTAACATTTGTGGTTTCCAGCCAAACGACCTCCATCCACCCTCAGCCAAAATTATGTATTCATTATGGCTAAACAAGGTGTCCAGGCAGCACACAAAGGATGGTCACATGCCAAACATCCTTTCAATGGTGTTGTATTGTGTGTGCGTATGTGTGTGTGGTCATATGAGGACAGATAATAACAAAAAGTCGATATTTTGTAACCGATATAGAGATTTTAAGCCCCAGGGGTATAATTCATAATTGTGCGTTTCTTTTCTCTGTTTTTATTACGCATTTCTGACAATTGATAAGACTTGTTGTTATTTTAATATGCACATTATGACGAAGGTTTCATTTAAAATTATTAAAGAAAAAAAAAATTGAATTTATTAATTAATTCAAGGATTTTACAGTTTCACACTTATTCACAAATAATTGGCATCAGCTTATGTAAGGGAATTATGTCATGCATGAATATTATGGGCCACGTGTTGAAGGAAGGTGGCCATTGATATTTGAATATTAAAAAATTCATAATGAATGGAAAGCTGATATAAAACAAGGTGGGTCATACATATCATAAGATATTCGAAAGTAAAGTATATTCCTAAAGATTTATTCTTTATTTTATTTTTTACAATAAAATTTCAAATTATATTCAATTATTTACGAGCAGAGTAACTACGACCTTTTGTTCGGTGTTGTGTAGGGGCTCTTTGTTGGGAATTGAACCCACAACCAGCGTTGCCATTTGCTAAGTTTTCCATTTTTTTCAAGTTTTTGGAGATGCGAAAAAGTTTTCATTAAATTTGTTTTCTAACAAAACAAGTTTTTTCGACAAAATTAAATTTTAAATTTTTTTAAATAAATTCAGTATTAAAACAGGAAATATTTACATTTTTAAATAAAATATTGTGTATTTTATTAGTCCCGGACAAAAAACGCAAAAAAAACACCAACAGAGGGTACCGGGCTCCGGAATTTCCTTTAAAATTGTTGGTACTTTTGTAGAAAACAAGTTTTTTTTTGTAAGAAAAAAGTTTTTTTTTTTTTTTTAAAAAACGTTTTTTTTTTCATAAATAAAGTTTAAAAAAAAATCTGGCAACGCTATCCACAACCCCCATGCTAATAGTTTAGTGCACTATTAAGAATTTAAAGAGTATAGTTTCTAAGGTAAAGGTTTTCAATTAAGACAATTGAAAATGATCTTGGAGTTCACAACGTAGACTTCCTTCAATCGTCGCTTACCGACTCCGAACGACAGATTTGAGAAACTATTCATGGCAATGGTATGGATAGACTATTTATGTTCATTTAGGTCTGCGGATTTCTTAGCTTCATATTTGCTTCATACATTTTAAGCTTTCTTCGGCATTGGTGGCCGTATATTCAAACTGTAGAACCATTCAGAAGTTTAGATTTTAACCTACAACGACAAATCCACAAATTTGCATTGGGCGAGATATTGATGGCTTTGCGGACTTCATTTATCCACCATAAACACCGATAGCGCTGCCTAGATAGAAGAAAACATCATCGTTTTAGACTATTTACTCTTCATCTGTCAGTGGCGAAGTATGCCAACAAGCCCCAAATTTTTAAACAGGGCTTTTTTTTTAGACAGGGCTTGTCCAGATGTTCTTAGTAATATCGTATGTGTGTGCTACTGAATAGTATGTGGCAACCAAACGAATAATTACTTATTTAATGTTTACAACCCTTTAGTGAGGTTTAAGGCTTGATTTCTCACACCACCCATGACATGACTACGACCGACAAATGTTAGAGAAACTTTTCAAGTTTGTTTTATTTGCTCTCAGATTTTTTGCCAAAAGACTTCTGAGAGGAAGTCGCCAAAAGATATATTTTTCCTTATTTCGTTCTGTTCGAGTTGGCTGGAACTTAGGGCTCTTGTCTAATAAGCTAACAGACCACCTACTGGACTACGGCGACTTCCACCAAACTGTTAGTGTCACCCTTACTGATACTGTTTGGGGGACAGTTAAGAATTTAACTGCCAGCCATACCATTTGTTAGGTCACGATGCCTATGATAAATCTTAGAATATACTTGCCTTCTACTACTATGCATAGCCTGCATAGCCCTAGTAGGACAGGTTCACCTTGCTGCGGTTATTTCAATCCAAAGATGTCTCAATATCTCATACAACACCATTTCAGTTGCTTTCAAGAATGCATTTAAAAAATATAATTTATTTATAATATTTATTATTTATTATATTTATTAGCAATAAATCCATGTGCCTTATATTTGTAGGCACCTCAAACACATTCGATGTCATTGGGTGTACATAGAAAACAAAAAAGTAACATTTATGCCGTATAAAATTCTAATCAGGTGTATTCAATTATTTATACTGTATGGTAATCAATAGTGACCCATAAACCGCAATTAAATAATAAATTTCCCGTAGAGTAGATATAATTTTCATCATTGTTTATGTGTCCATAACACTTTCAACTCATTGTCACATTAACATTTTGAACAAGACACGCAACATTCAACCCCAACTTGAATAACACCCACCAATGGTCATCACTGACAGTCAGTGTCAGTTTAATGGTCACAAGTTCTTGTTTTCTCTATGGCGAGCACAAGAGTTGGAGATGCAGAAGGTAATTGAGCACGAGTAGTGACAGCTAAATGTCAGTCAAACTATTATTTGTATGTCTACCGAATATCATCGATCGATCGTTGTATAACTAACTTTTAATTTGTGGTATAACAATTGTTTCATAAATAAACAGTGGAAGCCAAAATGATTGAATTGAATGATTGTCTATAAATGGTTTTAAAATGTAATGTATCTCCAGCAATATTAATTTCTTCAGTCAACAGTACATGTTGTTTGAATGGTTTCGTTTGAAAATTAATGAAAATTTGGAATATTAGCGTTACATTTTGCATTTTTATTAGAAAAAGTTACGCTGGTTGATAAAATTTTTTTTAAAAATTAAAATTGTTTGCTCGTATTCGATCTGTTTGATGTTAAAAATGAATCGAACTCTGGTCAACCTATCACCAAAAGTATCGGTGAAACCGTAGGATAAATTAAAATTTATTTATATTTTATTAAAAAATTAATTAAATAAACCGGCGCATAAATGAGTAAAGTATGTATGAAATCATTTCTTTGTCCTTCTGCAAAGGAAGGCCAATCTCACATATGAATTCATTTGTGTTTTTCCAACAAGTGCGGTATTCAATGTCTCCGTGTCCAGAAGCCCCTGTGTGGGTAACCGCCTGGAAGGTGCAAACCATTATCCTAATATGATCTATCCAGTAATTTCGTTAAAATATTTCCAGTTATCGAACGGTCATGTGGACAAAATTCCGTGTACTTAGGAGCTTGAACCAGCAGACCATGGAAAGCACTGGCAATTCATTCAAAGGGTAACGGAGCAAAGTGAGGTCCGTGTTTTTATTTTTTATTCAACGAAAAAGTGTATTCTTATTAAGACAACTTTTTGTTTAACAAAGCTCGTTTCATTTTTGGTAATATTTGTAACTGAACTTAACCAAGAATACTAAGATATATCAAACATATTGTGTGATTAACAAAGAAGGAGCTTATAACGAGGTTTTACTGTATTATAATATTCTCTACATTGCAATGCATTGTGGCGTACTGAATACATTTTTTTTTTTGTTATTTTCAGTCTGCTTTATTTTTAGCCAATTTATTATAGACAATGAACTTTCATTTTAACATTATATTTGTAAAGAGTGTGTATGTCTACTACGCAAACAAATGTATGAATTGTGTAGTACACTGTTTGGGGTTATAAACAAAATGGAGTAGAGACCACTAATTGCAAATGTCACAGTCAGGCATTGACATGTAATTGGCTTTTGGTTAAACGACAATAAATTAACAATGTATGTAAAATGTAATTATTTTATGTATATTCTGCACAAAAACAAAAAAAAAAAAATAACTTTAAAAACACATGACACTTACATATGAAAATATTAAAATTTTTTTATTTTCAAAATTTTTATTGTCACTTTGATTACAAGCACTTTGTTTTTATCATTAGTTTTCAAAACATTAAGTAGTAGACTCTGACTTTTTTTTATAAAAAGGCAACAAGAAATATCTGTTAATGGTATTCCCAACAACAATAACAGCAACACCAACAGCAATAAGAACTTTTTTTCTACAAAAAAACAAAAATATTTTTAATAAAAGAACATTACCAAACGGCAACAACCAAAAAATAAAGGCAATGGCTATAGCGGTGTTAGCTAACCAAAGCATGAGGAGGCATCAATAAGAAATAAAAGTATTAAGTTGAGCATTACAAACGTGTTGCCATTAGTTAACTTCAGCTTTGATTGATTTCAATTAATCTTAGACGCGTGTAATTAATCATTGAACACTTTAATATGGTTAACAACTCTTGACCATACAACGGTTAAAAAGGTTCAACATGTCTGGATCTAAACACATAGTCAGACGAACATACTGACTGACAAATACAACAAAAAAAAAGAAATTTTTGTCTTTTTGTCTGTCCCTCTTATTCTTGCCAACAATAGCATAGTATTTCTCAAAATTTATAGAGAAACCATAGAATTAATACAAGAAATATTTGTAAATAAAATCTTGATTTCTACGGACAGACACAAACAGACTGACAGAGAATTGAACACAGTGAATTTATTTCTACAAATGTTTCCACTCTAGCCGCTGTTGTTTCACATATTACAGGCTGGTTATAGTAACTGCTTATTGTGGATTTTGGAATGTGGCAATTGCGTTGGTGTAACAGACATTCATTCCTCTTGTTGGCAGTTTCTTAATGCAATGAATTTAATGAGCAATTTTCTAATGTCATTTTCTAAAAAGAAAGGAAATTAAATTCACTTGGAAATTATATTATCAAATTATAGGTTACTATAATGTTTTCTATTTGAGAAACTTTTTTGTATAAATTTTATAAGACAGGGAATTAAAAATATTTTTAACTGTTAAAACACTTACGCTTAGTATTAGGTATTAACTCAGATGAAAAAAATCTGTAGTCAGGCTTTTGAATTTAATTATTTCACTGGACATTTACCAGGATTGTATTACGTAACATGCCTTCGACGCTTACGTGTTCAATAGCCAGTTTTTTAGTGCCTTCTTTGTTACAAAACTGAAAATTCAATTCAGTGCTATCACAAGTTTCTATTCAATCTAGTACTTTATATTTGATTCTTCTCTCTCTACATTAGTTGTTAAGTTCAAATGCCAGACGACACTCGATCGTTGGATGCCACATGGATTCAACTCTTTAGTCAGGATTGCGACCTAGCTTCTCACGCTACCCATGTTGTGTGTATTAACTTTATCTATGAATGGCGAGAGCTACAGTCGACTAAGAACTAGAAATTTTACTCGCAGACTTTTTTCCAGAAGACTGCTGAGTGAGAGTCTCCGAAAATATATTTTTTTAATTTCGCTTTGTTCGAGATGTCTAAGCTGGAGATTGAACCACGAGCAATTAGCCAACACACTACCTATTATATTACGGCGACTTTTAATATTTATTCTGGATGGAAAAATCTAAGCATTTCTGAAGGAAATGATTTTAAGCAATAAAAACTGAATCGCTTACGACAATAATCTGGACAAAGCAAGTTAAAACTTTGCAGACAGTATGAGAATAATGAGATTGAAACAAGTGAGCGACTTATTCGATCCTGACAACGCCAGACCATTCATATCTTTGATTACCCACAAGAATTTGAAAGAGCTTGCTTTTGAAGTCGCCGTAGTCTAGTAGGTAGTGTGTTGGCTTATTAGACGAAAGGGCCGAGTTCAAATCCCAGGTCAAACATCAAAACGAAAATATGAAAATATTTCTTCGGCGACTTCCTCTCAACAGATTTCTGGCAAAATCTCTGAGAGTAGTGTGGTGTTGTCGAGCCGGAACGCTCAGGAACGTCGTTCCGGTACTTCCTTTTTAGACAAGAACGCGTTCCGGAACTAAAGATAATTTCTGATAATTTTTTTTTTAATTTTTGACGAATTTTTATATGTATTTTTATAAACAAGGGTTTGAACCGAACCCGAACCGGAACAAAAACCGGAACGAACCGGCTTGTTTTTCCGAACCGTGAACGGGCGAAAATTGGGGGAAATCTCCCTCCCCCCGTCGTCAAATTTGGGACATGAGACCTAAAAAAAAAACGCCGCCGCCAGGATTATCATGGAAAATCACCCCCGTCGTTAAATTTGGGACATGAGACCTAACAGAGCGGACGCCTACCCAGGATCGGCCCTGTCTATATAATTATATATACGCGTTCCGGTAAAAAAAAAAATAGCACAACACCACTGTCTAAGAGTAAAAATTGCCATGAAAAGCTTCTCAAAAATCTGTCCCCCTCTCATGTATAAAATTAACGTACACTACACGAGTGGTGTGAGAAGCTAGGACGTTGTACAATTTGTCAGTCCGACTTCCGGGTACTGTACTTGTCACAGTTGACAAGTACACGTCCTCTAACCTAACCTAACCTACTCTCAGAGTTTTTGCCAGAAATCTGCTGAGAGGCAGCCGCCGAAGAAACAATGTTTTTTCATATTTCATTTTGATGGCTGACCTGGGATACGAACCCGGGCTAGGTTGGAAAATTTTAAATAGGTTTTTGCAACTTCGGATTATCATTTGTTTCGACCTGTTCAATAAAAAAAAAGTAAAACTTAACTATAAATGCATTCTGATTACATTTACATTGTTTCATTGATTAAATTTATTATCAAATTATGATTGACGATTAAGAAGATCCAAACTTATGTTATGCAAGTCAATATGACGAACTTAAAATAATGTTACACAGAAAATAATTTAAAAGTAAAAAAGAAATATGTATCGTGTCTTTGTTAAAGCACAGTATTCTTTGAAATGCTTTTAATTGAACATTGATATTGAATGCCAGTTCAAAACGATTAACGATATAATTTATTAAATTACATTTACATTGTAACACAATGGCTAATGGATAATGATAATAAAAATTCATACTGGTTAAACACAACCAGTATTGAACTCCTTTTGTTCAATATAATTAAAAAACAATCGATTGAATTTCACACATGGGCGCTAATGAATTTAATAAAGTCATTTTTCTTGGCTTATTAACAAAACTGATTCCTTACACCCTTTATGATTTTTTTTTCTTTTTGTTTTTGCTCTTGTTATTGTTCAAGCCTCCAGAAAAATCATGCCTTCAGTTGATCTTATTACTGCCTGTTCTTTTATAAAACAAAATACCACATGATTGACTGGCAGGTCATTTACAGAACAATGTTGGTTAAAAATTTAACATCATTAATCATCAGCTGTAGAAGGCATGAAGGAAGGCATGAACATGAATGTTATGGAATATATAGAAAATTAAGACGAAATAAATAAAATCAAACATAAAAAAAAAACAACAACGAATACAAAATATTGACTTAAAAGAAATGAAAAAAAAATTGTTTAAAGAAATTTATTTAAAAAAAAAATTTAATTAAAAATTTCTATATTTTTCCTGGATTAGTATTAGTATAGATGGGTAAAATACTTAACGAAATACTGAAACTAAATCTGTCTAGTTCTCGATCCAAAACAAACAACAACATTTAATTCCACGAACTTAAATGGCAAGGCATCTGTACTGAAGGAAATCAAATATCGTAAATGAAAGTTTATCAGTCAACCTACCAGGAGGAAGCCTTATAGTAGTAGTCTTGCGCTGGAGTGCTATCCAAAGGGTTTATGTAACCTAACATGGTCGACCAAAACTGAAGGCCAACGATGATCTATAAATTAAGACTCTCCGACCGTGTAATATGAAAATACTGAAGATATCGGGTCCGCCATCTAACGTGTTTTTTTTTCAACTAGTGCTTATTTCGTGAATGGTAACACTTAGCTCATGTCTGATTTGACAGATAATTAGTTTTATCCTTCCGCTGAACGAATATGGTTGTGTATTCGCGTTTTCGCTTCGCTAAGTGGGCCTGCGTTCGACTTACAGAAGATGCCGATTTTGGCAAAAAAAAAAATCATCTTTTCAGATGAAGCTCATTTTGATATTGGGGGGTATGTAAACAAGCAAAATTGTAGCATTTGGGGCACAGAAAACCCGCACGCATACATTGAAAAGCCGACGCACCCAAAACGGGTCTCTGTTTGGTGCGGATTTTGGTCCAGAGGCATAATTGGGCCATTTTTCTTCGAAAATGAGCATGGAGTGGCCGTTACAGTCAATGGCGATCGTTATCGGGCCATGTTGGACGAATTTTTGTTCACAAAAATTGAAGAGGAGGATATTGGCAACATTTGGTCAATAGGACGGCGCTACGTGCCACACAGCCGAAGCTACACTCGATGTTTTTTCGCCCTGTTTTTGAAGATCGCATTATCAGCCGCAGAGCTGATGTCGTTTGGCCACCTCGGAGCTGCGATTTGACACCGTTGGACTATTATTTGTGGGGTGCCGTCAAAGATAATTGTTACGCCGACAAGCCAGAGACAATTGACGCTTTAAAGGACAATATTCCTGAAGCCATTGGTGAAATACAGCTGCACACAATCGATAATATGCTTAAAAATTGGACCGATCGTGTAGGCTACTGCATGGCCAGCCGAGGCAGCCATTTGAATGAAATTATTTTCCATTATTAACCGGAAGGATTGTACTTTCAAATAAAAAAAGAAATTTGAGAAAATATTCAGTAGTTTTTTTTAAAAGGATTTTCAAAAAAAAAAAGTTAGTTGGCGGACCTTTATTTTATTTCATTGGCCAATATCAAGTCGAATATCGGAAGACAGGCCGGCCTTAAAATATCCATCAAAATATTTTTTTTTCTGCATGCCTTCACCAGTTTTTCACACTAATTGATTACAGAACTTAATCCTCTACACTGACTCTTCACTACACTGTTATTCTCTTTCATCCTCATCTTGTGTTACAAACAAACATCAAATCACACAATATCAAGTAATTAAGAAACAAAACAAAACATTTGATTTAACGGTTGCAATTTTTAAGTTAAAAAAAACTTGATTAAGATTGTTTGTACCCTACGATGGCATAGGAGGTGATTGGAGATTTTTTTTTTTGGTAACGAAATTTTTTTTTTTTGTTTTAATGGAACTGTTAATTTATGGTTCAAATTTTTAAATTCAATTGATTATAATGCTTCGACCATGTCATTATGTACGAAATTCAATGTCATTTTAATTCCTGGACATCCGGAATTTAATGACGAAACATGTCTAGCCAAAGATGATTTGAGAAAAATACACACCTTCATAAGACTCTTGTGATGGTTGAGGAATGCCAAGCTCTTACCCAAACCATAACTAAACTATAAAATTTTTCTGAATGAAATAAATTTTCAACAATCACTTTTAGTTTCTCAAATTTGATTCCTATGAAAATCACCATTGAAAACCTATTTCTCTAGCATTCTCTCAGCTTATCTGCAGCGTTTTAAATTTTCAGTCAGCGTTGATTGCAATACTGCACAGACCTGAACACGTAAGTAATGAAGACTCTTCAAATTTGTTTATAATCACGACAATTTCTTGCACAGTAATTTGATTACGACGACCATAATCAAAACGTAATCTTCGAAAACAGGTTTGAATCATCATTTATATTGTAAGTTTTAACTATTTTTATACAGCTTTCGATTGCTAAACGATCGATAAATTTTAATTGCATTTTAAATCAGCAATATTTTCGTATTCTTAGCTACTGTTGGTATTTTAGGGTATCAAATATCCGAGCTTAACTGAAACAAAATTTGAGAAACTAATAAAAAAAGTAAAAATTCTTTACACCATTACCCCACCAACCACTGATGAGTAGTCTGACAGACACCTCGTGATGAGATCATTTATCATTAATAACGAAGAATCGCTGCAAACGAGTTGCCATTGTAAGACAGTTTGTTCAAATGATCAATTCTTAAGGTTTGTTCATAACCAAAAAAAATAAAAAAACGAAAAGAAATGAGTAAAAAAATTAAAACACTTTTCGTAGAGACAGTAAAAAATTAAGTTGAACATTTTTGATGAGACTTCCACTGATCACTCAATTATATGGGAGCTAAAGATATTAAAAAAAATATCGATTTTTTTTGTTTTTATTTGATATGAAAAAAAAACATACGGGTGTTACCGACATTTGATTTGATATTTTCAAAAATCCACATGAGTTTTATTGTTTTGGGAACTTATTTGAATTTTACAAATATTTTTTAATGCTCAGCAGGTCTTTCGTGTGTTACAAAATCGTAAAATGATATTTATTGTTTTAGTACGGCCCCCTTAAGTCAAACAGTGTAGAAAAAAATTAAAGAAATCTGGGTTTGATTAATTGTGTGAAAACAATTAATAGAACTTTATTTAAAATACAAAAATTGTTTTAAAAAAAAAAAATAAAACTACATTAATATACAATGCCAGATGATAAAATAATCAATGTTTTAAAATAAAAATATTTTCAACTGGTTTAGGTTAGTTCAAACTGGCAACTGGCTCAATGGGCACGGCATACTTGGGTGATATAAAGTACGGGTTGCATCTCTATATTCCTGAGAGAGAATAAAATTGGTCTTGAGTACATTATTACCATTATACCTAATAATGTGAACGACGTAGTAGCCTAGCTCTTGGTATATACGAACAGCATTGAGAAGGATGAGCGTAATGTTCACCACAAAAGTGAGAAAAATGAATACTACACACTTAAGACCCACATGTAGCAAATAATCGAGAAAGCCCTGGACAACTATATAAGCTGTAGGATATTGAAAAGGGTACCGCTTCATCCTTGCCAACGCCCATATAGTGCAGATAGATCGGCTCAGAGTGCTGTTGTAAATTTCTTGGGAGCTAGTCAAGAGTTTTTGGACATGAAGTAGGTGTTCTAATTGAGATTTTCTTAATAATAAGAGAGGCCGTATATACTCAATCTAAGAAATCATGTTAAGAGATACTTACAGGATAGGGATCTTTCACTATTGATTTGGAGATTGATTGTGGAAGAAATTTTGATGAAGCTATCTGACGCAAGTATTGACTGTCAAGGGTACGCATAGCAAAAAACGAAAAAAAAACATAATTTGAAGAGACTTTTGAGACAATGAGGTTATAAGATTATAAGCCGCTGGTGCACGTTAGTGGCGTTAAGGATAAATCCCACAATAGTAGCAGGAAAAATAAAAAATATCACCAGAATATCACCAGATAATAAATTGATATGGACGTTTCATATTGACACCATTTCAGACATAAGTAAATATTCCAAAATGATATGAGAATGGTGGGAGGGAAAGCACAGGATGCACATTGTGACCATCAGCCTTATAGAGCCACTGTTTCGACAGGCAAAACTAATTGAAGAAAGGTCAAGTAGAGTTAGACACGACTCAAAGGCTAGCGTGAGTGAGTAGGTATAACAGGGGGAAGGCAGCACTCAAGAAAATAATATAGATGATCAAAATTTTGAACACTATGTTTAGAATAATGGGAGACAAGTTTACTACAAGATTGATCAGGGAGATTTCGTGATTTAACTTATAATTTACAAAGGACGGGACATAGCAATGCTATCGACAGTCATACGTGAAACCAGTAAGGCAACCTGGGTACATACCAAATGCTAGGCAGGGAATTGTCCGTGCTTAAACAGATCAGTAGTCTAGGAGGTCGTGGCTTATTAGACATGAGACCACGGTTCAAACCACCAAAATAATTCTTCAGAGACTGGCTCTGGCCACATTTCTGGCAAAAACTCTGAGAGTAAATAAAAATTGCTATGAAAAGTTTCTCAAGGACTTTAACTGTAGGTCCCGCCTCTTATGGATAAAGTTAAGGCACACAACATAAGTGATGTGAGAAGTTAAATCGTAATCCTGACTGAAGAGTTGTAATGACCAATTAGGTATGTACATATATGTATGTACGCCGATCAGTGTCCTAAAGTTTGTCAGGGCAATAGGCTTGGAGAAAACATTATAGGGAGATGCTATATACATTGGGGGAAGTACAATAGTTCGTGTGGTCGCCGTACTATGTTTTCTCTACTTGACAATAACACAATTCTTACAACATGATTTTAAAACAGAAATAAAAATATTTTTTACCGTCTATCATCCAGTTCCACCCCTTGATAAGACATTCCATTACGTGGCTCTAGTAGCCCTGCTTTAAAAATGTATTTCTTTTGCCTTTGATATACATTTATTGTATTTTATTTTGTTTAATTTTTTCCTTCATTATTTCCATTCTTTAATTTTACTCAAGATTAGTGTCTTTGTCCCGTTGATTTCCCTTTTCTTATTGAACAAATGCTGGCATTAATTTTGCATATTTTTATATGCAATTTCTTTCCCTACGGAACTCTTCTGTATTCTTTGCATATTTATTGCTTTCATGCGTAAAGGTCAAAAGATCAATGTTTACACTACGGTATTGTAATATTGTTGGTCTATAGATTTTTAATTTTTTGTTTTCAAATGTTGCTCCGCTTTTAAAATTTATGAGCGCCAGTGTTGTAGTAAAGAAAATTGCATTTTTGCATTTTTCTTGTTGTTGTAGACTGTTGTTGTTGCTTATAAATTATTGAAATACAAAAGAAGAATTGCTTTAATATCTATGTGAGAAATGAAATTTTCGAAAAACTATAAAAGACATTATTTTAATAGGCGTGAAGAGCTGACATACAGACATATGTACGTTACAGTTTTAATGAGTTTTTTCTCTTTCGTTCTTAATTTAAAAATTGAAAAAGTAACGAAATTTTTCTTTGTAATAGAAATTTGAAATTGTAATAGTTCAACGGACATTATGATGCTGTGCACCTGATTGTACAGATCTTAAAATCATATCTCCTGGTGAAATGAAATGGTGAAGCTTTGTTGACTTCTAAGCAAAGTGTATACCTTAATTCTTGTGGTCGCCTTAGTCTGGTGGACAGCATATTGGCGTACTAAAAGATTATGTTATGTATGCATGCTCCAGTTCTAATAAAGTCTAATAATATCTGGTAGGTCAGCTTGGACTTTCGAATTTCAATAATTGAAGACGGCCATCTTGTTAATTAGTTGTCTTTTATTTAGTCTGTGTTGTCAAATAACCATGGATGAAATAGCATTTAATAACACGTGCAGATAATTAAATTGTTTTATCAAAATGGGAATACTATTTGGACAACGTACCATACATACATACATAATTGGTCATTACAACCCTTCAGTCAGGCTTACGACCTAGCTTATCACGCCACTTATGTTGTGTGCGTTAATTTTATACATGAGTGGCGGGACCTACAGTTTAAAGTTGGCTCCGAACGACAGTTTTTTGAGAAGCTTTTCATGGCAATTTTATTTACTCTCAGAGTTTTTGCCAGAAATCTGCTGAGAGAAAGTCGCCGAAGAAATATTTTCATATTTTCGTTTTGATGTCTGACCTCGGATTCGAACTCGGGCCTTCAGTCTAATAAGCCAACACACTACCTACTAGACTACGGCGACTTCCATACATACCACACGCTTTGTACAATTTACGATCGGCGTCATAGTCCTACCGATAAGTCTATTCGCAATGTGAGGGATAAATTCGAATGCGTTGGTAAACGCAAAATCTGCCAAAAACATAGTCGTTGTCTGTGAGGGTAGGCACGACTATCTGAGGCACTCAATAACGACGAGTGTTTTGAATTTTCTTAGGTAAATCATGATGAGGCCAATTTCGCGATGAATAAGTATGTTAACAACCAAAATTATTGCATTTGAGACGATACCATACATACATAACTGCGCATTACAACCCTTCAGTCAGGATAACGACCTTACAAGAGCGTGCAATGCATTCTGAAAAGGTCACTGTTAGTTGTAGATTTTGGGCTAGAAATTCATCGGTGCGTATTTCTTTTAGAACGCAAATGTTTGCATTGGATGAACTGAACATCACCCACATATGGTTTTAACAGGACACCAGGTTGGCTGTTGGGCTTGGATAAGGCCAGTTTAAGGTTAGTTATAGGATTTATCACGGAGCACTGCGAGATTAAGTCCCTGACGGTTATCTGGAACAGATCCCAGCCGGACTATTGCAGGGTATGTTGCGATGAGGAGGAGTTGGAGGCTGTCAAGCACCTCCTCTGTAACTGCCCAGCTCTTAGTAGGTTGAGGATAAGGACCCTTGGCAGGGGCTTCTTTGAGGGTTTGAATTCTGTGTCGAGAGCCGACAACAACGCACTCCACAGATTCATTAGTAGCTTGAGCTGGTTGAAAAGTGCTAGGGATTCATTAGTGCAGTCGCGTTCTCCCTTTTTGTTTTGTTTCTGTGGTCTGAGTAATTCCTCCGCTTCCCATTCTCCCTTTCCTACTTCCTCTCCTGTTTTCTTCCTTTTTAAGGACGTTGTACAATAAGTCAATTCGACCTCCGGGTACTGTACTTGTCTCCAATGACAAGTACATATCCTCTAACAGGGCAACTGTTATCATGACGTCATTATCCACATTATTTTCCTCAAAGTGGATTTGATGATTTCTTTTCATCAAGATAAACAACGTAAGTGTGACCCTGCAGAACACAGTTGGTTTGATTTACAAAGCCATACAGCCAGGATACGCTTTGGAGTTTATATCCTAGTTTGAATCTCTTCCATTCTTATAGCAATAAAGACCAGTTGCCGCATTAGTCGTTTCATAGTTTACTGTCAGAATATGACAGCATATTTATAGTGTGATATTTAGAAGAATATAATTTAAAATTAAAACTTAAGAACTTATTTCTATAATGACATGTTGTTTTATTTATGAAATTTATTAAAAATAATAATTAAACGTCTTATAAATATATGACAACAACAGCATATTTATAAGCAATCACCTGTCAATTTTACAACCAATAGCCACACTTATATTTACAGCATAGATATGTATCTCTCTAGATATAGTAATAAATTATCTCTTACAAAACCAAATATGCTTTAAGACATTCCATTAAAAATATTTTAAATTCCATATGAGGCAGCCATCAACTTGATTCAACATATACACGCACTCTCATACACAATATTTAATTTACACTCATAGAAAATCGACAATAAAATTTAATGTGAAAACTTTACAAGAGTGAGAAACAGTATATAGGAAACATCATACTCCAGCCAACAGCAGGCGGTGACAATTTGATTGGGAGTATCAATGAATTTTTATCTTAATGTGCTAATAAATTTTCGAATATCTTTAAGTATCAAACCAATATAAATTTGAAAATCGTAAAGCAGAAAGACGACAAAAATCGAAAAGAATAAATAGAAACGGCAAGAAAAATCTAATCTTATAATACTTAAACGAAAAGTAAAAAAAAAAATTCAAACGTTAAAGTACTTAATGGCTGACAATGAATGGGAAGCCAAAAGAAATATAACTGAGAGACATAATTTTTGGAAAATGACTTTATTGTCTAAGAAGCTTATTAGCGTTTAAGTATGTCTGATTATTGTATCATGTTGAGTATGTACGCTCAAGTGATTTTACTCTTACCATGACACATCTGCAACTAAAATACGAAACATTTGGCAGTTTGGTGGCAATCTTATGCACCCCTTTTTGTATCCCAATCAGCCAAAATGGCTCGTGCTATGCTAACAATATTATGTCAACACTTTAAAAGAAAACTGTTTAAATCATACACTTAAAATATTGATAAAAACAAAATATTTGTCATGTTTTAAGAAATTTTTCTAATTTCCAAAATCAAATCAAATAAAATTAAAGCCAGCAAGCCAATGAAATGTGAAAGGGGTTGTTAACAATTCCCAACCGAAATGCCTGAACAAAATGTTCAGAATGCATTTCAGTAAATAAACAAAACAAAGAAGCAAAATTTTAATTATTATAGAACCACTTGAAATATGGTAATAAAATTTTATTTTTATGAATTTATATTTTGATTATACGATACGATATACAATAAGTTTTTAATAAACTCATAATTTTTATTAGCTTTTCCCTTTTCTGTATTTCATTAAAATGCCACCTCCGGAAAGGGGTTTTTATTCGATTCTATGTAGCTGCCTATTTGAATTGATCATTGTTGGCTATTAAATTTTCTTTTTCTTTTCTGTTTATTTAATTTTTTTTTTTATTCTCTTTGGCTTGAAAGTGTTTTTTCTTGTTAACATTTTGAAATAAAAAAAAAGAAATGTTTTGTGGTGATTAGGCATTTAAACAATTTAATTATCAAATGCAACATTACAATATTTTTAAAGAAAATTTCAAACGTATAATGGATGTATAATTTAAAAATGTAGTATTTCTGGTATTTTCAATATTTTGAGACCAATAACTATTAATTCCTCGTACGCCGAGAGAAAAGTACTTCAGTGAAATTGCTTTGTGATAATCAAAACAAATAGTAGTTGGACATGACAAGGTCTGCCCGAGGAGGGGCAGGAGGGACCTCCTTGAAAGAAGAGGATCACTTACAACACATTTAGGTCTATTGTGATACATACATACATGCATAATTGATTGGTCACTACAACCCTTCAGTCAGGATTACGACCTAGTTTCTCACACCACTCATGTTTTTGAGAATCTTTTCATGCCAATTTTATTTACTCTCAGAGATTTTGCCAGAAATCTACTGACAGGAAGGAAGTCGCCGCAGAAATATTTTTTTTCATATTTCGTTTTGATATCTGACCTGGGTTTTGAACCGTGACCTTACGTCTAATAAGCCATCACACTATCTACTAGACAACGGACTATTGTGATACCACATCAAATATTCCCTCGTGAAAATCTATTGCAGATAAAGTAAATCTTGCTCTTGCAGCATTCCTAAAATTACAAAACTCGCTGAGAAAGTGAAAATTACGTCTTCTAACGACGAGATCAGTGCACTGACACATTAGGTGTCATATCCAATGTTCTTGCACAAGCCATTTGATGGTATGCCAAGAGTTTCGTCATGCCTGCGAAAAGGGCAGTGTCCCCCGAGAATCACGCAGCAATGACTCAATGTATATATGAAACTTCATAAGGAAGTCTCAATAAATGAATAAAATTAATGCGTACAATATGGGTGATATGAAAAGATAGACTATAAACCGATGAATAAATTATTATTTTGATCGCGAACATATAAAAATTTTTCGATTTAATAAGTGAAAGGAAATTTTTTTAGTTTGCCTTCTTATACTTTTTAAATTGAATGTAATTTAGTGTGAAAGTGATATGTCCGAAATTTAGCAGTAACGGAGCTCTTTACGAAGTGTACGTTATAATTGTGAAAACTTATTTCAACACCGCAGATCGAAGAATTTTCAGACGATTCGATGAGTAATCAACAAATGTTAGGAAACTGTTTCGGTTATGGACAGTAGGAGCCCTTCGGTCGGCCTGTTGAAAACATTGATGATGTGGACAAGAAAGCCCGCAATAAACATCAATTCGGCATCGTTCTCAACAATTTTAAATTTCACAAACCACTATACAGTTAATTTTGACGAAATACCTCCACCCTCATGTGTAAAAAATTCGAACTACTTAGGAACTCAAAAGAGTACATCATGCCGTATGGCAGTTCATGCAATGGGTAAAGGAACAAAGACGATGCAAGCATTTTGATGAAGCATTTTACATCTGAATAGTTTAATGAATATACAAAATTGTAGAATTGGGAAAATTCTCATACTTGAGAAACAAATGCACCCATAATGAGCAAATGTCGCGCTCGGAATTCTTGTAACATGAACTGCATGGCATGGATCTGAACAAAAAGTTATATCAGTTTGTACTGGGGGCTTAGAAAATCCTTATTCAATTTGTGAGAAAGAAATACATCCATAATTAACACCTGTCCCATGCAGGTTTTAAACAAGCGATTTAATAGGGTCTCAGTATTTTGAAGATGGCTTTAATTGGACGACATGTGGTTTCAACAAGACGATGCTACTTGGCACATTGCGGGTGTAACAATAGATTTATTGAAGCAACGATTTCGAGAACAAATTAGCTTAAGAAATTCTGCTAACAAGTTGCCGCTAAGATCAGGCGATTTTGCTCTTTAGGGTTTTGTGAAATCTCTGTTTTATGCGAATAAACTTGGAACAATTCCTGTCCTCTAATCCGGGATCCAACATCACATATCTGTGATGTGTAACAGAAAATTTCTTCAAAATAGTAATGACCTGTCATCAGAGTTGAGGAGACCATTTGATGAATATTTCTTTACATTCATTCTATACTTAATCAGAGCATGTTCTTTACAGTTCAATAAAAAATAAAGACATCACAACTATTTCATAAAGTGCGTGTTTTTATTTTAAAATAAAAAAGGTGCATTGAAATTGAGATAGAACAGCATTATATAGAATTATATTGTATACTAATAGTAATTGATAATAAATATTAAAATATTTTATTTAACTTAAATGATGAATATTCATTACTTGATCGATAATTTTATAAACAAAAAAAAGTATAAAACGTCAGTAATTTTAATTTATGAATTTTACTAAATAGTATGTTGTTGAAAATGTCATTGAATTGTTTATAATGTTATAAAATTGTTTAAAATACAGCCCCTTTGCACGCCTACACACATTATAAATTCTCAATAAAATGACTATAATTTCTGTGTGATCATTAACAAACAGCGCTATCAGCACGTTTCTATCTATTTTGAGAACTTAATTTATTCGAACATCAAAGCAATCTGTGACAGTCAGAAACAAATAAATACAATTTATGGCATGAGAGGAGGGGGAGATGCAAAATTTTATATTACTTTAATTGTAAACAATTTAACTGCAAGGTATTGAAAACAAATCTAAAATGCAATTGTAAGAATTTAAGGAGGCTTTATTCAGCAAGTATATGGAATATACTGTTGACAAGTAAAAAAAATATGTATTCTTGGGCAATTCCCCTAAAGATGTGTTGCTAAACCCTCAACTACAATTAAACAAACAAAAAATATCTTGATTTTGATTACAAAAAATCATCCTCAAAATGTGGTAACGATAAAAAACTACATTTGCCACACTTTACGCCTTATTATGACACATTCAAAGGACTTTCAGTAAACATAAGAAAATTATCATCTACAGAAGTGAGTGCAAATCTCTTTAAAAAACGAAAAAAAGGTGATAAATATTTTACATAAAAAGCAAATATTTCCCAAAAAAATAAAAATGGTATGCAAAAGGAATCTTTAAAAAAACATTAAAATTAATGCAAATTCCCAACAAAAAAAAAAAAAAAGAAAAAGATTGCTATGATAAATAAGTCACCCTAGCTGCCAGCCTCCTCTTATAAACCAAATGTAAAACAATTCCTATACGTGAGCCATTGCATGATATGTCCAGCTGAGCGTGGATGTTTGTTTCAAATCCTTACCTAAATCTTAAGGAATTATTGTTTTTTTTTTCTCCTTAAAATTTCAACCTTTTGTTGTTACTTTTATTTGCTTTAAATCTAAAGCAAATACTCTCCCAAATCTTTTGCAATAATGTGAGAAAATTCAACCCCCTTCAAGGGAAATAATCTTTAAAGAAATTTGACTGAATTGTCAGCCTCATTCCTTATATGTAAAGTTATGCGAAGGGTGAAACAAAAGCAAAGAAAATCTAAATCAATAGGTAAAATAAAATCAAACTATTATGCAAAAATCTATTGTTCGATCTTAAACAATACGGACGGCCAAAGGAAAACGTAGTTTATTTGCGTATCAGACAAATCATAAAAATTTGTTTTTCAATAGAAAGATATTGTGAAAGAATTTTAATTTTGTTTTCTTTACTGCAGCCGTTATAATTAAATTTTTCTATTTGTATTTTTTTTTGCTGAAAATGTGTTACATTTTCTTAATTGCAATCCGTTGTTATAATTTTTATTTACCGAAAATTAGAAAATATAGAGGAACGTAAATTCTTCTTTCATAATAGGCTAGTCTTTACGGAAAAAGCAGATGCGATTTTCGTTTGATGTTTGCTTTGGCTTAAGCTTTGTAAAGCCCTCAATCCCGATTTGCTCAAAACTACTGTATAAATCATAAGATGAAGTCGGGGATTAGAGTACGATCTTGTCTACGTTGGAACGACCAAATTGAGGAAGCCCTATCATCGATTTGTATGACCAACCGGGGCGCTAGAAGGAGAGGCGCCTATAGGGATGTGTTAAAGCAGACCGAAATCCGACAAAGGGTTGTTATGGCCAATTAATTAATTCAGTAAGTAAGCAAGAAAGACCACGAAAATAAAAACATTTAACATGAATATAAAACCTGAGTTATAGTACGCAAACGAGTCATCTAATGCCACGCCAAACGACATACAGTCAGCCAAAATGTACATGAGCAAATGCCTTACCTAAATACTTTCTGTATACTAATCAGGGACGATGGTCAGAGACTAATCAGCAGCCAATCAATGTTCAAATTCGAAAAAGAAAGTAAAGTTGGTTCCGACGACGGATATAGTGATACAAGGTATGAATGAGTTGACAATCACGCAATTGGAAATGTCAAATGTAAATTGAATTATCGAATTAAATCTACGAATCAAGTGAATTTTAAAACTCTTGTATATATGTACATATATTGTATATATGTACATACGGTGACCATTATTTCCATGAGAAAAAAGCGGACAAATATATAAAATTGAAAAACAAAAAAAATTAATTTATTATAATTAATATTTTTTATATAAAGATTTTAAAAATACAGACATAAATAGGTACAAATAATATACACAAACTTTAATTTATACATATGGGCAATTTCGTGTCAAGTGACCCAATTTTTAAAATCGATGTCTTCCGATTTGGATGAAATTGTGCGAAACTGAAGCTCTAGTAGCTCAATTTTATCAGCGAGATGATATGAGTCGAATGATGCCAGGAATGAAAGACTGGGTGTCTGTTCGAATCGATGGCCAGAAAGTCCAAATGCAGAAGAGGATGATGTTTTTTTTTAGGTGAAAAGTTACACACATTTTAAAAAACCCTGTATGACCAAAATGTCCAACTTTGACCCCCTCTAACTCCGGCAGTTCTTGACTGATAGAGCTGAAAATTTGTGTGGCCAACTATCCAATAGTACTAACCTTGGTGCAAATTTCATCCAAATCGGAAGACATCGATTTTAAAAATGGATATATGGATATGGATATACATATGTACTTATGTGTATAAATTTACTTCTGATATTTCTCTACAGAATGTATTTTTTTAAAGTATTGGGCCTGTTAGATAAAAACGTTTTAAATTCCGAACAGTCCATTTCAAAATAGCATTTTATTGTCAAAAGAGATTCTAAAGTTTCTAGTCCCAATTGGGATTTTTCGGAAGAATACTTATTGTTGGATATAGAAAAACTCTTTCTGTTGGTGCGTCAGACGCTGGCAAAGCAAATGAAAAATCTACTAATTTCAGGATGACTTTATTAGGAATATTTTTCGTTTCGAAAAATTTGAAAATTTCAACCTACTTTTTATCGGGATTTAATGCTGAATGATTCCATATTTATATTTTTTCAGCATTTGCATAATTTTTTACTGAAGTGAATTCATTCATTTAAATCATTTCTGATTTCTGTTGCCTTTATTAACGACTTTTCAACTGAAGACCAAAATGGAATTGCATCTAACAATATCCAAGCAAATGCCTCAATTTATATAAAAAATTCATCCCATGGGTCAGGTAACTAATACAGGTTCTGTAAAAGTTTTTAATTTTTTCCTTAAACATTTTTATATCAAGTGCCTTTGAGTGAGGAACTGAAATAGAATTTTGTACGTGAAGTCATAAATATACTTCATTGTGAAATTCTATTAACTTTGATTTAAATTATTTTAATATTATAGCCTCTTCAGGCATTGAAATATGTTGACTTTCCAAACGCAGTATATATTTATGGAAGACAGTAGCTTGACTGTGTATAAATAATAACCAAGACATAGCAAAATTTAAAAAATTAAACAATATTGTTGGGCATTTTTCTTGTTTAAGAAAGTACTCTTTCAAGGGTATTCGCTAATATATGTAAGTGTTTTTACCGAATTAGTGAAAAAAGTGAACAAAGGCGGACATTTTGGAAAATAAATGCTTTTTAGAAGTTATGTGTGGTAAAATAGTGGACAAATAGCGGACGCAAAAAAATAACGGACAGGAGGTTAAAATAGCGGGCTGTCCGCTATAATAGTGGACGGATGGTCACCGTATATATACATGGTCTTCGAACTTTGATAATTAGTTTAACACTCGCCAAGGACGAGAATAGACGTAAAAGTGTGTTCGCCGAACTAGCTTTAAAGCAGTTGGAAACTAACCTTAATTTTTACCGAAAAATTATCTTCAGCCTTTATTGGATGCATTGGTAATGTGAACAAACAAAACTATCGAATTTATGACGATACCAATCCACCAAGTGAGATCCAAAAGTGTCCAAATAACTGTTTGGTGTGGATTTTGGGTTTGCGCGTCGTCGGCCCATAGCATATATCTTTGAGAACAGTGTTGGCCAGTCGATATCTAATTCACCGATATCTAACTTCAACAAAACGGCGCTACGTGCTCCACAGCTCATGCCAATTGGATATTCTGTACGAGCGACTTGAGGACATAATTATCCCATATGGAGCTGGCCATCGAGATCGTGCGATTTGAAGCCATTCGATTTTTTCGTGTGGAGTCGAAATCGGTCCTCAAAGGTCTCTAAGATGAATGAAAAATTTCGATGATATCTCACACAGTCTATGTTTTATTTAAATTTAAATAGAGGAAGTGCTTAAAAACCCGTATACGACAGAAACTTGACTTTAAAGCGTAGAATATCTAACAGTTCTAATTAACTTTTATTGCGAATCTCAAAGACTTATTCCTTTCAATCCTTATCGGGCTATGTAAATTAAAAGTTTGGATAATAATGATTTAACCAACGTTTATTAAAACCACAACACAATTTTTATGGATTTAAAAAAGTTTAATTTTATTTAGATGTGATTTGAAAAGAAAAAATGGGTTAATGAAATGTAGAAATATTTCACAAAAATGTTGACATATCACGAGAATAATGTGACAAACGAAATGATAAAAATAAACGACTTTTTAGGTTCATCTCTTGATGTTTCTGCGTATTTCAACTCGTGCACACAAAGCATGTTACCTTTATGTAACGTATACAATTCATTAACAAAACCGAGTGTATCTTTTGCAATCATATGATGTTACAAAGCGCCACGTATAGCTTCCTGCCGTAAATGAGTCCTTTAAAAAAAAAACACGGTAAAGAAAAAATTATTTACAGTGAAATAAAAGCGGAAACGGATGGTTCCCTTTATGCGCGGGTGTCATGGCAAAATAAAAATTTTGTAAAAAAAAAAATTGCAAATTCTTTCTTCTGTGTGTGTATGTATGGTTGTATCTGTATATGAGTAGGGTAAAATGAAATAAAATGTATATATGTACATATGTATATATGTACATATGTATGTATGTACGAAAGTATTTCAAAGAGAATGTTAACGTTGACAAAATAAAACGTGAAATGTGACAAAAAATACAAATGTTTGTGCGTTTGAATGATGACATTTATACTCCATGTTTTCTTTTATTTTTTTTTTTTGTCTTTATAAGAAAATACACGTATACGAACGTATTTGATTTCATTTTCTTTCCTGACTTTAAAATGAATTTTCAATTTATTTTTGTTTTGTTTTCTTCATGTTGCTTGTGTTACTTTAGGTGATTTACTTTTTATTCTTTTGTTGCTAAAATTTTACTTTTATTTTCTTAATTTTTTTATACTCTTTTCTTTTCTTGTTGATGATGAACGTATGACGCATGCCTGACATTTCTTCAAACTGTTTGAATTTCAGCATTTGCTTAAGGATATACGGTTACAGTGGTATGGAAAATGTAAAGGGTATCCAATATATGCTTAATAAAATCATGCTTACAGCGTTTAATATTTGTTTTTTTTTTATTTACAAGTACAATCTTTTACAAAATCCGTTTATTATTAGTATTATGGATAGACACGATCTAAATAAGGGAAATCCATTCTCTTAACTTTAGCTAGGCGCAAGCGCCAGATGAATAGCCTTAATAATCACAACTTGGCAAAATCGAAAGAAAAGGTCATGAAAATAAGTGCAAAATTAATCTGGCCTTTTGAAGCATACTTACTGTGCTTACTTACTATGCTAATAGTCTGAGAAAAGTTGAAATGCGTACTTTATTTGCAGACATGTTGTTGTCAATTTAAAATGATTCATGAAAATCTAAGAGTAACGCAGACATGTTTTGCAATCAGTCTCAGATTTTTTAAACATTCAGGTTTTACGCCGATGTTTTTGCTAAAGAGCCTACTATATGATGAGTACGCTACATGCCCAAATTTTGAAATATTTAAACTGGATATAATATCAACTTTGGTTGAGAATTAGATATTCAGGGCTAAATTAGCTAGTGCCTTAGGAAGTCTTGTTCAACTTTTTTTTCTTATTTCTTAAAGCAACAGTCAGGAGATGCCTCCTATCCATGCTGTGTATTGTTTTGGAACATAGGCAAGGTAGTAATAGGAGAAGGGAAAGAGGGGTAGTGTACGACAATACTTTTTTTGTCTTCAACACAGCAAACAAGTTCTTTTTTTTTTAAATATGAGCAATAAGTAGTAGTTTGAAACCGTCATAGTCCAGTAGTGACTATTTCAGCGCTGCCTTCATCATCGGATATCATTTCTTTCGAAGTGAGCAAGGAGCTGCCATTGCTTGAGCGATCAAGCCATGCTAATTGGATTTTTGTTTCCAAAAATTAATCACCTAAACATCGAGATGGCGCACAATGCCATTCAACGCGTTTAACTATCGATTTGTAAAAATCAATTTGGAGATAATTTTTTCCAGAATTGGTATTTTGCACATGCCACCTCATTTGTGCGATTAACGCCTCTGAGTTCAATTTTAGGGGTGTAAGTAAAGTCTCTGACTTATGACGTCAATATTCAAGCAACCATTTACGCCACAGTGTTATTACATGTTATTACAATTTATTAGAAGAAGTAGCCAAAAAGTAGACTCATAGAGTGAACCAAGCAACTTGTAATGGGGGCGGTTGTTTCATATTTTTGCCATCAGGCTCAATGTGGAATCCGAACGATAGACTTGAGAAACTTTTCATTGCTCAATAACGCAAAAACTTTTTAAAAATTTAACCAACTGAAAAATTTCTCATTCGGTGCCACTGTGCATCTACAGCAGATAATTTAAACCACCTAAACAAGTCGTTGGTGCTGTGTACATCATGAATTGCTGGTGTCATCATATGCTGCTACGCATTTCTTGCATGTGGTAGTAAGTAATTGTATTTTACTACCGTATTTTTTTTTTTTTTTTTGTTCTCCTCAGGTTGTTTGTTCTTTTTGCTTGGCAAGAAATTGAACTGTCAAAATTTTTGACATTTCGATTGTTAAATGACAGATCGGTTTATGCACGCGCCAGAAACAACTTATGCAAGAAGCACATGCTTTCCTCCAAAGCGAATTCTGCACAAATTACTGCCACATGATGTTCAATAACTATTGATTTCTTTACATTTACAAAAGAAATTTAAAGCAAATCTTTTAAATAAAAAGTCAAAAATTAGAAATTTTAAGAGGATTAAAATATGATTTAATATTGTAACAAAAGAACAGCCATCACAAAACAGGACACAACTCAGCATATTTTTATACATGATTGTCTTCTATACAATGTTATGTTGTTTGATATTTTGTGAAAAACATCACCTGTCCTTTATTTTTTCCATTCTTTTTTCGTATATAAAATATAAAAAAAAAGTTTTTTTTTTTGCCACAGGAATAACAGAAAATAGAAAGGCCTAGTTCTACTGCTTATGATAGACATATGTCCCTCACAACGGTAAAAAAGAGTTGAAGGAATATAGAAAAAGTATAGAAAATCACCTACTTTGACAGTAAAAAAAAAACTGCTTTTTCCCTTAATAAACAATGATAGTTTCCGGTTAACATGCAGAAATAGAAAAAAAGCCGAGTGAAAACAATCAAATGACTAAAATCACAAAGTCATGTTTTCTCACAGTTATTTATTTTTTTTTTAACAGGACATTTGCTGCTTCAACATCAAATCATTTTGACTGAATAATGAATAAAAGTTGTCAACTATTTTCCGCTAAACAACATGAAAATTTCATGTTTAAATGTTTAAAAGTCAATCATACATACAACTTTATCAATGAGTGTTTAAAAATAAACACAAACAATATAAAACAGGACACCCTTAAAGCACTTACCGTAATCATAATAGTGTACCTTTTTTTTTTCAACCAAGAACCAACAACCACCATTTACATCTGTACAGAAAAGCCTTAATTTCCTCCCCCTCTTATTTTAATTGTAGTTATTGTTGTTGTCCTTCGAGCTGTAAATATTTTTAAGTTCTTACAACCTGCAGTTTGATAGCAATTGCTATCGCTGTATGGGAATTTTTTATTACAGAATCCTTTTTACTTAGTTTTGCTTAAGTTTACTGATGCTGAACAGAATTTATCTGTAAAAATTTGTAAGATTGTAACCGCAATCAATTAAATGTAATTTGTTTGTTAATTTTTTTTTTTTCTTTCATGGGAAACTATTTCAAATTTCTGTATAAAGGCTGTATCACACCCTTTATACCATTTGTAGAGGAGCCACAAATTTTGTTGTGGATACTCGTTAAATAAGGAATTATCCAACACGTTGCCAAACATAGCAATCGCCAACAATCTCTTCACACTAATACCAAATGGACCAACCTGGTCAAGCGGTAAAATGACACACATGCCCATGAAGTTGTTTCTACATAGATGGCAGAGGGCATAAACCAAATTATGTCTAATACCACACCGTAATAAAATATTCCTTGAATGTATTTCAAATTTAGACGTCTTAACATCCAGGAATATGGAACCAAGGACTGTACTAGAACGTAAAAAAGCAGTTAATAATTGCTCCAGACATGGCACGACACATACATAATTGATCATTACAACCCTTCAGTCAGGATTACGACCTAGCTTCTCACACCACTTATGTTGTGTGCGTTAATTTTATACATGAGTGGCGGGACCTACAGTTTTACAAAACACAAAACGACTTCGAACGACAGTTTTTTTTTTTTTGAGAAGATTTTCATGGCAATTTTATTTACTCTCAGAGTTTTTGCCAGAAATCTGCTGAGAGGAAGTCGCCGAAGAAATATTTTCATATTTTCGTTTTGATGTCTGACCTGGGATTCGAACTTGGGCCTTCAGTCTAATAAGCCAACACACTACCTACTAGACTACGGCGACTTCATGGCACGATATCCATTTTAAAAACTCCCGGTCATCAGTGATCAGAAATAGGGATGCGAATAATTAAGGCAAAAGAGCGAAATATACACTAGAGATCAGCAATGAGTATTCAAAACGATGAGTAGGCTCGAGTCATACTCATAATTTCTGATACTTATACGCATTGATACTTATTTTAATATCATACTCATACTACTCATATTCAAAGTTAGAAGTACTCATCGCAGTCGTTGATTTTGTTGATTTCGACTCTCCTTTACTCAACATTTACAGGAATCACAAAATAAGTATGATTCGCGTACAAACACTAAAATACTCACTAGAAGGTTGTGTGTTTGCTTTGCTTGCTGTCTTTGTCTTTTCTTTTTAATTCTTTTGTAAATGCAACAATAACTACTACTGTAAATTTTTATGAATGATTCGAGTGACTCGAAACACTCAATTTTGTTTGTGTTTCCCATATAAACAGGCAGGCAAGTAAAATTGCCTGTGTTACAAAAACATCACATAAGTATTTTTCTAAATTTATGAATCTGCATGAGTAGGCGTATGAATCAAACATATTTCGAATGTTATGAGTTTGATGTCAACGTTGTACTCATACTCATTGCAACCTGTACTTATAAATCAATGTTGTAGTGAGTACGAATGAATCCGATTAGTTGAATTTCAATACTGTTGACTCACTCATACTCAAAATTTCATGAGTACTTATGAGTAGCGAAAAAACGATTCATTGCTGATCTCTGATATATGTACACCGTACAACGCACTGCCTTTTTATCGTAAATATGGATACCAATCACATAAAAACTATAAACCTTATTATTAAGACTTTTTTGCGTTTTAGCTTCTGAAAACAATAGACCAGAATACATTATTTGCTCATTGTATCCCCGCATTAAAAGCTCTCGGTGAAATTAAGAATTTTCGTTTAACGCCTAAAGTATTTGTCATTATCGTATCGTATCGTATTTAAAATAGGATTTTTCTAAAAAGCAATTACTCAGCCCATACGCCATTTAATGTGAACTTTGTCGGTAAGACAATATATTAAATGAATACTAAAAAGCTTAATTAAAAAAATCCTAACTTGACTATTAAGCGCGTGCGCTCACCTTTGGCTTGTCTTGGCTGTTATTAAGTCGAAAGCGATACTAAAACAAAAACATCCGCTTGGAAGTACACATTAAATTTGAAATTCTTTTCTTTTATGGATATTAACACCAAACAGTGTACCATGATTCCGAAAGTGTGTTAACGGGTAAATACCTTAAAGGAAACCGCTACAAATCTGTCTACAAAAAGCAAACAAAATGCTTGGTTTTTAAAAGCCATAAAAACTCGGTCTAAGTATTTCTAATTAAATTGTCATCATAGAAAAGGTCCATAATAACCGCAGGTCTCACCAGCAATAAAATTCATAAGAATGAATTTTTTTTTTTAAGAAATTATGTGCACATTTGAGTTGACCACCTATGTGGAAACCCGCAAAAGCCATTAAAAATGAGGCCAATACCTATAAGCGAGGTTAATTTATCTATGCATTGTTGTTGTTTTTTATATTTTTTTTTTTTTTTTTTGGAAGAATTTTAAGAATTTCAGTTGAAAGCAAAAAATGAGAACAAAAAAAAAAAAAAAAAAACGACAGAAACATTTCATACCGAAATAATGTACTCAGATCGTGAATATTATAAATCATAACACGTCGGTGTTCGCTAATTTTCTCACGTTCAAATTTTATTTTAATTCCAATTTTTTTTTTTTTTTGTAGTTATTTTTCGAGTTTGCATGTGTATATTTTCCATCAAACGACGAACTACAATACAAGATCCATTCAAAGAAAAAATACATAACTATGCGGTTATACTGTGATATTTTGCAAAATATCAAAATGGTCTTCCATCCATACTTAGAATACAGAGTTGATGTAGATGTTTGTGTCTTGCCAGTTTTTGACCCATACTTGTCAGTCACTTAACATTACAACTACGTTTTGAATGAATATATGCTAAAGCAGAAATATAAAAGAATGAAAAGATTTGTTGCCTTCCTTTGAAGGCATCCACCTAATACTATGACAGCAAGAAACTTACAAACAGACTTAATATACTTAAGCAGTTTACAATAAAAAAAATAATAATAGTAATATTAAAATCTATTTAATATTGGGTCCTTCCATAGGGGCTTTAGAACTTTGACAGTTGACAACGGCCATTTTGTTGATGCTACATCGGAGAAATTACTTGTAAAATTTCCAGACAATTTCACTATGGCCAATAAAGTATTCAACAACGCGTGTAAATAATATTTCATCATAATAATTTCTATTAAAATGGATGTTCTGTTAGAACAACGTACCATCAACGTAATTGTGCTAAAGAGAGGACTATACGCAATGTGATGGATAAATTCGAGTTCATTCGTTTAGTAAGTGATCGTCCAATGTCAGTACGATGACGAAAGGTAGTATATGCCGAAAACATTACTGCTGTATCTGAAAGCATACAGTTGAATCCGAGAAGACGCTGTCGCAGACCTCAACTTAGAGAATTTGCTTCGTGACTTGTGTGCGGAGCCATATAAAACCCAACTGACCAAGGAACTAAACTAAAATTACCATATAAAAAACCGCGTTTTCGCTGAAGTTATCCTCAGCCACGAGGCCCATTTCTAGATGAATGTATAAACAAACAAAATTAATTTTGAAATGATGAGCATCCGATGCAACCCAATTAGTAACTGTCTGATGTGCATTAAGGGCTGGCTTCTTTGAGAACGGCGTTAACCAGAACATCACTGCCAACTCCTTGCATCAGCAGTTGTTGATTACCAACTTCTTTAGGTATAAATTGGATGATCTGGATACCAACGGCATATGGTTTCAACAGGACAGCGTTACGGCGCCACACAGCTCATACCACACTGGATATTCTGCACGAGCGATTTGAAGGCATGGTCATCTTATATGGAGGTGATGTGAACTGGCAACCGGGAACGTGCAATTAGACTTTTTCTTCACAGGTCGACGTCGTGTATTTCCCACCAGGCAAATTGATTGTTTATTGATTTTCTGATATTCTGAATGATTAATTATAATAGAAAAAAGAATGTGAGTAATATTTTCAAAATAATCCTAAAAAAAGTGGCGTAGATATTACACTAGATGTGTAAAAATAAGGACAATGTTGCACCATAAAGTTACCGCACACCATCCATTCCGATATTTTAAGAAAATTCACTGCACGAATACAGGTAGAGGGCATCCCTTTTTGCTGGGATTAAAATAAAAAAAAAAAGAAACTGCAGCATACATACAATTGCCTTTATATCGACAATTCAACTTTTGATACTAAATCGATTGAATTCTTTTACATCCCTGTCAAAAAAAAAAAAAAAACACAAAGAAACTTTGTGGTATGTTTTGCTTTGTTAAACCAACCTGCTGCAAGAATTTCATGTTGAAAAACAAAGTTACTCTGCTATTTCACTTCTTACAAACGCTGTTGTTGTCTCAGTTATCACAACTAAATCTGAGCATTTTAGAATTCACTTTTTTCTTCTTATGATGTGGGGCACATTTTCATTTCATTGGTTGTGTTGTTATGCTGTTATGTTTTCATATAATTTTCATCAGGTTTTTTATCTTAACCGACACCTGTACGTCTTACTATCTGAATAGATTTGATTGTTTGAAGAACAACAAAAATAATAATCGTACACTCATGTTTAAAGGTACGTAAGTAGTTAAAAAAAAGGTATTTTACTTCCGGATACCTTTGAGGGCATAAAAGTGCGTGAGAGTTTTTTTTATTTGTTTTTTTGTACCGAAAATTATATACATATGTATATGTATGTATATAGCAGAAGTGTTACGAAATGTGAAAGAATTTCAAAAGAATATTAATTTTTTATGTTTAAATTAAAGAAGCTGACTGGCGACAATTTAAATAATTACGAAATTTTCTAAAAAGAAAAAAATTATTTTAAATTTTAATTTATTTATTTATTTAACTGTTCCAACCACAAAGCAATTGAAAATGAAAAGTTACATTTTCCACCACAGCATTAAATTTGAGGCAGAAAATAATCGAAAAAAATGGTTTTTTTTTTTGGTATAAAATTTCACCTTTTGACATCAAACCTTTATCAACAGCCCTGAATTGGGGAAATATTCAATGCTATGAAAAAAAAAATAAAACAAACTGACAATTAAATTAATAAGCTACAAGATATGTAATGGAATATGTATGCAAAGAAAGCCCTGTAGCATATTATACCCTGTAATTTACAATTACGAAATTTTAAACCTCTTCATTAAAACTGAAACTTCATAAAACCAAATGTACCAAAAAAAAAAAAAAACCAAAGCGAGAAAACAAAAAGTAGACGGTGTTAATAATTACCTCATCAACTTGACTGATGACACAAATGAATCACTGTCGTCCTTTGGCTGTTTCCATATCCTAAACATGGATATTTTATGCATAAATTATTTAAAACATGAGACGTCTCAGGAGTGCATATCGCATTTAAATTTATTTCCACACAAATAATTTGCATATGAATTTTAGTTTTCTTATCGAAAAGCGTTTATATGCTTCAAACAGTCCTCTGACCCTCTCTCAACCCTTACCTTTTCACATTATGGCGTATGTTATAAGGATGCTGCGTCTCTTTGGCAATAACCCTTATGTCCTGTTTTGAGATTGCGCAGTCATATGGCTTTTGCTCCGTATCATATGTATTCTACAAACCAAAACGTGTGTTTTTGTTTGTTTTTTTTATTGTTTAGATATTAAGAGCAATTAATCACAAAAGAAAAAAAGGATACAGATAAACAGGATTGAGACAGAAAATTTTCATTTACTGTTAAGGATGCAGTGACCATCTTTGTTAAGAGAAATTAAATGAGCCGATTTACAAAGATTTAAGCAAATCTCTAATGAAGTTCCACAATGTCTCAGACCGATTATTCTAACCTTTTTCGTCCTCAAGATACTAGAAAGGATTCTGGACAACAAGTTTAGGTCAAACCATTTTACTGCTCTTGCCGCAAATACACAAATACTGTACAGAACTCCTTGGTGAGGACCATTGAGTAAGCTCTAGTATAGAAACCTTAGTCACTGGAAGCTTTTCATTTGCATTCTATTCAGCAGCTGTTGTTGTGGCTCTCTGTAACCAAAGCATTGGTGATATACTCAATTAGCTCTCCTCTGACCTCATATTGAAGCAGGGGGTTGAAGCTGTGGCAGTTAGACTCAATACAGTTAAATCCTGGCCCGACCTAGAATATGGACATATTGTTACTTTGGGAAGACGTGGTTCCATCGTGGTCGATTATATGTTTGCTTGTTTTTTAATTGGAACATTTGATTTGACACTTCTGGTATAAAGATAGGTATGTTTGTTTCCAATGAGACACTTGTAGATTGTAACAATAGCTCAACAATGTCTGGGAGGATGGGCTATTTATTCCAATATTAAACTGTCTTATAGGTTGCCAGGCCACTGCAGTGTTTTCTAGGCGAAGCTCATAACTACTTGGAAAGCGCGCAAAAAATGTTGGATGGTAAGTGTTTCTCAGAAAATCTTTTTGATAACCAGGCAACGATTAAGACCCTAACGAAACTACGTATACATGAATACAGGAAATTTCTCAGGGACACTAATTATTCAAGGTAACTCCTTGAAAATTGCATTCCTGATGAGATGGCCATGACAGGTATGGAGCTCGCAATATTCGACGTATTACTTGGCACAGGGTTATCGATTGCCTAAAATAAATTGAATACTATCCACTCATTTTACAGGGAGACTCAATCTCATTGGCAGCAAGAGAGTGCAGGCAATATAGCTTGACTCTGTTGGATCCATATGGGTAAGAAGAGGACCACGGGCCACTGTTTTGGTGAGCATGGTGTGCCGTGAAATGACTTCTGCCGGAGCTGTAGGTCTTAGGAGGAAAAAGAGACTATCTATTACGTCATATGACACTGTCGTACTGTTGCCATAGAAAGACAGAATTATTTTAGCTCTCACTTTCTAACATTCTCAATTGAGCGCTATAATATATGTACATTTAACGATTGCTGCAATAATAAGATTTATTTTACAGTCAATTTGATTTCCCTAGGAATTGTGTGATTCACGTGTTGAATATTGGTTGTAGTATCATGTACTGAACCTAATTGCTGGACTAAGCGGCACCTCTTCCTACGAGGAAGGTCCGCCACACTACCTAATCAAATCTAGGCGTATGCAAGAAAACCAAACTCAGCAAAACGATAAATTTGTTTGTGTCGAATTTGCTTCATTAACGGAATAGCCTTTTGGCTTGATGGAAGCTATATACTTGCCCGTTTTAGTATGCTTATCTGCTGATGAATTCATTTGAATTTGCTACAAATGATATGAGATTTAACGATTACAAAATATATATAGACAGGAAAGATCTGAATATAGTAGTAAATGTCTCATTTAAGTAACATAATCGTTATTTTCAAACCAGTATATTTACAGTATTTTATAGTTGTTGAAAATATAAAAAGAAAATGGCGTCGTGCTCGTTACTTTGCCGCTAAGCACTCAGTTGTAAGGGGTCAAAATTTAAAAATGACCTCTTTGCTATACAATACCTTTATTGAAAGCCTTTCTGCTGTTTTTTTTTTGTATTTTATTTTGAAATTGTTTAAGTTTTGCCATTTTTAAAAAATTTTGTTCAAAGTTTCTAAGGACATTCGTTAAACTGGACACTCCCCTCTTAAATAGCTGAGGAGTATAATAAATGAACAGCATTTATAGCCTTTACCCAAATCCAACAACATACATAGAAAATCTTGTAAATTCATTAAAATTCATGAAAATAATGTTTAAAAAACTGAAAAATAATACATAAATACATATACATAGACATGATAGGAAACTCGAAAACTGTGAGAAGAAATGCTAAAAAGTACGGTAATGACCTATAACCTTTAAGACTGCAAGGACAATGTTAGATATTCTTTTCCCCTTTTTTTCAATCGAAGTGAAAAGCTTGGTCATTCTTATTTCAAGATATTCCTGTGTAGAGCACCAAAGGATGTAGTGACCAATACTGATGGCCAGTAGTCCTATTATAGAATATTTACATGCTACATAAACAGACTGACCATTTACTATCATACTATCCTGTCATATGCAAAACATCCCTTTACGTAATGTTCTCCAATGTTCTTCAACGAAACATGTTAGAAAAAAAAATTTTAAAGAAAAACAACCAGAAACTTGTTATCCTTCAAAAAGGTTTAACCAAAAAGAGAAAGAGAGCAACAACAAGAAGAATAAAATCGTAAAACATGCTTACAAAATCACAGTTGGATATTATCATGTTGGTTTTCCTTTAAAGAATTTTTTAATTTTCTTGCCAAAAAAATAGGAAGAAATTGAAAGGCTTTTGATATCCTTTCAAATATTGTTTGCAATATGTCATGTTAAAGATAATTAATAAGCGTTATTAATGAATTTAAAAGTACAATTCTATGTAATCTGTTGTCTATTCAAAAATAAAATCTCTTTGAAGTTGTCTACGGTATTGTAAAGGCCATTTGAAACTAGAAGCTACTGATAAAACAGGCAAACCACTGTCCATTTGAATTAATATTCGTATCAATCATATCAAATGTATGTATATTGCAGTTTATCCTTTCATATACATTCGTACATCCTTTGCAAATAAACATTTCTCACACAGGATTTGTATTGAAATTTATTTTTAATTACGTTCATATTGATTGAAGAAATATGTACATTTGTGTGCATATGTATGTAAATACAAACATACATATGTACAATTAAATTCCAATTAAATACGCAATTTTTAATTAGGAATCGTTTTAATACAGATTTCTGAATTAAATTTTTTTTTATAAGAATGAAATTTTCAAAATCAAGTTTAATTTGGTAGACTGAATCGTGGTTTAGGCGTGTCCAAATTAAAATAAAATTGTCAGACCATAGCAAGCGGGTGAACCCATCACAATGGTCTCTAGTCGCCGAAGAAATATTTTTTCATAATTTCGTTTTGATGCCTGACCTGGGGTTTGAACCGTGGCCTTACGAGTAATAAGCCGACACACAACCTACTAGACTACGGCGACTACTATCTTTTATATGCCCATTTAATTATTGATTGTCTAAATTTGAAGTAATTGTAACATGTTCCGTGATCATAGCTGCCAGATAAATGAAGCATCAAATCGTCAAATATTTGAGTCAAAGACGTTCATTGAAATCGTAAAAAAATCGTCAGAAAAAATAAATAAATCGAAATAAGGGGACTTAATCCCGAGAATCATGTATTCCTACGTAACACTCGTCTTTCTCGGCCAGCAGATCCGTATGTGGTCGATTGGCCAGTGTATCGCACATTGCATTACAGACAAAGTTCATTTGTTAGACGGACTATTCGTCTGTCGAACTCCCTTCCTGCAGAGATCTTTCCTATTACTTATGGCATAAAAATATTCAAACCTGGTGTCGATAAACACTGTTCCCTCTTTCCTCCTTCCTATAATATATTTTCCTAGTTCCAAACACAATGCCATCCCCTGAGTGTTGGTCGAATAAAAAAAAAATTAATAATAGCACTTGCCTTTGTTCTTCCGATGGTAATATAAGAGGCTATAATTGAATTTTTTAAATTGTCTGTAATGGCAAATGATAAATTATTCTCAACTACGATGTTATTTAGGAGTTGAAATTTTTTGGCTTTTAAGGGATATAAAATACAGAAAAATCATCATAGGTATTCGAAAATAACTTAAAAATATAAAACTTTACTCCTTGTTACTACTAACATAAATTTCCAACAGTAACAATTGCAAAACAAATACAAAGCTTAAGGAGGCTTTTAATGTACTAAAGTAAAGAATGTGATGTAAATTTTTAATTTTTAAAAATCGTCAAAATAAGAGCATAAATCGTTATGTCGTCAATATGATATTTTTGGAGCACAAAATCGTCAAAATGACGATAAATCGTCAAATCTGGCAGCTATGTCCGTGATAGAGATATACGAAGCAGAAAATTGGTTTTTAGATGAATTATTGAACGTAGCGACATCCGATGATGATCCAAATAATAATCTATTAAGTGCTTAAATTTTTTGCCACAATTATTTATTCATCTCTGCAATATATTTAATTTTTCCCAATTACCCAAAACAGTTTTAAATCAATTTAATTATATTTTCTTCCCAAAAATTCCTTCTAAAGCAGCCGTATCAGCACTAGTTCCTGTTTTGGCTGGCTGAGAAGTACTGGCACGTGGGTTTTCATTAATCATTTTATTTTTCCAAATTAAAAAACATTCACATTTTTTATAAGAAAAAAAATTTCAAAACCAGCCTAACACATGAAAAACCATAAGCGAAGTGCAAAAGTCAAATGTAATCAGCAGCATCCCAGCTCAGGATAAAATAGAAAAAAATTTATTTACGAAAGGATAAATGAAATCAGATCAAATTAAGGAAAATAGAAAAACAAACAACCCTTCATTCAGTACAAACATTTTGATCTTAAAATAATGCCGGAAACAATAAACGAAACGACCTCAATAATTTTACAAGCCAATGATGCTGATAACGATGACAGGATCATTTAAGCCCTAAATTTATACACGTACTACGGTGAAAAACACACTAAAACCAGATCAAACCCTTAAATGAGTTAAATACCTTGTTGAAGTAAAGGTTTTCTACAGGTAAACTATGACAATAAAAGAAATAGAGCATCCCATAGCAAAACCAGGAGTATAACAGGTAATAAAAAACAAAATGATCCTTTCTTTGTGTTCTAGCCTTTCTCATTCATACTTAGTTTTTGTTGTTATTGTTGCCCAAGATATGAATGAAATGAAATTTAGAAATGATCTGCTTAAGTGGCATATTGAAAGGATTATTATCTCTTTTGTGTGTGTATGTGTGTGTGTACTTTGTAAACAGAGGCTGTATTTGCGTTTTTTACGATTCTTTTGTGTACTGCGTTGTCTTATAATGGGAAAAGGCATCCTGCTGCGTGTGCGCATTTACACGCAAACAGTCTTATTGTCTTCATCGTCATTTTTTTTCTCTCATTCTTTGTTTGCAACAATTTTTGCGTAGTTTATCTGCTTTTGGGATAAATATTTCATCCGTAAAGTATTTCTTTTCGAACTCTTTTTTTTCTGTTTGTTTTTTGTTTAAATGAGCTGTGATTAGCATTACAATCCGATTGTAAACGATATTGTTCTGTAACTTTTTAAATCGCACAACATTGAATTTATCTGCTATTGTTATTGAGGTTTTTGCCAGAGCCACGTTTTTGTAATTTTTTGTATTTCGTACTTAAAAACTCTAACAAATGATGTATTTAGTTTTGAAGTGTTACTTTTCACACACTTATCCATTTATTGTGTGTTTTTTTTTTTTTTTTTTTTGATTTGGGGTGGGTGTTTTTTTTTTCCTCTTCTATAATGCCTAATAAATATATCCCCCTGTCTTTTTCATTTCATTTACTAGATTTGTCAGTTTAACAAGTGGCTTTTGTGTTGACATGCATTGATTGTTATGGTGACAAATTTCCCACATTTAACGTGCTTAAGTTGTTCTATTCATTGCGAAAACCTTTATTAAATTGAGAACGATAAGTGGCATTTGAAAAGCGTTCAAGCGCAAATTTGCTAATGATGATTAGTTGGAGATGTGTTTTAATAAAAATACCCTCATTTAAGTAATGGGTTAAATAAAAGGATTAAATTTATACAAAATCTATTATTTCATGAATATCCAATCGTATTATATGTAGACCATATACAAAATTTTAATGATTCTTTGTTCTTTATTTGTTCTTTAATATTTTTCATTTTTATCTTACTTCGCGATACAGCTTTGCCCATCCACAGCATATATGTGCACTCACCTTCAATTTCCCTAGCTCCGATCCCATCATATTCAACCATTTAAGGTCAGATCTGATCTATCTATTGACACCTAGTTTAACTCAATGCTTTCCTGGCTCCTGGATTCCCAAAACAAATTATTCTTATTAAGGCAAACGCATTTAATGATTTTAAGTTTGTGACTTTATACGCTGATGGTGGCAAACCAATTATTACAGTTACTGCTTCGAATTCGATCGGGTATTCTAATACGGAGTTGCGAACTTTGACAGTTGCTAACGGACAATTTCTTAAAGCCAATCTTTCAAATTATTCACATCTTCATCTACATCTTTCAAAATTAGTATTTATTCAGTCTGCTTTTGCCAAATTGTCATGGACGGATATGGCATTCAACAACACGTTCATATTACGATCGTGAGAATGTGAGAAACTAGGTCCATAATCCTGACTGAAGGGTTGTGATGACCAATTATGTATGTGGATATGCATAATTATCCTAATGAGTGGACAACTGGTTCGGTAAACGATCGATCAACCCAAGTACGTCGACAAAACACAAGATCTGCCGAAAACACCGCCGCCTTCCGTGAGAGTATGTAGTCCCTTACAAGAACTTGGCCTTTCGCATGTAACAACTTGTTGAATTTTGTATCGTGACCGTACCAAACTGAACTGAACGTCAAAGACGATAGATAACGACAAGTGTTCGCCGAATGGACTCAGGAGCAGTTGAATACTGATCCTATTTTTCATCGAATACTATTCTTAACAATGGTGCCCATTTCTGGATGAATGGGTATGTGAACACAAAAGATTGTCGCATTTGGGACGATACCAATTCGTATGCGATCGAAGAGGGTCCAATGTTTGGTGTGGATTGTGATTTAGCGGTATCATCGGTTCATATTGCTCTGAGAACAACATTGGCCAGGCCGTCACTTACAACGGAGAGCGTTTTAGGTCAATGATTACCAAGTTCGCTTGGTCTAATTTGGATGATTTGGATTGCAACGACATGTGGTTTCAATAGGACGGCACTACGACACACAACTGATGGCACATGATATATTCTGCATGTGTGATTTGAGGACAATGTCATCTCAGTTAAAAGTTATGTTAGTTATCTACCGCGGTTGTGCGAGTTAACCCCCTTTAAACTTTATCTTGTGGGGTTTTCTTCTATCTAAGATCGGTTTAGCATAAGCAATTGACCTGGGGATGAAATAGAATATAAATTTAGCAAGAACTTATTTTGTGGAATTCTATTTCAACAAATGCTTTCTGAAAGTCCGCCATCGATATCTCCTTCGATGTCAGAATTATTTAGAGGCCAAGTTAAGAAAGCTTGTCCACTTTTTCAACAACAATGGAACAAGAAAGGTACGACGATTAAGGTTTTTTTGAACAAACTGGAAGAACTAGACTTTGGTGACAAGTGATTCCAAAAAGATGGAACCACGCCACGTGATATCATGACGCGGTATCATGTCTGGCCTGGGGCTCGAACCCTAGCTTTACGTCTAATAAGCACACACTACCTACTAGACTACGGCGACTTCATTTATACAAATAAATATTTCATGCACTTTTTGTAACATTACGTACTCATTCATTATTGCTTGAAGTATTCAAATAATTAGAGTTTTTCTGACAACATTTGGAAAGCTTTTTGATGGAATATTCTTCTGCTTTGTTCCTTGCAAATATTTGATTTTATTTTTCTATGTTTTTATTTGTTTAACAAATCTAAATCCATGCATTCACGTATTATGAAAAGAACAAAGAAAATCTTTGTTTAACTAGCAAAAGAAACGAAATGAAATGAACAGCTCCTCAAAATAAAGTACAAACAAGCATGATCACATCATCATCTGCAGTATACAGCATGTGGTATGTCAAACTATTAGAAATACATTAGAACCCACTCAAACGTACAGCGAACTTGCCTAGCATTGCAGAGCCATTAAAGACGTGGTTATGCAACCGAGAAAACAAAAGATGCGCAAAAATCCAAAATAATAACAACAACAAAAAGCAAAAGAAAGCCTCATCATAAGATATTCTTCATACATACTTGCATATCTACATATGTATGTATGTATGTGTGTGTATTCTTAAGATGCGACATGCAAAGATACGTAACAAAAGATGTTTTTGTATTTAACAAAAAGACAAATATTGTAGGTACTCGTACATTGCAGACGGACATACAGTTCCGTGGCACTGCAAACATAAAATCACAAAGAACATGCACAGAATGCAGAGGAAAAAGTATCAGTAAGAAAGTAAAATTGGGAACAAGATAAACTTAAATGATGGATACGGCTGGGAAACAAGAGAAAAACAATATGGTAACAGCAGTAGTAGCATATCCATATTTTGTTTTGTTGGTGGTTAATGTGTAGGAGCACAATAGCCAACAAAAACAGAAAATAAAAGATAACAAGAAGAAAAATCATTGTCTTTGTCCCTTTTGTTGATATAATGCCGTCTATCTTAAAGACACATTGCGTAAATGGCTATAAAAATACCGTTTAATGAGTTGCCAGAAAACTCTCTCAGCTTGACTTAAACGATCATAACTACTATTGTATGATGCCGAAAAACAAAAACAATACAAAACAGAATAGATTTGAACAATACAAATGACTAAAATGTTTGGATGTTTTGTGGTCGACACGATAAAGATCAAGGCAATCGATAGGTATCCCTTTGATTTCTCATCGCTCAAATGGATTGGATAGAACAGGATACTTGAAACTAACTTTTATAACAGCTGCTGAACAGAAAATATTAAAAACAACAAAAAAAAACAGAAAAATCTAAAGTGTTAAGGAAAATCAATAAATTTTAAGATTTTATAAAGGATATGTCTTTCATTTGAATTTATTTTCTTTTATTTTGGGAATTTCTTCAAACCACATAAAGATATGTTCGTTAATATGCAACTTAAGCTGTTTAGCATCAAAACCGAGTTTTTTCTCTTCTGTTAAAAGTGTTTTTCGTTCTTTTTTTGAATAAGTTTTACTTATATTTTGTATCCTTAATAAAGTATTATTATCGTTATATAGTATTTCTCATTTTCAAATATAATACACATATGTACGGGCTTTATTATTTTAAAAAAAAATTATCCTTGTAAGCTTACGAATGTACTTTTGGTGCACACGTGAAAAATCTTTTTTGGTTAATTTTCTCTAGTAAACAGTGGTAAGAATCTATTTTGTATTGCCGAAAAATTGTTCAGTTTTTACAAAACAAGTGATTTTTGATCAACGAAAAGTTTTATAATATCAACTCAAAAATAATACATAAAGACACTGTCGTTTTCAGCTGGATATTGCCAAATAAATTCCTTACTTACTTAATTGGTCATTACAATACGTTAGGAAGTATTACGACCTACCTTCTCACACTGTCCATGTTGTAGGTGTTAATTGTATCCATGAGTGGCCAGACCTATAGTTTAATGTAGACACCGCACTTCAGATTTAATTGAAGAAACTTTTCGTGACAAATTTTGCCAGAAGATTGCTGAGATGTAGTCACCAAAAGATATTTTTTCCTATTTCGTTAGGTTTGAGATGTCTGAGCCAGTGGTTGATCAGCGGACTCTCATCTAATAAGCCAATACACTACCTATTAGACTACGGCGACATACAATTAAATTGTTTATCAAAGTTTCTCTGCAATCACATAAACATATGCCCACATTTAAAAAAAAAATTTATTTGAGAAATATGGGATACACACCTCTTCCTAGTATGTACTCTTGAAAACTACATTCGGACTGAGATTCAATTGTAGAAAGGAAGCATTTTTAGAATATTTAATTCCTCAGGTTTTCTATCATTTTTGTTCTGTTATTATGCGTGTGTATGAGATATCATTAAATTTATAATGTCGTGCTAACGTCCCCCACGGTTTCTCTGGGTGGAGCGTATCCGATTTATCTAATTTGTCTTGACTCTGGCTCATAACTCGGTTTTAAAGACCACTGTGGTTGTTCATGATGTGCACACACCTGCGTTTCAAGAAAATGCCTCTAGAAAAGTGTAACCGAATCAATTCTTACGATCTTGGTAGTTTGTTCACATCAGCTCCATCTGAGCTGCCTACGTCCTCAAATTGCTCGTGCAGAATATCCAATGTGGCATGAGCTGTGTGGTACGAAGCGCCGTCCTGCTCAAATCACATTCCAGATTATCCAATTCACGCCAAAATAAGTTGGTAATCATCAAGCTCGCCTTTAACAGTGATGGCCTAGCCAAAGAAATAAGGACCGATGACCGATTGTCGATGTCTATGACCGTCCATGGTGACTTGGCGAATCAGACTGAATAATGACAATTAATTTGACAACAAAATGGCCATTGTCAACTATTTAAGTTGGAGCGTTCACCTTGGAAGACCCATACCCAGAAGAGCAGAAGTGATTGATTTGATTTTCACCATGACGATAGTGATTGTGTGAAGGTATTTAAATATTGGTTAACATATAAGGGACTTTAAAAGTTAATATTGAATATATGCGCAGTATACTGGGTACTCGGAAGCAATAATCGGTTCATTATTTATACCCCATTGTGACGACATCTGGATGACTGGTCTCGCAGACAAAAAGCTAAACATAGTTTATAACATACCAGACGGACGTTAAGAACAAATATAAATAATAATATAAAACTGAGACAGATTTTCATAGTTTCAAAATGATTCTCTGGAAAAATTAGGTTAGGTTAAAAGGAATAACTTTATTAACATAAAGATGTTGATGAGTCCAAATAGCACAAATTTTCATTAAATATTGCGTGACGTAAGACAGGAGGAACCTTCAATTTAACGCCAACTCCGAAGGACAGATTTTTGAAAAACTTTTCATGGCAAATTTATTTACTCTCAGACTGGTTGCTGGAAGACTGTTTAAAGGAAAATATTTTATTTCAAATTTCGTTTTGTTCAAGATATCAAAACTGTGGTCTGAACACCGGGCTGTCGTCTAATAAGCTAATACGCTACCCTACTAGACTACGGCGACTTCTACTATGGTGCCTGTTCAAGATGAACCCACTAATCTAAGAACCCTGATTTTATAATATCTGTAGAATTTGTTGTAAATTGCTGGCATTATATTAATTTTACTTTCTTCTCAACCACTGTCTCTGAAAATCGTTTCTTTATTTAAGCAATTTTAATAATTCTGTCACATTTAAATCTCAGCATATTGTTGTAAGTTCCTTACAAAAAGAAACTGTATCTTTTCTATTCTATAAGAATACTTAACTTGTAAAATTGCTCAACACAATGCATATACACTCAGCTAACTTATTAAAAAATTATTATGTAATATATGTACTTTACATGAATGTGTAGTATAGAATGTATGCATCCTCCCTCCTCTAGCACGCCCTCTCATACCTTTTCAATTTTCTAGAGCGCATACATTTTACACTTGAGGCTATACACCAAATATAATAAAAAAAATCGGATTTAAATGTTTCATATTCATATGGGCAAAAAGATGATGATGAGGAACTTAAAATAAAAAGAAAGAGAAGAAGAAATGAAATTAAATGAGAAAAAAATCCTAAAAAGATAAAAGAATAAAAAAAAAACAGAACCATCAAGTGTCGTTGAGCTATAGATAATGATGTTATCCTTTTTTGTAGCTGCCATTCATGGAGAAAAGGCCTGCAAATGTCGTCGAACCGACATTGTCGTTGTTGTTAAGTATCTTGTGGTTCGCTTTTTCTTTTTTTTATAGCCAAAGTGCAAAAAGCATAAAATCGCATCAGTTTGTTAACAGCATTGAAAGGCAGGCAGCATTGAGTGTGTAAGTGGTTACATAAAATGTATGGATACAGGCATGAAGGGGACAAGGGCATTGATGGTTAAAGAAGCATAGAGTAACCATAAAAAGGATAATACTTAAGTACTTGAGACCCATCAACTAAATGTACATTCATGCTCTGCAATAGTGGAAATGAAGGAAAATGTATAGAAATATTGTATTATAATATTTTAAAGCTTCTCCAAAAAGTAAAATAAACGACACTTAGCATAAAAATATTGAGGAAACAGTAGTATTGATGCATAAATTACTGCTACTAAATGGTCATTGTAGCAACGGGGTTATTTTAGCACTCTTGAAGTTGTGACAAACGCTGTTAAAATATTTAAATGTAATTCAGAAGCCCCTTTATCCGATTTTTTCTTTATATTTTATTTTATGCAGTTTGTTTGCATTTCTAAGAGCACTATTCCAGGCAGCATTTAAATTTTCTTTTCTTATGTGACATTTAAGTTGCTTTTAAAATCAACACAATAAATTAATTATTGTCGTGATAAGTGGAGCTACACGCATACATATGTATATAGGTGTTATTCCGAAAAGTAGGATTTATAGTATATTTCCTGTACGACAATTCCATTACGGACAATAGTGTTTGAAATTAACATATATCGTGGCGATCAAAACGTATTATTCAAAATCTGAATTCTAATTACTCTACTCCTACGAAGCTAAAATATAATCCTGATTTAAGGATTGTACTGACCAAGTATGTAAGTACATAAGTAAGTAAAGTATTCCGAAAAAAGGAAGTCAATTAGTAATATCAAATATATGTACATATATTGTATGAAATAAGATTAAAGCTCCAGTATTAAAATTTACAATTTTTATTTCAGTTTTCCTTATGATACTAAAAACAAGTAAACATAAAATAAATTACTTTTCATACATATCCAACAAAACGTATTGTATTTATTACATTGTGTGTCGATACATTTCGCAGCGGATGTGTCCTTACTTATCTTCTTGCACTGTACTCTTCTAATATCCTTCATACTTGTGATCTCAACCATTCAAAATCTAAGCGATGGCACTATATACCCCGCAATTATTACAGACAGCGCATATTCGGTTTAGGGGTACCCGCGAGGCAAAGAGTCGCATAAGGACGTTCATCAGTGTACTCACAATGTCTTTATTCAATCTCAATAAACTATTAGTTTCAGGAAAGATATTAAAATCGCAATATGTCAAGTTTATCAAATGATCAGACATTCGCTAATGGTTCGGAACAGCACTACGGTCCGGTAACAGGAAGCCTATTTTGGTTTCTAGTTCTTCAATATAGAGAGACCCAGTTCCATTCTATCTCAGAGCTACCCTCTTAGCAGCATATTCCTATAGGTATATACGCAATAAAGTCATTTGACCAAGAAAGTCAAACTGGTATCAAAATGATGCAATTAGTTGTGAGTGATACGATAGCCATCCTGTCGAATTCTTCCGACAGTATTCCAATTATTCACTGTTATTACGAATTGTGGCTCTGGTAGATCCTTTTTCACATAGTTTGGGGAAGATCTGGCGAAAGTGCTACCTCATAATGAACTTTTATCTCAATCGGTTGGAGAAAAAGGTGATATCACTCACTTATATCTTAACAACACATTCTTTGAACCTTCTGAATTATTATAATGTTGCATATCTTCTACATCGTTGCCCATCACACTACTGAAGTATAAACTAGTTATTCATAAGAAATGAAAATAATGAAATGACAACTTTTTATGAAGGCCAGGATAATGTTGCACAATTTTGTTAAACATGTGCTAAATGAAATAATTGGCAAAACTTTTTAATTTTAGAATACAAATTTATAAATTCTAATCTAATTCTTTTCTTTTTGTTTTTTATATGCTTTTTTATATATACTTCATCATTTAGTATATTGTAACGTTTCAACATTTAAGATGGGAGAATTCTTATTTGAATTGAAAGAAATTAAACTATTTACCCAAATATTATATAAATTCGTAATTTATTTATATTAACAACACATTGATAACACCTTTTGTTAAGCAGTGTATATAAGTCACTACAATTCTCTGCCAACGTTACTTTCGGCTAATTTATAATTCATTTAGTTTAGGTTTGGCAACTTCTAGAACCTTAGCGCTGATTTGTTAGTGTTATATTTTTTCTCTTAGCATTCGTGGTGTTTCTATGTGGTTTTCTTATTGTTATTTGTTCTTTGTTTTGTAACAATTTCCGTAATTTCTTTGTTGCTTTTTATTCTCCGTTGTCCTTGTTCTTTCTGCATGTGTTTCTAGAAAAATATTCAATGTTTATTCTTTCTCCACATACGTTATACATATATCCTATCCTTTGGTACTAGCATACTTTTTGCATTTTATTTATTCTGTATCGATTATCTTATTATAAGAGATGTGATAGTAATATAGAGTTTAGTTTAATGCTTATTATTTGATTAGAACTACTAAAATGTCTTATTAAAAATACTTTTCTTTGTTACTTTATGAAAGAAATAAATAATTGGACTCTATTAGCATAGCTACAATGTATATATTAATCATTACTACTTATGTTAAAGTGATTAAATTAATACAAGAGTGTGCATTAATTTCTGATCCTTATTGAAATAATTAGTCAACCCAGAAATTAATGTCGACAAAGATCACCAGAAAAACACACACCAAAACGTTCAACAAATAAGGACAAAAGTTCAATTCATAGATCAATAGCAATAACAGCAATTTAATTTCGACATTATCAATAATAATTATATATTAAAATAAACTTATTTTTGTCTTAAATAGCAAATATGAGACAAACAACAACAGCAGCCACATACATACTTAACATAATATATTGATTGCAAATATTATAAACAATAATTTCAATTAAATTATGGAATTTCAACAAATGGAGAATTCTAAAGAACAAACTGAAATAATTTAAAAAAAAAACAACAAGAGGGAAATAAATATTAAAAGCGAAAATATAGGATTGTCGTTGGTGACTATACCCTGCGCTACAGTAGTCTGTGCAGCTGTTAATCAAATCAGTGAAAAAACAACTACATTTAATTTTCCATCGTATTAAAGATGGCGAATTTTGTACCAGAAAATTATGATTTGCGGAAAGCCCTAATTTATTGCTTTCATTTGAAGAAAATTACTAGAGAGGTATACTGAATGCTTGTCGAGGCATATGGTAATCATTCTCTATCAGAAGTAACTTGAACGGTTCAGTGATAACGATTTTGATGTGAGAAATGAAGAACGTAGTTGACCACCAAAAAAGTTTGAAGGCCCCGAAATGCTTTTGAGTTAGAAATACATGGCAGAAATATTAAATGTAGCACAATAAACCATTTCTGATCGTTTAAGAGCTTTGGGAAAAGTTTGAAAAAAATAGGTGCCATATGAATGACAAACAGTGATGGTTTTCCATCACTTGTAAAATTTTTCCTTAAAAACACGATAGAAAATCAGTGTTGCATCGAATTGTTACTTGTGATGAAAAATGGCTTCAAAACCACATTGATTTGGCAGGAAGGCAATGTACTGTGACTGGTAGAAAGATGTGGTGTACCACGAGATCCTAAAACATGTTGAAACCGTTACAACAGATCACTAGCGACAACAAATGATCAATTTTAGTCGTGCGTTGATCGAAAAACGACAAGAATAGGCCACAATAGGTTAGAGGACGTGTACTTGTCAACTGTGACAAGTACAGTACCCGGTCGAATTGACCCATTTCTTATTTACAAGCTGGAACTCTGGTTCAGCGCTGCTCATTACAAAGAGATTTGTATACCTCGACCGGATTTCTACAATAAAATGGCTGCTGCTCCTAAAGAAATTGAGAAACCCCAAGGTGCCGATTCCTCGTCTGTTCATTGCATCCGCATCACTTTGACTTCCAGAAACGTACGTTCTTTGGAAAATGTCTGCCGTGATTTGATTAATGGTGCTAAGAACCAGAACTTGCGCGTCAAGGGTCCAGTACGTATTCCAACCAAAGTTTTGCGCATCACAACCCGTAAAACTCCTTATGGTGAAGGTTCCAAAACATGGGATCGCTTCCAGATGAGAATTCACAAGCGTATCATCGATTTGCATTCTCCTTCTGAGATCGTCAAGAAGATCACATCCAAGAACATTGAACCTGGAGTAGAGGTTGAAGTTACCATTGCCAACTAAATATAGGCCACAATACTCGACGAGGCAATTTTGCAACATGATCTTGCTCCAGTACACAAAGCAAAACTCAGGTTCAGTGTAAAATCAAAGTATTCGGCAGGGGCTGCTACCCCACCCACCGTATTTACTACAATTGGCTGTTTTCGTCGATGGAACACTCATTGGTTGAGCAGCATTTCATATCCTAAGATGAAGTCGAAATTTGGGTGACTAATGGATTTGCTTCAAAGTACGAACAGTTTTATTGACGTGCAATCCACAAATTACCTGAGAGATGGAAAAAATATATGGCCAGCTAGAGCTAACCTTTGAATTAAATGTTTTTTTAATTTCCAAATAAAAATTAGTGTTTTATTTTCATACCTGGTGATAACTCTACTTCTATCTTCCACTAACAATCTGAAAACGAAACTAAAATTTCGGAAATCTGAACATTGCTGAAAATTAAAACTTCTTAAGCATTACTTTCTATTTGTAGAGTCGTTGTTCAGTAGCTGGGACCACAAGTGCCGCATAATCAATTCGAAATAAATGTCCACATACACTTCTTCTCCTCCATCTCTGCACATACATATCTTCATAGAGTAATTGATCCGAATAGACAAAAAAAACAAATCACTTTTAAAAAAATTGTATATAAATTATTTTGTAGTGCATCCTGTAGGATAAGTTATAGGGTGCTATGAAAATTTTAAATTATTTACAAATATGTATATGTATGTACATATATATGCACATATATGTAGCTTTTTTATGACTTTAAAAGATAACGTGCCTGTAAATAAAAATACAAAAAATGTATTATTTTTAATATGAAAACAAAATATTTTTTCTTTTCTTTTATTCTCCCCTAACTCATCATATAATTTTACTGATATAGAAAAAAAAAAAAAAAAAATTATTCTGTTCATTTTATCAGTTTACGAATGAATTGGTATTGGTACTAAGAAAATTTTGTATGTGTGCTGCTGCTATATTTCGTTTTTAATTTTAAAATTATTCTCAGACTATATTTTAAAATATAAAGGAGGTCAATCGACCTCTATCATCTGAAATGAGCCTTATCGCCAGTCAATATTCATAATAATTCAAAAATAATTCTTATCTTAAACATTTTGTTAAGAGCACTGTTTCGGCTAAATATACGGTATTTAAAAAAAAAATATTTAAATAAAACGTATTTAAATGAAAACACGCAAACATTTTAGTCAGGATTACGACCTACCTTCTCACATCACTCATGTTGTGTGTGATAATTTTATCTATGAAAGGCATACATTTTAATGTGGTCCTTGAACAATAGATTTGAGAAACTTTTCATGGCAATTTTATTTTACACTCTAAGTTTTTGCTAGAAGACTGCAAAGTGAAAATCTCCGAAGAAGTATTTTTCTTATATTCCTTTTTGTTCGAGAAGTTTGAACCAGAGGTGGAACGGTTCAAACCCCAAGTCAGACATCTCCAACAAAACGAAATATGAGACTTCCTCTCAGCAGAGCTCTGGCAAAAAGTCTGAGAGTAAATAAAATTACCATGAAAAAGTTTCTTAACAATCTGTTGTTCGGAGTCGGCTTTATACTGTAGGTCCCACCACTCATGTATAAAACTAACACACGCAACATAAGTGGTGTGAGAAGCTAGGTCGTAATTCTGACCAAAGGTTTGTGGTGACCAGTTATGTATGTATGTACATAAGTGTGTAAGATAGCAACCAAAATTTTTTTTCGTTACGGCTTCTCCGTTGAATTTTCCTGGACTCTAGCGCATAAATCAGACTGCATTTGATTGATGGATTATATTCGCATATACCAGTGCCTTAATAAAATATGTACCTCACGACCACATGTCGTTGATTTCCAGATCATTCAGCGACCGATAGTGCTCGCCGTAAATAGTGATGGCCTGATCAACGTCGTCCTCAAAGAAATATGAACCAATGACGTTGCTAACCCAAAATACACACCAAACAGTGATTTTTTCGGGGTGTATTGAACGCTTTTGGATCTCATCCATTAATCCATAAATATACCACATCATTGAAGATGGTTTCTCAAGCAGATATGCACCAGAGCCCATTCAGCAAATTGACAGATGTTGTTACGATAAAATGGCCGTTATAGAAATTTTGAAAATCCCTGTTGGAAGACATTGTATATAATTTTCTTTTTCCACAGATTTCTTTGATTTCCGTTAAAATATTTCCAACTGTTCCTCTTTATCTACACATATTTTCACACAAATTAAAGGTCAGTACGAGCGAATATTGTGAAATGTGTGAAAGGATTTAAATGCTGAACCATTTTCACACCTCTAATGCTTATAATATCCATGACGATTAATTAATCATCACACTTACTCTGGAAGAGTAGAAAAAAAAATTAAATTGAAGGATGACATTATGTACAGAAACAATCATTAATTATCGTTGTAATCCATCAGCATCGATCAACGCATACGCTGGTCAAAAAGAAACGATCAAGTCAAACTGGTCAGTATTAGATAGGAATTTAAATTTTCTCACAAATATTCTTTAACAGAAAACTAAAATAATGAAAATTATAAATAATTAACCATGAAAAATTGTTCGTTTGTCTTTGCCATTCTTAAACTGACCATTAATGCCAAGGCGTTTTTGACACCCCTTTTTCTTTTCAAATACATTCATTCTTTGGCATTGTCCTTCCTTGCGTTGATGAGTAGACAAAAGGGGTATAAACGTTGTATTATATTCTAACGGTCAGTAAATGTCAAAAACCATTATCTCGCTAATAACTCAAAACACACACTCTTTGATGAAAAGGATTCTTAGGAAATTTGAGATCTTTGAAGACGTCAACAATAACAATCAAAACTTCAGGTAAAGATTACTTGCAATGTCCAGTCAAAAAAAGTACAAATCAACCCCTTACACCTTTGATGTAGTGTGGTTTGATATTGCGTTGTGTCATCGTCCGAAATCAGTGGTCAGTTTGAATCTTTTACGCTGATGCAGTTTTGTTAATGTGGTAGAATAGGTTGTAGTGTCCAGTTGTGTCCTTTGGCAGGATAAGAAACGCACATTGCCAACTACTTTGCATAATCAATAATCCTTGACGCTTCTCTTTTTTTTTATAGGAGTGTTTGTGTGTGTTTTTCCTATTCTTCTCAAAGATGAAAACAAAAGAAGACAAGAAAAAATTATAAATTATGGTTTATAGTCAAATTTACCAGTAAAATAATCCTTTTGAAGTAAGAAAAACAATAACAACAACAATAACATTAAAACAAATACTTTTTGCCGGACATTAATTTCACTTTTTCATTTTCGTTTTTCATTTTTAAGAATTTAGCATAGCAAACGTGCTTAATAAGAGGTAAATTTCCTTTTTGTCAGAGCACATCTGCTTTTCTTGTACTGGCGAGCTGACTGACCGAGCATTTGATAGCAAACTTTGCATGCCGCTTAAATGGTCAGTTTTACTGTATTTATTTGCTTATGGGACATTTAAATGTTAAGGGTTTTCATTGTCCTTTCATTGGTACTTATGACTTTTTATGGCTGCTCTTTTTATGGATTCTGTGCTTCGTAAACATGGTCATCTTGTAAGATGATGGCATGAACTTTTTAACTTTCAAGCAACATCTTGTGGAAAAGGTTACAACATGTAATAATTTACGTTCATTCTCTACTTTTTTTTTCCTTTTTTCTTAAATAAAGTCGTTTAATTTCACAGGCCATTAATTCAATCCAATAAATAATAATAATACTTGTAATAAAAAAAATGTAAATGATTTAAAAAGAAAAACCGTTACTTTTCTTTTTATGACATACTTATATTAAAATTTTGAATTTAAAAATACAATGCTACAAACATAAATTACAAATAAATAAAAAATAAATAAAATTCAAGGCACTAAGCCAGAATTTCAACTTAGCTTCCAGTTATTACTGTTGTCGTGTCTTAGTACTGCAATCATAACCATACTCCCATCAAACTTTATAGCGTATGCCTATAATATGTTTTCCAAGCCTATTGTCCCGACAAACTTCAGTACGTTGCTTGGTGTCATAATACACAATTTCCTTCCTAGCTCTTGATATGCCACAAGGTGTTCCCTTCTAGGATCCTTTAATGCCTCATAGCTTCCAAGGATATATTCCAATGATTCATTCTCATCGTTATTGAATCTAAGAAGTCGTCGTAATCTAGTAGGTAGTGTGTTGGCTTATTAGACATAAAGACCGGGTTCAAACCCCAGGTCAGACATCAAAAATGAAAGTATGAAAAAAATATTTCTTCGTCGACTTCCTCTCAGCAGATTTTTGGCAAAAACTGTGAGAGTAAATAAAATTGCCATGAAAAGTTTCTCAAAAATTTGTCCTTCGGAATCGACTTTAAACTGTAGGTCCCGCTGCTCATGTATAAAATTAACACACACAACATTAGTGGTGTGAGAAGCTAGGCCGTAATCCTGACTAAAGGGTTGTAACGGCCAATTATGTATGTATGTATTGAATCCACATGTTGGCTTCGAATCAATCTCCATTTTGAATAAGTGTACTCTGTGTCTACATTGCCCTGTCACTACTAACCTAAGATTATCTCCAGAGAATCTGATACATGACTCAGATCTCCTCTTATTAAATTAAAAAAAAAAAACTTTTGATTGCCCCACACATCTTGGAAGAAGACTTTGCTTCACTTTTTCTATACCGAGGTTGAGCATACCTTCCGAGTATTTAATTGTGCGATCTAACACTGCACATCATTACCAAGTAGAGCGCGTAAAAATAAATCGGTTATCATTGACCGTAGTGGTTGCGCCGTCCTCATTTTCAAAGAAATATGGTCCAATGATTCCTCCGCTCCACAAGCCTCACCAAACAGTCACTTCCGTAATGCCATGTGTGGGTTTTCTGACCCTCAAATACGGCAAATTTTGCTTACATATCCACCAAGATGAAAATGATCCGAAAAGATGCTTTTCTCGTTGGCCCATCTAGCGAAGCGAAAACTAGGCGGATGGTCATGCGGCTTGAACTTTTGAACCAATTGAACTTTGTAAGGGCCAATTTCAACCCAATTGTCCTTGTTTTGGAAATCAATTCATTACGTTCAATGCAGATTCTATACTGAATTTTGTGCTAAAATAGAATGACCAGATTCGTAATAACCAGATTCGTAATAACCGATGGTTCAAATTTAAACCGATAGATGACTCATCCTATAGAAATAGAAATCAGTGTAATAGCGCTCTCCCCTACCTTTCCTCTAAATTTAATTTTCTCAAAGAAAAACTGAATTTTTCTGAACTCTTAACAAACACTGTCTTAAATTGTTATCTTTTGTTAGGACAATGAATAACAGTTTTTCCAGTTGACATAATCAAAATATATATGAATCTCCATTGCAGCAATATAATTACTTTTTTATTCAAATATTCAATCTAAAATTATATCCAAACACCTTTTGCCTACAACCTCATGTTGACCTTTCAGACAGAATAGAATAGAAAAATTCAAAATTTTTTTCTTTTCAACATTTTCATTATCAATGACCAAACATTGCATATCCGTTTAGCTTGACTTGGCAGCTGTTCAAACGTTGCGTAGAACAGTCAAAAGAAAGACGCTAAAAGTGTCAAAATTATCATTAATAATCACATTAACAAACTCAAACATACTCGTACGACAAGACGATGCTTAAAATAAACAACATTGGCATTTCACCGATACGTTGTAGTTCTTGTCTCTTCGATATGGTCTGGCTTGCCAGAAGAAGAAAAAGATAAATTGATGAAAATGCAAAAAAAATGTAAAGTGAAGGAATGAAAGACAAAATGTCAAACATTAAAAGTTTTGTGAAAAACAAAAAAAAAAACATAAAAAGGAAATGGACAATGCAAAATCATGCTCTTAGACATATGTATGTACTTATGGATGAAGGAAAGTATTGGAAAAGGTTTAAAGAGACCACTGCGTGAGCTATAGTTTTGAAAAATAGGAAAGAAAAATTAAATTATTCCTTGAGAGCATTCAAAGTAACAATATACCTATTGCCCTCAGGATAATAAAATTGCACATGAGGCATTTTATTTCATTTCTATTCTCTCTACATATCAATTAATAATGTCCACTTTTAGCGTCAAAGTACATGGTACAGCCATAGGTTAATATACAAAATTCTTGGCAAAATGATAAAACTATTGCTCCCCATAGACAAGTAAATTGATAAATAAATTGAATTGATAATAAATTGAAGTGAATTGAAAAATTATGATAAATGACCAGGAAAAAACTCTAAAATATAAATATATTTACCTTTGGACCGTCCGCTATACATCATTATATACATATATAGAATGAAAAAATAAAATATGTATAAATAGGCCAATATACATACATACCTATGATAATGATCATTATCATTACCATACAAAAAGAAAGAAAAAAAACTATGCAAACTTACTTAACACACACACATCCGTCAGTCGTTTTTCCCCTTAAAGGGTTGTTTATGCAAACACACTATGGCACATTGACATTCAGTGAGGTGATGAGCATCACTTCATCTAAAACAAAACAATCCTTTTATGATTTTTGAGAGAGCATGGCTAATGTGAAAAACTCCATAGATTTTTTCGACATTCTTTCGCAACGGGATATCATTTACGATTTGTGTACTTGTACTTTAAGATCTGCATATGTTTTGGTACTTTGTTGTTTATTGCCTATATGTGAAACAAAATGTAGCACTACAGTGTCCAAAATAGCTTTCTGTACTCTGAACATTTGTTATGTTTGAATATTTATTACAGCAATAAAGAGAAAATTATTTTGAAAAGAGTTTGTCCTGCCATAGTACGATAACAAAATCGCCAAGCTTTCTTCTAAATAGCATCTAATCCTATCTTATTTTATCATTGCATAGCCTCGATTTGACAATCGATTTAACAGGTGATAGTTGATTTACATGCTGGACTTACACCAAAGCAAAGCTTGGAAATTTTTGAAATTTTTTTTACCAAAATAATGGTTCTGTTTGTCAAACTTGTAATGCCCTTCGTCCATTTTATTGCTTACATAATCATCCTCCAGAGTGACTAATTCGAGTAGCAATGAGTCATTTTCAGATCACATTTACTCTTTCTGGTAATGTTCATTCCGTGAAACGCCGACATGTATGCGCTGTAGAAACCGTACCCGCTGTACAGGGTTACAATCCATTTGTCACCGTTTTAAGCAACTGGGGATGCATTCTTGCACGTAATGGACGATTTTACAAAAGGATCTTGCTTTAAAAGCAAGCGACCATCGTATACGCCGCCAATTTGGCGAATGGGCTGAAAGAAAAATTGATATTAAATTTCCATTCATAAATGTTGTACTTCAATGAAGTGCTTTTTTGATTGAATGGGTACGTAAATATACCAAATTTTCGCGTTTACACAAACACCATTATATCCACAGAACATTGCTGTTTGGGTCAGAATGATGGGTGAAGGCAGCATATGCAGCGAAGGCGATCCAGTCGGGTCCAAAATCATACATCCAAGAAAGCCCGTTAGATTGTTATTGATCTACTATGTTTTCATAGTCTAATGGAAAGTATGTGGGTTTATTAGACGTGAACCCGTGTTTCAAACCCACGAACAAAACGAAATATGAAAAAATATTTCTTGCCATAAAAAGTTTCTTAAATATCTGTCGTTCGGAGTCGGACTGTAAACTGTAGGCCTCGCCACTCATGGATAAAATTTACACACACTCCGGTGTGAGAAGCTAGATTGTAATCTTGACATAAGAGCTGTAATGACTATCTAAGTAAGTAAGTAACATACACACATATGTACATAATTGGTCATTACAACCATTTAGTCCGGATTACGACCTAGTTTCTCACACCACTTATGTTGTGTGCGTTAATTTTTATACATGAGTGATGGGACCTACAGTTTAAAATCGATTGAGAACGACAGATTTTTTGAGAAACTTTTCATGGCAATTTCATATTACTCTCAGAGTTTTTGCCAGAAATCTGCGGAGACGAAGTCGCCGAAGAAATATTTTTTTATATTTCGTTTTGATGTCTGACAGGGGATTTGAACCGTGGCCAACACACTACCTACTAGACTACGGCGACTTCATAAAGTAACACTCACTACAAATAGTTTACCTTACAATTCGTTGTCAACAAGTCATTTTGACAAGCGTATTTTTTATTTCACTTACATTTGCAAAATACATATGTATGTGGACCTGATTTTATTCCGACTATTAAAAGGATTCACAAGGATATTATGGTTACGCGTGTAGCTCTGGTCTCTCCTGATGTTTTATGTGTCATGCGAATGCCACAAACATATAAATTTCCTTTCGCACAAATCCGTTTTTTTTTCATTGTTGCAACTAGTCCTTAACACACTGTTTGTATATATTTTTTTATCTGTAAAAAGCAATAGTTTATGTACACAAGCTGATTTCCACTATCCACATACATACCTACATATACATATGTATGTATATAATTGTGTACTTTGCCTTATGAGCTCCTTATATGCAAGTATGTACATACATATGCATGTGGTCGTTTTGCGTAATTCTATCTCAAAGGATATTTACTTTTATAGTTTATGTTTGCAAAATATCCATTTCTCTTCTGTTTAACAATTTCACTGTGTCTTTGACCAGAGACAGTGGAAGAGTGATTTTATCATTGACAGAAAGGGTTAGACGTTATGTTGACAAATGTTATTAAAGGATTTTCTGGTATTTTTCCTTTTACTATGGCTTATTTAAGCCATTGGTTTATTGCTAGTTTAACTAAATGTGTTTAAACGACGTTAAGGATGAGGGAGTTAAAAACTATGTGTGATAATGTAAACACGGTTAAGATCATCATAATACCCATGAGTTTCATTTAGAGCTTTATGTATGGAATCATTTAAACTCTTTTGTTATATAACATAAAAAGAAAAAAGGACAAAAATATTTCGGAAAAAATTTGAACAAATAACGATAAATATAGAGTGAATTACATGCGGTATCAAGCGAAGTTGGTTCGATTTTTTTTGGCATATTCGAGTTTCTGAATTTCTTAGGAACACTACCATTAATAAGCACTCAAAAGAAATTATTGCCTTCAGTGCATATTTCGATACAAAAAGTATCGGGTCCGCCATCTAACTTTTTTTTTTTCTTTTCACTTTGCTCATGTCTGATTTGACAGATAATTAGTTTTATCCTTCCGCTGAACGAATATGGTTCTGTATACGCTTGAACAACGCTGGGAAATATTGCGACATTACTTTGAACATCATGGTAATGTTGCAGAATGTGTGCGATAATTGCGTACGGATTTTGGAAGAAGAGAAGCACCGTCAGCTCCGTATGTTCGTTATCTTGTGAAAAAAGTGAAAGAAACTGGCATCCTCATCGATAAACCAAAGCGTGAAAAGCCAAAAACAGTGCGTACACCCGAGAATATTGAGAAGCCTTTGGTGAAATACAGCTGCACACAATCGATAATGTGCTTAAAAATTTAACCGATCGTGTAGGCTACTGCATGGCCAGCAGAGGCAGCCATTTGAATGAAATTATTTTCCATTATTAACCGGAAGGATTGTACTTTCAAATAAAAAAAGAAATTTGTGAAAATATTCAGTAGTTTTTTTTTAAAGCATTTTCAAAAAAAAAAAAGTTTTTTGGCGGACCCTATATATTCCTGCCGATTCGTATTGGATGGGATATTCGTAAAAGAACTTCCGATATTTATAGCAATAGATGATGCCATCATCAGTGCCAATGTTGTGAATTAATCCCATGCGAGGGAACGCTTGCTAATAGAGCAGTCGGCTGTGAGAACATTTAACATTTTCCTCACAGTTCGTTGTTTAGTATGGTTTTAAGTAGCGAAATTAATATCCAATTTCTCTCTTAAAGGCTTTAGTTCCGTAAAATCATTCTCACATTTAACAAAACTTCCATACAAATGCTCTCAATATCCGAAACGAATACGATCAATTTCAAAATATTTACAACTTTTTGAAACCAATAAAGTTCTTCAACTTCTGCTTTCACCCTTTGTTTAGTTGTTGCACAGTAGTGCTATGTTGCTTATGGATTTGGACAAATTAAGCACGTAATTTAAAACGTTTTTTGATGTCATTTAAAACATGAAATAAATATGAATGAAAACAACAACAACAATCACGGCATGCATGCATTGAGAGTGCTAATTTTAGTGTTATGATACCGATCAAAAGATCATATTTCTTTCAAACTCTCTATCTCGATATCTCATGCAAACAAAAATTTGTAGTTCAGTGTCATATTAAAACGATTCACGCTAACAAAGCATTCTTACCAAACCAAGAGGAAAATCTTTGTAAACCAGAAAGAAGGGGGAATACGTTCATTTATTTCAAGTTTCTTACAAAACTATCAATTGGAAATCAAAATTGTGACATAAAAGAGTTTAATGCCGAAGATTTTCGGGAATATTTATGTTGTGTCAACAGTGATTAAAAGATATAAAAAGAGTTTAAAACATCTGTATAGTGGCTGACAAAAACAAACTGCATGAGGGGAAATATCTGTGGAGATTTTCAAAGTTTTGAGGTTTTGAAAAATTAATACGATTTCCTTTAAGGAATTAATTGGAATGTAAATACAATCAACAACTGATTGAGTGTTTAGTTCTTGGTTTAAATTATAAATAGAAATAGAACACTTTTATTTTATTTTTAAAAATCTGTAAATATTTTTGACATTTCTAGCAAAGAGTAAAAAATAAGGGATTGTTTAATATCTCTTGGTTTAGTGGAGACATATTAAATGAAAATATTTTTATATGGTCGATAAATTTCAAAACATATTTTAATACGACAACTTATATCGGGTCTTTAAAAAGGGACTTCCGAACTTTGACAGTTGATAAGTGTCATTTTGTTGAAGCTACGTCTGTCAAAATAGTTGTCAATTATTCAATCTGTTTCGAAATCACCATTTATGGATATTGCATTCAACTATACATGCAAATAATATAATTTTTTATCTTCGCTATTCTTGAGAGTATGTCGAAGATTTCGTGGCAATCGATTTCGCCTCGCCCACAAGAATTCGAATTCTTCCCAGACCACAGCCAGGCGAATTATGCGGCGCGGCTTGCAACTGCACCAGTATATTCGTTGTAGCAGTTGTCAAGTGGTCCTAATTTTCATCAAAAAAATCATCTTAAACGATGAGGCTCAATATTGAATGCATAAGTACGTGAACAAACAAAAATATCAAATTTGGGATGATACCAACCTAAGTATATAAAATCCAAGAGAAATCTGTACACCAACGACAAATATCCTCTACGGCTTTCCTGAGTAAAGCACATCCGAAACTTCCAAATTTCTATGACTCTGGCGCATAAATCAGAATGAATTGGAATTGGGTTATATTGTCTTAAGGGGCCGCATTGATTTGTGGCTTCTTTGCATGCATCTGTGAATTAAAAAATACCACAAGAACTAGTGTAACGGGGTCAAGTCGTACAATCCGTTGGCCAGTTTACATCAAGTCCACCATAACCGTGCCCTCAAATCAGAATGCAGAGTATCAAAGGTGACATGAGGTGGCACGTATCGCCATCCTGTTGAAACCAAGATCAAAAGAAATTGGGAATCATTGTCTTATAATTCTCGCCGTTGACAGTGATGGCCTGGCGATATATGGACTAATGAAGCCACCAGCCCCAAATCAATTTCATCGCTGAAAGTAATTGTTTGATGAAAACTACGGTCGTTGTCGGATATGTGCAGTTTCTATGTCAATTACTTACTTACTTACCTAATTGGCCATTAATGGATTTCGATTAATGGATTTCGTCCTGCCGCAACACATCCTTCCAGGCGCCTCTGCTTCTTGCGCGCCTACGTCAGTTGGTCACACTTATCGATTACAGGGCTTCCGCGATCTGGTCCTTCCAACGCAAACAAGGTCATCCTCTTCGCCGACTTCCGCATTAATTACCCCTCTCACCGGAGCATCCTTCTCCATTTGAACGGCATGGCCGCGCCAGCGCAGCCGCTAGATGTTAATACGCTGCACAAAGTTGTTGTGGAGCTCATACAGCTCACTGTTGGATCGAATGCGGAAATCATCTTCAACTCGCACTGGACCCACGATCTTACGTAGGACTTTTATCACGATTACTCTGAAGGTTTCTGCATCAGTGCTTAATAGTGTCCATGCCTCTGCACCATAAAGAAGCACGGGAAGGATGAGCGTCTTGTAGAGTATTATATCAATCATTGGCCTTATTTTCGGCAAATTTTGTGTTTCGTCACATACTAATGTTGGTAGATTGTTTACTGAACCAGGGATTTCGAATTTATCTACCGTATTACTCAAACAGTCATTAAATAAATGACAACTAATTTGACAGACGTACATACATAGCTTCAACAATATAGCCGTTTGGAAGTACCCGTTGGAAGACCCGATAGTAATTATTTTTTGACAACCTGCTTGTTTTAAAAACTTATTGTATTTATAACCTTAAAGACTTTATAAATCTTTAAATTTTTCAAATTAACCAAAACCCTTGTTAAGAACAAAATTTTTATTTTCAACTAAACCGCAATGCAACTGTAAAAACAACAAAAAAAAATCGACAAAGAAAAACATTTTCCCAAGGATATAAAAATAAATCTATTAGATGAACACAAGCGTTGCATAAGGATGAGTGAATACGAGTGTAATGTCCTCAAAACACAATTACGCCTGCGCACATACGTGCCTTAAGGAAAACTAGGTGCCATACAATTACCAAATGTAGTCGCTGTAGAGTACAAAGTAATTTGATTACCGCGAGAATTTTTCTTGGTTTACAAACGTAATATGTTGCAGCTCCAATTTGTGTGGCATAGCATACATAGAGTTTTGATTTTGGTTGGGTTTTCTATACACTCTTTTGGGACAAATAATACATAACATTATTCATAATAAAACTAAACATGATGTACGACTAATTTGAGTTTGAAACACATACTTTTTTTGAAGAAAAAAAACAAAAACGAGAACTATTGTGGGGATTTAGTTTAAGATTATTTTCCCACACTTACAAATTTGTAGCACATCCGTATGTATGCTTGTGTAAAATACGTGAATAATTCTTAATACACAGTGTATTTTCATTTAAAAAAAACAAAAAACCAGAAACTATTTTTATATCGTATTTTCAATTTCAAATTGGGGGAAACCTTAGAAAAAGAAAACTTCAACACGATTTATGCTTAATTAGTTTTTCTCTAAGAAAAGCAATCAAAGTGGATCAGATTTCAGTTTACCAAGTGCTTCAAATTTTCTTTGTAAGTTTTTTTTATAAAAAAAAAAGAAATTAATTTTATTTTTTATTTTTGTTTTTATATTTTAATAGATCATACTTCAAATTTGAATTGTTCCCTTTTATTAAGTACATTTTATATCCTGTTGTTTGATATAAAATGTTTTGCTATATCCTTACTGTTACAACACCTTGCCTTTTGCGGTTTTCCTGGGAAACTAAAATGTAGTGATTCCAGACTAAGAGAAAAAAAAAACAATCACAACACATATACGTTATTCAATACGTTACATTTCTTCCTGTATACAGAAAGTAAATTACATTCATATCCACTCAATTGCTTTGTAATATTATTTCAACAACAAAAACCAAAAAAATAAAAATTAACAATGCTGTATGCCCACTATTTTTTAAAAAGGACCCTTAACTACCACCAACATTATTTCTCTTGCCATTGTTGTTCACTGTAGCAATGTACAACAACAATTGTCGGAAGGTCAACAAAGTCAGTTTCGTATTTTCTGTGGGTTTTTGTGTTTCTTTTATTGTTTTTATTGCGCAGCCGCAACATTTTTGTGTGCTCAAGTGTTGCATTACGCACAAGTGTTTTCTGCACTTGAGTTAGTTTACTCGGCTTTCAATTTGTTGTCCTTTTCACCAGTAAGTAAGCGTGTTCATGCTTTGCCAGACATCAGGTCCAATTTTGGTTTTTGACATGTGTATGCTTGTGGTTTTTGTTGACGGAAGGCAAATTAGTTAAGAATTTAAATAAATCTGCTTTAAATAAATTAAAAAAGAAAAAAAAATTAAATATGTCAACCTGTTCTAACTTTTTACTTGAAAATTATACTTCAAGTTGAGTTTGTGTAGCTTAATAGTCTACTTGGTAGTGTGCAAAACTACAAGTACCGAAAGCGTGGGTTTAATTCCTACCAGTAACTCTGTGTATTTGTGATTTGCTAATTAATTATCTGTGCTGCAATGTGCTGCATGCATAGGAGTCATCGACTAAATGTTGTTCTGGAAAAAAAATTGTTAGAAACCTGAATGTAGAAGAACAAATCCAAATTTTTTAAGCACTTTTTTTTTTGAGTATCGAATGAATATTCCTACAATCTTCAAATCCAATTGTTTGATTGAAGTTTTCCCACTACTTGTTGATGGTTGACAAATTAAGGCACACAATTAAGGGATGTGAACCTTTTCATTGATCATAGACGTTTGGACCAAACGTTTTAAGCAATAAAAGGATTCAGTATTTTGTATTTCGACTTAAATTGAATCATACTAGATGGGATGGTTTACGGACTGAGAGGTTATCAAAAATGTATCAAAGCAAATAGAAAATATATCATATTTTAACGTTCTTCTGCGATATACATATCTAAAGACTTTGAATATAAAAATGTGCTGGTGGCGTTCACTGCCTAACTGCAACGAAAATGTCACGTATGTTTTATTAAAGATGCAATAACTATCACGTAGTGTGTTGGGTTATTAAACAAGAGCCCGTGATTCAAAGCCTAGCTCGAATATCTCGAACAAAACTATGTGCGAAAAAATATTTCTATCAGCGACTGTCTCTCAGCAGTATTCTGGGAATAATTCTGAGAATAACATGAGAATATGAGAGGTTTCTCAAAACTCTATCATTCGCGTTGACTTTAAACTGTAGGCTATTCATTCTAGGCGAGAAGCTAGATCGTAATCCTGAATAAAGGGTTGTAACGATCAATTATGGTAAGTAAATAATTAATAACTTCCAACACGTCTATATGAGCGTAATTTCAATATCCAGTAATAAAGTTTATTTCACTATCTGTAGCAGTATAAAATTCTGATGTTCGACTATTTTTACAGGTTATTAGTTTAAAAATAACCTTCCAACACTATCTAACATAAGTAAGCTTGATACGGAGTTCAATCTCAAAGAGTTTTTTTATTATTTTTCCTAAATTTTCACATTAAAACACGTCAATTTAATTCTAATAATCAATGCCAAGAAGTATTGCAATGTTAAACTAATAATAAATTGTAGAGAGAAACCAGCTTTTTAAAAAAATTTTTTTTAAATAAAAACTAAATGGGCAATGTCTGTGTTGATGTACGTAAAAAATTATGTGTAAAATTATCATTTTGCTGATACACGATTGAGTAGAAATTGTGAGATTTACGTTTGTTAGAATTTGCTCATACACCATTGTGCTTGCGTTTGATCACTCAGCTGTTCTTGGTTCACTGTTCAGAAAATAATTTTTCAGTATTTTCTGGAGACCATACGATACGATCGTCTTAAATGACCCGTTTTACTGTAGATTTTAGCTCGTACTTTTTCTTAACTTTCGATCACTGATTACCTGCCACTAATCAGTATTTTGTCGCCGTGGTCTAGGAGGTAGTGTGTTGGCTTATTAGACGTGAGGCGTCGGTTCAAACCTCAGGTCAGGCATCTCCAACTAAACGAAATATGACAAAATATTTCTTCGGAGATTTACTCTCAGCGGATTTCTGGTAAAAACTCTGAGAATAAATAAAATTGCCATGAAAAGTTTCTCAAAAATCTGTCGTTCGGAGTTGGCTTTAAACTGTAGATTCCACCACTCATGTATAAAATGTAACGCGCACAACATAAGTTGTGTGAGACACTAGGTCGTAATCCTGACTGAAGGGTTGTAAAGACCAATTATGTATGTTATGTAGTATGTAAGCAGTATTTTTTAATTTATTACCATAAATATACTAGCAAAGTTAGAATACCCCATAAACTCATCATCTTCAATACATTTCATGTAATTTCAGCACGAAAAAACATTAACCAGTCGTTGAATAAATTAATTTTCTATTTATTTCCGTATTAAAAATTATTTAAAAATTAATTAACTAATCGAGTTTAAGAAGAAAAAAAATCAATCAAACATCAATTGACTTAAAATTTATTAAATTGAAGAAAAGTGTAATAATATGAACAGAAAACCAATATATTCATAATATTTCATACAAAAAAAAAAAAAAAAAAAAAAAAAAATACATGAATGAATTTATCGTCTTCTTTTATCTTGCAAATCAAAAACACCATAGGAAGTCGAAATTCATTCAACAATAGAGAGAGAAAAGCAAAATTCATTTATCCCATCATAGAGTTCAACATAAATTGGCACAATGACTGACCATCTTGCTAAACAGGGTCCTCAACTAATAAACCATTTAAATCGTAATTAACACGCTAATATCGGTAAACTTCTGAAAAGAAATATTGTGGAAAAAATAAAACAACAACAACAAAAAACAAAGCAAAGCAAAATTGTCTACAGAGAACAACAAAAGTTAACAATTGATGATAGGAAATCGAATTGAATTAAGACCACCCAATAATACTCGATAATGAATTTAATTTTAATTAAGCAAAATGCTAATTGAACATGACATACAATTCTGGATTGCAAAAGGAGAGGATTCAAGAAAAATTAAACGAAAGCAGGAACCATTACCAGCCACACACAGAATCTTTAATAAAACAGCAAGCAAAGCAAATGAAACTTTTTAAATTTAGGAAGCAAAAATTGTCTTACAACAAAGTTGCAATAGACGGTGCTATTTATTATGTAGTAGTCAGAGGTGGCAAAGAGAAATTATTGAACAATGTTACGACTTTGCCATGGAACAATAAAGTGATTCCCTAAACCACTGTAGATGAAATTATATTTTACCAGTTTGTAATACTTGAAGCTGGCTTACAAAGATACGAAAATAAAATAAAAATTAATTACAAAAGGTCCCGATCTCGGTGAAGAAAAAACCGTAAATATTTTTCCTAATATCTGTCTCTGAAAAATCAGTGAATCTAAATGCATAGTAGAAGCCCTGGTAATTGGTTTTAACGCAATTATTTTTTTATATATACTCATTAGTATCCAGTAGGTGTATTTCTCTTATTTGTTATTGGCATTCCGAATGTCCAAGTCCAATTCGTCACCATTATCACAACAATATCCAGTAATGATTCCAACAACAATAATGAGTGTGGTATTTAAGTATTGGAGCAGATTTACCATGAGTCCATTATAAGGTTAGAAGACGTGTACTTGCCAATTGAGACAAGTACAGTAACCGGAAGTCAAGCTAACCTATTGTACTAGTCCACTATAAAGTTTTGTTAAAATTTTCTGCGCTATCTTGCGAGTATCAGAAGCTAACTCCATGTAGGGGTTAATGCCACTTTGACATTCCTAAGCCGTCAGATTCTAAATGGGATCAATGTGATGTAGAAAATATTGCCGTACGTTCGGTGATTGTGTTGCCAGATGTGTTGCCAATTCATCTACTATGCAGATTTCCGGTTTACAAATGCTGTGAATATTTTTGTGCTCATCTTAAAACCGCGTTTGTGGTTATCTTGTGAGAATCTGATATATATATATATGAGGTATGATATACTCTGACACCGGATCTACACAGCGGCAATCCTTATAGCCACTATTTCAGCCTGAAGAGAACTTCAGTAATCGGGTAATACAAGATACAATTTAGGATTCAGTAATGCTTAAGAGATTCCATATCCAAATTCGATGTGCGATCTGGATACATCAATGAATACTTTGCTGACGTTATTTAGAAGTTGTAAACCAGTATCATAAAATGATACATTCGGTATCTTCAATCCAAAAACCATAATCGAAACAAAATTCAGCTATCGTGTAGTCGACGGATATATTCCAATCAACTATACAAAAGGCTTTGGTATAACCAGAGCTTGCTAATTGCCATATTATTAGGATACGCTTAAACCGGGTTTGATAATATCTTTTCTCTAAAGTCAACCTCAAACCCATGGGGTTGTAGAATAGAATTGGTTTATTTACAAAGCCAGAAATATTTTTAGTAACAGAAACTCCAGTTAAGATCTATTGGTTCTGGATTGTGTATCCATGTTCCAGTTTAGTTTGTTGTCCAATATGATAACGCCATTGGATGGAATGAGAGCTACCCTGTTGGTGATAGGGTAACAAATTTAGAAACTTTGTATCTTCTTGCGAATAGTACTAACTCTGATCCACTTAGTTGGTCCAAGGTATCAAAAAAAAAAAAAAAAAAAAACTGTACTTCTCTTTCGAAAGCTTTCTACCAAGTTTATTGTTGTTGTTAAATGATATATAATTACCATATTGTTCTTAAAGCCGTTACATTTGCAAACAATACAACAAATGAGCACATCTTTCATAATCCCAGCACTATTTAAGCAGTTTGTTGTCAAAAGACAAGTAAACGAAACAGTTAAATGATGTTAAAAAAAAAATTTAGAAAAATTAAAATAAGAGACATTTACATGGAAATACAAGAGACTCTAACAAATTGACATTTAAGTTCAAAAGAAATGTCACCAAACATGAACTCAACATTTTTAATGTGATTGTTTGGTAAGAAAAAATATAATTTCGTACGATAAAATACTTGTACTCTGATCTACATAAAGAAAATGAATTTTAAATTAATTGTTTGAAACAACTCATAAACACATCACAAAAAAGGGTTAAAAAGCGGTGATCTTAACATCAGCATCAGCCAGCATCTTTAAAGATATAAAAGCATGTCAGAAGGCAACAGCAGCAGCATCAGTAACCAAAGATTTGAAATGAAGTGACATACAAAGAAAAAAAGGGTTGATCTTAAATGTCAAGCTCCTCTATTTTTCTTTTTTTTTAGTTTAAAAATGGGTTCAAAGATTTTCTAAAGCATTTTCCTAATGTTTGTTTGACATTCAAAATAGTTTTTTAAGAAAAAGTTTCAAGAAAACACAGAAAATAACAGGATTTTTATGTAAAAAATTAAAAAAAAAAATAGTATTTGACCGTTAAAAACATTTGTCCAGTTTGTTTGGGTCACTTTAATTATTTTTTTTATATTAAAAGTTTAAAAATTTTTTGTTATCATCAACAACATTTTCCCATAGAAATCTTAACATTTGTACAATTTGATTTTATTTACTCCTGTTTATATCCTGTCAGGAAGTGATCTTTTGATCCGGAAACAATCATACAAAATTATGAACATGTTTTCCTTGCTTTCTTGCTTCCTTAACGTCCACGCTATGAGCAACTAATTTCACTAGTCGAGCATGTGAAAAGGGGATGTTGTGGCATTATTGAGTGTTGCACGTTATTTTATACACTGCATCACAGCGGAACAAATAAGTACGGGGTATATTTAATAAAAACCACCTGCACTAAAAGTGGAAACTACAATACATACTGAAAGACAGCTTAAGGACACGTAAGAGAATTTTAAAATTTTAATGTATAGAGGAGCGCATTTCATGATTTGATTTTACTTAGGGGACAAACGCTACAATTAAATAATTGGGAATAGAATATAGTTCATTTCAATACATTGTTTGAATTTTGGGATTTGGTAAATTTTAAAGAAAATAAAACGAATAACAATCCATAACTTATTCGTAGCTAACTCAACTGAAATCTAGCTTTCTAAGGTTACTGAGCGGAATTTAAATTCATACAATGAAAAGAGATCTACAGAAATTAAAACAACTAATAATCTGAGCATACAAAAAGTGGACTATGAATGCATTGGAACTTCTCAGACAAGCTCACGGATATTTTGCAATATATCAATTTCTCTGTTGATCAATTCCGACTGTTTGAATTGAAATGATTTATTTATTTATTAATTACAATACAATTACAAATTACATTTAATTATATACGAGCTGAGTAACTTCGACCATGTGCTCGGTGTAGTGTCACACAGACCAGAATCTCTGGTAGGAATCAAACCCACGACCATCACACTAATAGTCTAGCACACTACCCACTAGACTACCAAGACACTCGAATTGAAATGATTAATCTTATTTATTGATTATAGAGATCAGAATCTGTTGTTTGACCAGCTTGTAAAATATCACAATAAGTAATTCCATGTCAATCTTTTCAAAACAAAGCATTACCCCAAGGAAGGTAATTGTCATTGCTTTTTCTAACATATGAAATGTTTCCGAAATGTCCATCTGACGATAATTAGTATTTCAAACACTACGTAGTGTATTTAAACAGTATTGTTTTAATTGTTGTTGTAATTTAAAGTAGTTTTATTTAAATTTAAGTTTTTGAATAGCAAACCATGTTACCAAATGTCCCATGTTCGCTAAATAAATCATGAATGAAATCCTTTAACATCTTCAAATAAATTCTTAAAAAACAAGTCTCATCAAAATGTCTGTAGAAATCTTATAAAAATTTTCTTAGCAAAAGAACCGTTAAGTTCATAAGGTCAATAAATCCGGTTTATCTATAACCTTAAAAATAGTTACAGAAAGTTTTTCTACCAAAAACGTACTTTTAATCAAATACGTCCTAGCAAATGCCTGAGAAATTTCTGGTCAAATCTGACCTTTGACCGTAAGCATACAAAAAAAAAACTACCCCAAAACTATATATGCCGTGTCATGCTAGATAATGTTCTAATGCAATGACCTTAAACAAAAATTGAAGTAGAAAACTCATTAAAAAAACAAGTTTTTTTTAAAGAAAAAAAGTTATTTGAGCACAAAATTTAGAATTAAATTTTTTAGAAAGAAAATTTAACAATTTTTTGTTGTAAAAAAATTTATTTTTTTTAATATAGTGTCATTACTTTTGAATGTAATGAATTTTAAACTTTTTGTTTAACCCAATGCGTTTAAAAGCAAATGAGTGGACTTGAAACGCATTATTACTTAGTAGAGTGTATGTAAACTTATGCTTGTACCTTCAAATACCATACATACATATGTACATATGTATGTACAATGTTAGATATTTGCCTCATAAAAGAAAGATATTTATGTGAGCTTTGTTTAAAGTCTTGAAGTTTTTTCTTTAAGTTTACAGTATAAGAGTCTTTGGAAATATTAAATTTATGACCCTCTAGCATCCAGTTGATCTACTTTATCTCTCCATATTTGTCTTTAAAGTCTAAACTAAACCTTAAAATGCTATAAATTAGAAATATTAGTTTAAAGAAAAAACAAAACCAAAAAAAAAAACTTCCTGGTTCAACCTTTAGTGGCCACATTAGAACAATTTCATGGTCAAAAGGAAAATTTACAATTTGTTAGTAGAGTGTAAGCCATTTGATTTAAGGCGATTTTTAATGGCTATTTTGACGTTAGACAAAAATAAATACAATTTCTTTTTTACCAAACTGCCACCCAAGTAATTTTATGACTGCTTTTTAATGTTTTTTTTTTTTGTTTGATGTTTATGGTAAAATCAAAATGAAACGTGAGCTTAAATGCAAACCCTAATGGAAGAGTTACTCTACAAAATGTAAAGTTTAAAGTGCATAAAAGATTTTAGAAGTGGGAGGATTCCCTATTTCTTTCTTGACACCTACCTACATATATTACATCCATCATTGTATCAATTCAGTAGAAAAAAATGTTATAAGAATATTTAGTTCTATGTAATGAAAAATGCATCCGTGGCATTTAACTAAAATTGAATTAGTATTTCTGTTCAAGTATTATGAATAAAATTAATTGCTTTTCTATTCATTAAATTACTTTCTTAATTGGTGGCGCCACACAGCTCATGGCACATTGGATATTATTCACGAACGAAATCAGGGAATTGTTGTTTCACATTGAGGTCAATGGGAACTGGCTACCGAGATTATCCGATTTGACTCCTTTAATCATAAAAAAATCTATCATTATGGGTGCGTTCTATTCAGAAAAGCCATGCCGAATATTTGAACGATTTTATATTTCAAACATTATGGCATCAAAAAGTCCTTCAAACGACTAAAAAAAATTAGTAATATTTCACACATTTTTTATTTTCTTTAAACTTAAAAATAAGAAGCGCTTTATAAGAGACTTGATATTTTAAAAAATTAAAATTTTAAACATATAGAATTGCACAGATTACCACAGCTTAAATCGTAACTTAGGTTAATGTATGTAAGTCAGCAAAAAAAATTCCTAACAATTCATGTTATCGCAATCATAAAAGCCTTCTGCAGTATCTGCCATAGGCTTTCTAGCATCTCGAGTTCTTCTAAGTTATCGTGTTAAGTTGTTGGTATCAATTCCATACTTGACATTATATTTGGAATCCTGCTTATACTGCGTTTTCGCGTGTTTTATTCATTTACATGTCGTTGATGTTGTTGTTCAGTGGTGCAACATCGAAGTAAACAAAAATAACGAAAATAAAACTTTGCTTTTATTTTTCAGAAGCTAAATACCTTCTAATAATTCACTCAAACAAGAAGATACATTTACTTCACGGTCATCGTTATACAGTGAGCGTCAAAAGAAACTGTAGATTAAAATAAATTTACATTAATAGCTTAGGTTAGGTTAGGTTAGAGGACGTGTACATGTCAACTGTGACAAGTACAGTACCCGGAGGTCGAATTGACCCATTGTACAACGTCCACTCGTAGTGTGCGTTAATTTTATACATGAGTGGCGGGACCTACAGTTTAAAGTCGACTCCGAACGACAGATTTTTGAGAAGCTTTTCATGGCAATTTTTACTCTTAGAGTTTTTTGCCAGAAATCTGCTGAGAGGAAGTCGCCGAAGAAATATTTTCATATTTTCGTTTTGATGTCTGACCTGGGATTTGAACTCGGGCCTTTCGTCTAATAAGCCAACACACTACCTACTAGACCACAGCGACTTCAAACATTAATAAGTTATCGTTATTTTTAATTTAAACGTGTTTCATTGCCAGTTTTTAAAATTGAAAAAAAAAATTACAAAAAATTTCAAACTATTGTTAAATTTTTTCGGGCACTCTCCTTAATTGGTAAAAGTTGAGTTTGGTGATTGTTAGAATTTTATCCTTAGTGTACAGTTTCTTTTGACGCTCACTATAAATTTGATACTACTATCGGCGCATTAGAATGTAAACATTAAAATCGTCAAAAACATTGTGGTGCTTATATGAAGGAATTCTACATGAAAAACCATGTTTTCCAGAGCAAAGGCGTCTCGTCTAATTCCACACATGTAAAGCTAACACTGATTATAACTTCTGCCTGTAATTAAAAAAACCCCCTGTAAGGCAGTACGTTCGGATAAATAACGAAAAAATCTATTTACACAAGTAAAGATGAAAGTAAATTTAAAAAAAAATGTGTCTTTTGTTTCCAAATTTCTCCACGATCTCAATGACCTCCGAATATTTAAAAGTATTTATTCTTATCGGAGTCTGTATTCCGTTTCATGTGTAAATCTTGATAAAGATATCTGATTTATTTGTCTACGGCAGCAGTATTTCAGATAATTTTTTATAGTTTTTGTACTTAAAATAAATATTAACATAAAACTGTAGATAACAAAATAATCTGGAAAGTTGAGAATAAAAAAACAAAATTGTTTTTTAAAATCTCACAAAACTAACTGAAGAACTAATTTTTATTATATTTTCATTATGAATGAATGAATTTTCATTAAATTCAAAATGTAAGCCAAAATGCGTAATACGGTAAAAATGTAAATAAATAAATTCGTTACAACCGTCTTACTTACGAATCGTTTAAAAAAAAATTCCAATTTAAGTTTAATTTTAAACATTTATTTTATTTGCATTGTCAGTGGAATAATAATAATAAAAAAACAGACACGGAAAAAATACAGAAGCGCTAGATTAGGGTCATATTTAAAAAGAACTTAACTGGTAACCAGAGGTGAAATACTTCATAATATGTAAGTATATGAGTGATATTTTATGTGAAACGAAATATTACGTACATACATATATACGTACATATGGTACATGTTAATCAATTAGTCCAAAGAAAGATTAGACTCATGAGAAAATTAAATAATTGTTTATGCTTAACAGAGTTTAAATTTGTTCAATCTTTTTGAGTGTATTTCTTCATGGGAAACGTTATAAATATACATCGTATGAAGCACTATTTCACACACATATTTGCTACTGATTTGGTATTTCTTTTTAATCCTAATAACTTTGTAAAAAGTACTTAGGAACGAAAAGTAAAGCGCATTTTTATTTCATTGCGTTAAATTTTTTTAAAGAGATAGTTAAAATATGCATATGCAATATGGCCATTATAATATTATGGTTAAAGTATTTGACTACAAACACAAACCTTTCAAGTTTGCATACAACGGAATTCAAAAAAATATGTTCTTCATAATTGGTTCATATTTTTTGAAAAATTTAAAGTTTCCATTTCCTCAGAGAGAAAAACATTATCAAATAGCCATTACATATGAAAATATGTCTGTGCAGTCTAAATAAAAGGATTGTCTCCTTGAGTATTACTGGAGTGAGGAAGAGTTGTCCTCAGGCTGCTCTTGACACTATGTTCTGCCTGACTCCGCTTGACTTGTATGACAAGCGTTGTGCGGCGCGAAGTGCCATACGTCTGAGGGAAGCGGGCTGCTAGAAACAGCGGTCGATAGGTCACTCCAGAGTTCTGAATGTCGTCTTTCCTGATGGGAGGTATGGACTTCCGGAAAAATCCTCCGATTATATTGTGCCTGAGGCTATGTTCCTGCCTGGTTTAAGAACAATTATACCGTAAAGTCGCCGTAGTCTAGTAGGTAGTGTGTTGGCTTATTAGGCGTAAAGCCAGGGTTCGAGCCCCAGGCCAGACATCAAAACAAAATACAAAAATTATTTCTTCGGCGATTTCATCTCAGCAGATTTCTGGCAAAAACTAAAAAAAAAAAGTTTCTCAAAAAATCTGTGGTTCGGAGTCGACTTTAAACTGTAGGTCCCGTATGTATAAAATTAACACACACAACATAAGTGGTGTGAGAAACTAGGTCAATAATCCTGACTGAAGGGTTGTAATGACCAATTACAGTAGCGAGAAAAAAATATGCAACGCTATGTTGTATGATATTCAATCGAGGCTCAAAACTTATAACGTTATCCAATTCCACTCCACTTTTGTTTTTTTTATTCATTGATTTCTAAATTTTAATAAAAGGTATCATTAAGCGTTGTTTGCTTTACTTTCTACTTAATTTTTTTCGATTTATAAAAAAGTGAAAAAATTTAGCGAGAAAAAAAATGCAACGCAATGTGGTAAAGGTAAAAGGAGATCAACTAGAGGAATTAAAATAAAAGTTTAATGAAAACTTTGCAAATTGTGAACTTTAAAATAGAAACAGCTGTCAGCAGATAGCAAATTTGCCATTGTAAGGTCTTTGGCAAAAAGAGGCAAATCAATGAATGAAGTTGCTCATCAATTTAATATCAACAAATCAATAGTTTGTCCGATTTCATCGCGATATCGTCAAACAAATATCGTGGAAAGAAAGAGGAAGTAGTCGACTTCGTAAATCTACTGCCCGCCAAGACCGTCAAATGGTAAAAATAGTAAAAGTTGACCATCGGAAAATGGTAGTAGATGTCACTAATTATGCAAACGACCAATTAGGGGTTTCTATTGGCATCCACACAGCCAGAAACCGATTAAGAGAGGAAAATTTATTAGCTAGAAGACCAACCAAGAAGTCACTTATAAGTAAAGTTAATAAGAAAAAACGGCTTGACTTTGCTAGACGGTGTCTGCATTGGTCAAAAGAGCAGTGGCCCAAAGTTTTGTGGAGCGAAGAATCAAAGTTTAACTTATTTGGCTCTGATGGTACATAATGTTGTTTATTTACAGAATTTTGTGAATATCTTTGTTTTAGGGGCCAACGAATGTAATTTAACCCATCAGAGCCAAATAAGTTAAACTTTGATTCTTCGCTCCACAAAACTTTGGGCCACTGCTCTTTTGACCAATGCAGACACCGTCTAGCAAAGTCAAGCCGTTTTTTCTTATTAACTTTACTTATAAGTGACTTCTTGGTTGGTCTTCTAGCTAATAAATTTTCCTCTCTTAATCGGTTTCTGGCTGTGTGGATGCCAATAGAAACCCCTAATTGGTCGTTTGCATAATTAGTGACATCTACTACCATTTTCCGATGGTCAACTTTTACTATTTTTACCATTTGACGGTCTTGGCGGGCAGTAGATTTACGAAGTCGACTACTTCCTCTTTCTTTCCACGATATTTGTTTGACGATATCGCGATGAAATCGGACAAACTATTGATTTGTTGATATTAAATTGATGAGCAACTTCATTCATTGATTTGCCTCTTTTTGCCAAAGACCTTACAATGGCAAATTTGCTATCTGCTGACAGCTGTTTCTATTTTAAAGTTCACAATTTGCAAAGTTTTCATTAAACTTTTATTTTAATTCCTCTAGTTGATCTCCTTTTACCTTTACCACATTGCGTTGCATTTTTTTTTCTCGCTAAATTTTTTCACTTTTTTTATAAATCGAAAAAAATTAAGTAGAAAGTGAAGCAAACAACGCTTAATGATACCTTTTATTAAAATTTAGAAATCAATGAATAAAAAAAACAAAAGTGGAGTGGAATTGGATAACGTTATAAGTTTTGAGCCTTGATTGAATATCATATAACATAGCGTTGCATTTTTTTTTCTCGCTACTGTATGTATGTATACCGGAAAGGGCACAATGGAATGGTGGGGTACTCCAGGGGCAGAGAGGTATACCCATCTTCACAGATGGGTCTAAGTTAGGTGGTGGTACAGGTGCTGGGGTTTTCTTCAGGGAATTTGGTCTTGAACTTCACTTCAGGTTAAATTATGACTGCAGCGTGTTTCAGGCGGAGATTTTCGTAATCTTGAAGGCTGTTGAGGCCACAGCCGATGGCCCCGCTTCGGGATCGGAATCTTACATGATCTTCGTTGACAGTCAGGCTGTCCTAAGGGCCATTGCATCGGTATGGTGCAAATCACTACTAGTTCGCGAATGCAAGGAGTTGTTGAGGACTTTTGGACCAGACCGTATCCGTCTATGCTGGGTTCCGGGTCATAGCGGAACACTGGGCAATGAGACGGCGGATGCTCTTGCTAGGTTAGGTTCATTTTCTGAGGGCGATTCAATAGTTGGTCCTGACCCCCCAATCTGCCACCTCTACGGACTCATCGATGGATGGGTCAAGGGGGAAGAGCAGAGTCGCTGGGGGAATGGATCGGTTGTCTCTCGATGTATATGGCCTGCTATAGACAGTGTGAGAACAGGTTGGCTGCTGGGCTTGGATAAGGCCAGTTTAAGGTTGATTATAGGGTTTATCACAGGGCACTGCGAGATTAGGTCGCTGACGGGGATCTGGAACAGATACCAGTCGGACTACTGCAAAGTATGTTGCGATAAGGAGGAGCTAGAGACTGTCGAGCACCTCCTCTGTAACTGCCTATCCCTTGGCAGGGGCTTCTTTGAGGGTTTGAATTCTGTGTCGAGAGCCGACATCAGGGCTCTCCACGGATTCATTATTAACTTGAGCTGGTTGAGAAGTGCTGGGGCTTCATCAGTGTAGCCGCGTTCTCCGTTTTTGTTTTTGTTTTGGTCTATGTAAGTCCTTCGCTTCCCATTTCCCCTTCCCACTTCCTCTTCTTTTCTCCTATCCCCTCTTGTATCCTTTCTTCTTAAGGACGTTGTGTACAATGGGTCAAATCGACCTCCGGGCATAGTACTTGTCTCAGGTGACAGGTATACGTCCTTCAACCTAACATAACCTAACCTAAATAAAATACGTCTGTAAAAATAGAATGTAACCGGACAGTTAGTTCCCTTAGTGGCACGTCCTTCACCATGCCCAGATCTTCAATCGTTCTGTCACCTAAAAACCGATAATGTCTGTCCTGGAGTATAGGGCACTCGCTTAAAAGGCGTTACGCCGATTTCGTTTTCTCCACATTATGCCAGGTTTATCCCGAACTTCAAAAAATTCTGCCCTAACATCGTATCCCTAATTTAGATAAGAACATTACATTACAACCAGTAATGTTTGCAAATCCTCAGATCAGATTCAACACTGTCACTTTTAAGAGGTAGTAGTCTGTTCTGCAAGACTATGTGTACTAAATTAGCTATGTATGTCCAGTTATCAAGTCGCATTAGTCTAGTAGGTAGTGTGTTGACTTATTAGACGTAAAGCCCGGGTTCGTATCCAAGGTCAGCCATCAAAATGAAATATGAAAAAATATTGTTTCTTCGGCGGCTGCCTCTCAGCAGATTTCTGGCAAAAACTCTCGTGAGTAGGTTAGGTTAGGTTAGAGGACGTGTAATCGTCAACTGTGACAAGTACAGTACCCGGAGGTCGAATTGACCCATTGTACAACGTCCTAGCTTCTCACACCACTCGTGTTGTGTGCGTTAATTTTATACATGAGTGGCGGGACCTACAGTTTTTAAAGTCGACTTCGAACGACAGATTTTTTTTGTATTTGAGAAGCTTTTCGTGGCAATTTTTACTCTCAGAGTTTTTGCCAGAAATCTGCTGAGAGGATGTCGCCGAAGAAATATTTTCATATTTTCGTTTTGATGTCTGACCTCGGATTCGAACCCGGGCCTTTCGTCTAATAAGCCAACACACTACCTACTAGACCATGGCGACTTCAACTCTGAGAGTAAATGAAAGTAATATTTTTCATATTGCAACCCTAATTCCAAACTGATTACATTTAATCCTTAGTAGAGTAGTTAAAAAATACGGTCTTTCCACACACACATATGTATATGACTTCAACATGCAATTGTTTTAATTTCACTATAAAAAACGTTTCATTAAATTCACATTTTTTTTTTTTTTTGTATTTACGTGGTGAGTATATAAAAATTAAATTAAGTGGCATGAATAAAAAAGGGTTGAAATTGTGTATTCATTATTAATAACAAACTGTTGAGTGCATAATGATTGTTTTGCATAAAAATGCTACTTATTCCATTACAGACACAATATTTTAATGATTCCACAATGTTGCAACATGCAAATACACACGGCAATTGGGGGATATAAAATTTACAAAGTGGATTATTTTCGAGCTGGTATGGAAAATATTGTAATTGAATGACAAATGCAAATGCTTCGAATTTAAATCAATAACATCCGCTTTGGTAAAGTGATTTTTAAGGGGAGGGGAATTAATATTGGAAAACTATGAATAAAACGATGTGATAGGACAAAATATATTCATATCTATTGACTTAAAATTTATTTCTGCAAAAATATTAACTGGAAATTAATGAATTTCATTATTCACGTAAGCACTAATACAGTTCTATTGCATTAAATAAGGGAGGCAGTTAAAAAATCTATCAAATTCGAAACCCAACTTCTTGACTCGTTTATTACGGACGGATAACATGATATCTTATTTTTCTTTATTACTAAATCGTTCTATCAATATTTATAACATTTTGCCAATATGAAAACAATTCAATGGAATCTTAAATAGATTTTTATGTACTATTCCCACAATCTCGAATATCAAAGTCTTTGCAATACTGTTCAACCTGACCTTTCCAACGATTCTTTGGTCGTCCTTTCTTGCGTACACCCTCCGATCGTAGGATTATTACATCCATTCGTACTACATGACCTAAGACAACTTAATCGGTGTTTTCTGATGAGATGTGACATTTTTTCATTTAGCCTATTGGATTTTTTATTTCAACGAAGTAACCATTTGAGCGAATCAAGCTAATCATAATCAAATTAAACTGAAAAGTTCATAGGCTAACATAGACAAAAAAAAATTTGCTTGAATAGTCGCCGTTGGTAGCTTTTCTCCTTTTCAAGATACTGATACCATTATCTTGCTCTGGATTCAATTCACCTAAACATACATACATAATTGGTCATTACAACCTTTCAGTGAGGATTACTACCTACCTTCTCACACCACTTATGTTGTGTGCGTTAATTTTATACATGAGTGGCGGGACCTACAGTTTAAAGTCGACGCCGAACGACAGATTTTTGAGAAGATTTTCATGGCAATTTTATTTACTCTCAGAGTTTTTGCCAAAAATCTCCTGAGAGGAAGTCGCAGAAGAAATATTTTCATATTTTCGTTTTGATATCTGACCTGGAGTTTGAACTCGGGCCTTCAGTTTAATAAGCCAACACACTACCTACTAAACTACGGCGACTTCAAATTCACCTAAACAACGATCGTTTTAATTCTGGTTTGAAATTATGAAGTCAGGTTTCATCCATTGTCCCATATCGTTGCATAAATTCGACTTTAAAGTTAATGCAGCATCCAGATTTCGAATATTCATGCACGCCAAACATTTTCCTCTGATATCTTTAGATCCTCAGCAATTTCGATCAACTTCATTTGGTTATTATTCTAAAATAATTACGTGGTCTTTTTAATGATGTTCTAATCGGCAATTGCCTCTTTAAGGCGTCCACAGCTTGCATCGTCACTCATGCTCATTTCACTCGGTTTAACCTTAGCAATTCATACATAGTTCGAATAGTGTTTATCAAGCCAAGTCCTGAGAAAATCGAACAATATTAAAAAGATTTCCAATAAAAAAATATATTTTCTTTAAACTAACAAAATTTGTTTCACTCAAAATGCTCTTACCCACATATCCGACAGCTGACAAATTGTTACACGGGTCTTTGGAGGCTTGGGATCAATTTAAAATGATATGATCTTAATAGCGCCGTCTGCGTATTAGCCTATGAACTTTCCTCATGCCAGTTGAGATAGGTTGACAATTAAAATTTTCAATCAAATATTGATGTGCTAGGAGAGTCGAGTTTCACAAAATAGCTTGTACTGCTTATTATACTTACTTACGTATTTAATGGGACATTACAACCCTTCAGTCAGGACTACGGCCTAGCTTCTCACACCGTCAATGCTTTCTGTGTTAATTTCAACCGTAAGTAGCAGGACCAATTGTTTAAAGTCAAACAAACTTTTCATGGCAATTTTATTTCCTATACTGAGAGGAAATCGCCAAAGAAATATTTTCTCATATATACATAGTTTTGTTCAAGATGCCTGGACTGGGGTCTGAACCATGGCCTCACATCTAATAAGCCAACAAACTACCTTCTGGACTATGGCGCTTTCATTATAAATTTTACTAATTAGAAAAAAGGCATGATAAGCGAGAGTTTTGGAATGCTTTTTTTAATTTTTTTTGTTTCTTGAATTAAATATTACGTACGTGTCATAGGAAAATCACAACAACCACAAAAACCAATTATCCCATTACAAAAAAAAAAACAAAAGTCAGTTATAAGCCAAACATCTGGTCAATGTGTGACTTACATACCGAAAAAAAAAAACAAAAACAGAAGAACAATAAATGGTTACGGGGGCGAGGTATGGTTAACAAAAAGGCCTTAAAGAAAATGAAAACAGAATCTGCTTAAAGACAGCCAAACAAGGATATTAACAAATGGCACATGTTATAAAGGTATGGCAACGATTTTTGTTATTCTCACTCTTTCTCTCTCTCTCTCTTTAGATATGCGATTGTAATGAAGGTGTTATGGGCACAGGATAAAGAAAAACACAAATAAACATTTTAGTTTTACCCACAAAAATAATAAAAAAAAACTAACACAAAATCCTTAAATGACAATGGAATTGAAGGAATAAATAACTGAATGACTAGTAATTACTACTCTTCTACGACTACTACTGCTACTACTGCTACTACTACTACGTAAGATGCTTTGTCGGCACAAATTCAGGGCACTGCGAATCCTTAAGACAATAACACAACAAAAATCATTTAGACTGGCATACGACTGTAGAGGAAGAAGGTGTCATCAATGGTTATTACAAGTTGTTGGTGTAAAACAGCTGGAGTTATTTCACTTACTTATACGCCTACTAATAGTTTAATGCGCTTTACTACCTTTCAATAGATTACGTTCTCATTTTCTAATATTTGGTGTGATTTGTGGACTGTTGAAAGGACATTTGTTACATAAAAAGTCAGAACTTCTTGGTTATAAAATAAGAACAAAGGTATGTAATCATTTATGTTGTCTGCCCAGGACACTTTTTGTTGGCCACATTAAGGCCATTTAAAAAAAACAAACTTATTGTCCATATTTATAGTTTGATTTTAGCCTTATTGTAGTAAATATTTCTATGGCACATTTAGATGAGTTCGGCACAACATATTGTTAGTTTTAAATGTCCTGTGTTTGTGGTCAATCTTTGTGTTTTTTTGTTTTAAATAAATTGTCTTTGTATTGAGTTTTTCTAACATCTGAACTTCCGAAAATAATTTTATGGACATTATCAAATAATATACATACATATGTATTGTTATAGTTTTAATGAATAATGAATGAAAAGAACAGTATTGGTATGCTACAAAGGAATATAAACTTTCTTCTTAACATATCAATTAAAATGCCATAAAGGATACTATTCAACATAAAGTTATATTTTGTAGTTAGTAAACAGCAACGGAAGACATACATACATGTCAAGAGATAAGGAAAAGGTATATTTGAACTTTATATACCAATACGATATTAGATGGTGATTATTGGAATGAAATGTTTTTTTATTACCATCATGCTATGAAATTTTAAAATATGCCTTCCGGCAAATGTCCCCCAAAGGTTTTATTTTTGATTACTATTTCTAATAAATCTGGTCATAAGACATCAATGGAAACTTGAATATAAGCTTCCAGTTTTTCAATGACTTAGTATAACATCATTAAAAGTAATCCAGAGGTGTGCAGGTGAAGGAAAAGATTTTTGTCTTCGTCGTTGTCACAAAATTGTCTTTTCATTCAATCGATTGTTAAGCGATTTGCAATGCAAGTTACGCCATCTTGCTGGATGTCATTGATTAGCTGGATTAGCTGATCCATTTTCGAAAATAAAAATTCAGTCAGCATAGCGCCTCCAGATTCATTTGAAAAGAAAGAACAATCTTTGATGCCATCAGTATAGAGGCTGGGGAATAGCCTTTTCTCCATGATATATCATGACCCCACAAAATTTTTTATAGGTGTTATGAAGACAAAAGCTTTCAAGTTTTTGGTGTTATTGAATATTTGGACAAATATAATCTTAACTAATGGATATCGTAAGAATCAAGGAAAAGTGAATCAGTTGAAGCTTCTACCAGGCAGTAGAATTTGATGAGTGTTCCTACTTACTCAGGAATGGGTCTGAGACATGGGCTGCAAAAGCTGTGCATACAAAAACTAACTGCCAAAACCGATTTTTAAATAGCATATACATACATACATAACTGATCATCAAAAACCCTTCAATCAGGATGACGATCGAGAATATTGTGTGTGTTAATTTTATTCATGAGTGACGGAAGCTACAGTTTAAAGTGTATTCCGAACGACAGATTTTTGAGAAACTTTTCATGGCAATTTTATTATTAGAAATCCGCTGAGAAGCAGTCGCCGAAGAAATATTTTTTCCTATTTCGTTTTGTTCGAGATGACTGACCTGGAGTTTGAATCTGTGCCTTACGTCTAATAAGCCAACACGCTACCCACTAGATTACGGAAACTACAAAAATAGCATATAGAGAATTATGCCCTGATGCTGATTAATTTTTTGAAATAAAAATTCAGTCACCATACGGGTAGTTGATTTCATTCATCATTCAACCTAACGGCGCCTCCAGACACATTTCCAAAGAAAAAAACACCTTTGATGCCATCAGTTACACGGCTATGGGATTGCCTTCGGTTCATAAGCATATCTCCTCTCTTGCTTCTATTACTCAGTTTAATTAAGAGATCAAGTGATCGTTACTAGAATGATAAAATTGCGATGCATTTATCTGGGGAAAATACTCTTCGTGAAAATGTAATTATTTGTTTTCTTAGGTCTAGACGAATAAAGCTTAATTTAATGGAGTCACGCTATTTCTCTAGAGATTTTGATGTTATTCTCATTGAAGTTAAGGAATGTTAATTTCATAATGAGTACCGGGAGTTACAGTTTAAAGTCGACTGTGAAGGACAGATTTTTGAGAAACTTTTCATGGCAATTTTATTTACTTTCAGAGTTTTCGCGAGATATCTGCTGAAAGGCAGTCGACGAGAGAAATATTTTGTTCATATTTCGTTTTCTTCGTGATGTCTGACGTGGGACTTGAACCGTTACCTCACGTGTAATAAGCCGACACACTACCCATTAGAATAGGGAGACTACAAAAATAGAGCATATAGAGAACATAATAAGTTATCCCCTTCTGTCAGCTACTATTTCAAGTCCTTTGAGTTCTATAAACCCTCAGGTACTTCTGGTGGTGTAAAGAATAAAAACCATAAAAATGTTAATTCCAATATAATTCAAAAAATTTTTCCTCCAACAATTATAACAAGTTTGATTTGAAAAAGAAAAAAAAAATAGTACTTCCTGTTTCCAAAGAAAATCCTTTGAATTCCTTTTTTACGAAAAAAGAAAAATATTTTTTAATTACTTGGTTCCCATATTACTTTATATAAACGTAGAATTTTCCAATTATATTGTATTTCCATACATACAAACGAATTTTTAACTATAAAAAGATGTCATGTCAATTTTATAGCTTCACAAAAATTATTTTCAATTTCCCCACATCAATGACAGTTTTTTGATTTTTTTTTATTATGCAGTAAAATATTAAACAAAAAACTGTCATTTACATCCTTGCATTGCTCCAAGAAAAGCCAAGAAAAGAATTTTTATACCAGATGTTAAACGTTCTTCTCTTCATTTACCATAATTTTCCTTCTTTTTTTCTGTCCTTAGTTTTCTTGTTTTAGGCAGCGTGATTAAAAAAATCCAATGCAATGGTAAAAATTTGTCAGATTTTTCTCACAGTTTTCCTTGCTGTAGGATACCCAACTAATTTGTGTATTTTCATAAAAACGGTATTGAATTTGTTTAACAAAAAAAAATGTGAAGCTGTGTAGTGTACGATTTTTATTTCCACGTCAGCTTCTGGTTTTCGTAATGCCTAATTTTGAAAACTATTTTCCGGTCATTGATTTTAAAGTGAATGTAACGTAAATATTGCGTTGCGTTTAAGCAGAAGGGCGAATGATTTATGATGTTCTCCAATTTGAATATTTTCAGTTACAATATTATGCCAGAAATATTTGAAAAATAATGAAATAATTTCAAAATGACAATACTAATATTAAATATTGTCCAATAATTTAACTGAATGAAATCAGATTAAAGCGAAAACTGAAAAAATAATTCAATAGTTTTTTTTTATTTTATAAAGAAAAATCTCCAAAATATGATAAGAAATACAAATACAGTCTCGTGTAATAAGCCTAATGTCTTTAATTAGGTTCTTACACACACACATACATAATTGGTCATTACAACCCCTCAGTCAGGATTACGACCTAGCTTTTCACACCACTTATGTTGTGTGCGTTAATTTTATACATGAGTGGCGGGACCTACAGATTAAAGTCGACTCCGAACGACAGATATTTGAGAAGCTCTTCATGGCAATATTATTTACTCTCAGAATTTTTGTCAGAAATCTGCTGAGAGGCAGTCGCCGAAGAAATAGGTTCTTACACATCGTCACTGAAAATTCAAAACGGTTTAGATAATAAAAAATTAAAAAAAAATTATTAATTTTTACGATATCAATAGAAAGAAAAGAAGTATTATAATTACGATCGATTAAGATCAATTGTTTATTAAATTGTGTAACATTTTCCAACAGGGATTTACGAACTTTGACAGTTGTTAACGGGTATCGTGTCATCATTTATTCAGTCTGTTTTAGCAAATCCCCGTTAACGAATAGCCATGAACCATAGCCAACTACATATGTGTATTCACTGAATGGGGTTCTAGTCAGGTTCTAGGGCAGTTGGCAACTGTTCCTAATTTTATATGAAAAATCAGTTTTATTGACGTTGCCTATTTCTGGTAGAATAGATTCAGGTACAAACAAACTTGTCGAGTTTGTAACGACACCAATCCGAAAGAGACACCAATCCAAGAGCGTCCAATGTCTACCGAAAAAGTTACGGATTGGTGTTAATATTCAGCAGGCAGCGTCATTAGTCCATATTTCTGTGAAAATTACTTTGGCCAAGCCAACAAGTCAACGGCGAGCACTATAACTTGATGATTATCAACTTCTATTGGCTTGAATTTTATTATCTGTTTCCCAACGGCCGTATTGGATATTCTGCTCGTACGATTTTACAGCGTTCAATTTCAGATGAGTTATGCATCAGAGTCGTAGAAAATTAAACATTTTGGTTGCCCTCCACCCAGATAAGCCTTGGCAAACATTTGAATGATGTTATATTTTGCACATAATGACATCAATAGGTCTTTAAAAGGAATAAAAAATGTCTCGTAGTCTAGTAGGTAGTGTGTTGGCTTATTAGACTGAAGGCCCGAGTTCAAGCCCCAGGTCAGACATCAAAACGAAAATATGAAAATATTTCTTCGGCGACTTCCTCTCAACAGATTTCTGGCAAAAACTCTGATAGTAAATAAAATCTGTCGTTCGGAGTCGACTTTAAACTGTAGATCCCGCCACTCATGTATAAAATTAACGCACACAACATAAGTGGTGTGAGAAGTTAGGTCGTAATCCTGACTGAAAGGTTGTAATGAACAATAGACATATTTTTGCAACCTTTCGACCGACAAATCACTAAAAGTAGCTGTAAGGTTGTCTTTCAAAACTGTAATTGTAGCCAACTCGTCTCTGTCCAAAAAAAACTTTAATTATCCCTATAAATGGCGTGATTTCTTAAAAATTATTTTTTTTTTATTTTCGTGATTTATCCAGCATGTGGCACTGTGCCATTCCAACTCTTCAATTTTGATTAAAAAAAGTACATATTTATTGCTGGATCCAAACACAAACTGTTGTAAATATTGCATCTCTCAGGGTGCATTACCATCTCTTGAACTGCATTCGACTCTACACCATACTAAATTCTCGGGTTCTGTGTATTGGCGTATCCATACGTCAAAAATTTATTTTGTCGATGAATATAATTTTTGAACAGAAACAGATTTACAAGCATTGTTTAGCTATTCATGGTGAAATATCTGGCTTACATTGTCATGTCACGACTGTTTCTCTTTACAATGTAAAACTAAATAGCAAAATATTCACCCGTTATAAATATAATGTAAATAATAAGAATACTGTAAAAATATATTTTATTTAGGATTTCTTTTTTTTCTGGTAATTTTGAAATTCAGAATTCCCATTCGGCATTCTTAAGAAGAAATAAGTTTTGCAGAAAATGAAAGGAGGAAAAGAATTCTGATTGAAACCATCAAGTCAATAACATAAAATTCCTTCCTTTAATTGCTAATAAATTACCTCAGTTTTCTGCCCGAATAATTATCGCTGTTGAGCTTCTTTGATTATCCCTCTTAACTGCTAAACGTACATGTAATATTTATTTAGCGTGATTGATTTCGATTTTTCAACTCCTTTTACGTGTAACTTTGTAACACGAACTCACGTAATACGATATTCGTAAAATGTTACAGTGTTTCACACTTAAACAAAGAGAAAGGGTAGAAGAAATATTATTTCCACTTCCGCTGTATTTAAGGTTTCCTGCATTGAAGGGTTGATTACTTGAAATCATTCGATTTTGTTTTTAATACGAAATGGGCTAAAATTATTATTTACAACAATAATTATTAATATCGTATCGTTATTTGTGGTTATTGATATTTATGCGACTAATATATTGACAAGTTTGTAAAAAGGAAAATAAAATTAATTTTGTGTGAAATTCGATTTAGATTTGGCGCTTAATTTTCCTTGCAAAAGGGTGTTTATCAAGGCACTTGTGTGTGGGAAAATTTTAGCTTTTCAAAGTGAAAAAAAAACCAATTAGGTTGCACCCTAAAAAATGTATTTACTTTAAAACTTTCAAAAATTTTCAATTTCAAATAAACAAAATATTTGTTGTATTCTTTAAAAGTAAAATTATTTACTTCAACAATATTTTAATGTTTTCACATAACTTTCGAAAGTCATAAATAAAAACAATAAATTTTTATTTTCGTCTTCTTTAGAAAGAAGAAATATTTATTTAAATAAATTTTTTATTGTATTTAAAGAAAGGCGATAAGCACTTGTGTTAGTACTTCTTAAAAAATCATTTCATTTTTATCAGTTTCACAGATTGTTTTTGTCGAAACTCAAATTTCACCATAAAATCAAAATCAAGCCACAACAACTTATTGCCTAAGTGTGTCCATCATCTTCAGAACGTATAGATAATTTGAAATTTCTTATCAGTAAAGAAGCAAACACTTGTTCTAATATTCATATGCGTTGAAATTTATATGGTTCAACTAATCGATATCCTTGCGTGGTACTGGTCGTGTTTGTGGCACAAGATATTTAAGAAGGTGTTAAGTTGTAGTGAGCATCGTAATAAATTACAAAATTATCTTCAGTTATCGAAATCGTAATGGATCAACTGAAGAATCAATTCTTATGAAAAAAAATTAAAAGAAAAAAATTCTTTCAATTTTTTTGTATAAAAAATTCAAACCGTTTTTAAGTTGTTCTACGCTAGAAAAAGGTAATTTTTTAATATTTACGCCGCTGATTTCATAAACACTCAGTAATGCGACTAGAGTAGGAGAGGCGAGTAATTGGTCCGGGAAAGACAATTGTGTCTGTGAACATTATTAAATGGTCTTCTGCAGTACCTGAGAATGGAGAACGTCAAGCTCCATCAAGCTAGCTCTCCTAACCAGCCTTAGATTGAATCGCATAATACTGAAATACTGTAGGTTTTAGTGGCGTTGATCACGAAAGCGGTAAGGAATTGTCGTACCACATACCCACCAGTCTGTTTGATATAAATTTACGTCAAACCTTGGCTCTTAATCTCCTATCCAAGTGACAGCATCTATAAGGAGTAAGGAGAGGCCAGTTAAGACCCTAACGTATACGATTGAGAGATTACTGGCTCAGAAAGAGCATACCTTGGCTGCCTTGCTGGATAAAGCGTAACATTTAGTAATGTGGAGTAAAGACCACATCGAGCACGCTGACAGGATTGGATGTACCGGATACTACGGTAAAGGGGATATCCTAATACCCTTATGGAAGATTAATCTATCCATCGCTATGAAGTTTGCACATTAGCAGAAGGATAGGAAGCGGAACACCATCATTTTCTATCCTCTACTTCCTCTTATGGAAGATTGTAATGAATGAACTGCTAATGGTGTTGGAACAAGGCGATTAAGGAGCAATTTTCTGTGCGCTTGATAAGGATCTTACAATTTCGGGCAGATTTGTGAATGCAATAAGGGGCAGAATATAGCTTTCTCTGAGATCCGTTAGCGTATGAATATCTGATCGAAGTTTGGGTATGAGTTTAGGGAAAACGGTTGTGGTACTTTTCACCAAGAGGCACAAGCCATAGTCTTTTCTTCCTTTGACATTGCGTTGTTCGGACCTTGAATTCAAAGATGAGGTTCACTTCCTGAGGTCTATTTGTGATAGCGACTAGTCCTAGAAATCGAATATACTTAACATTATGAAACAGATTTTCGTTGCATCTATGCTTGTAGAGTCTCGGATCTAAGATATTTCATTGGACCTGTACAGCAATGTGAAATGCAATCTAAATCTATCGTGCGCTGGCAAAAATTTTACATCTCTTTACTCAAGGCCATTATTGCAAGTCCTTAGCTGCTATGGGCGAGTGACTAGTTCTACGGATCGAATATTGTTCACTCGAGGATCCTATTGTGGAAGAAGTTCCAAATCATTATTCTGGCTAAAAGGGTTTTACAAAACTTTTAAAATTTCACTAATGGTTTGAAGCTGAATGGAACTATAGAGAAATCTTTTCGAAGTCGACAGGTAGAGCTGTTTGATAATGCTACTTAACCACTGTAGCGTCATTCAGGAAGAAGTGTTATTTGGTGAGATGCCATTTCTTTTGAAGACGTGCCAGCAGGGGCGAGATGAGCAAATCTGGCCAAGGCTAAATGAAGAACACATTCAAAGTTTGTAGAAGCCCCGAAGTAACATTTTCAGCATGGTGGTTGGAGTCATTATTGCGAACGACATTACAAACGCTTCTTCCAGACGCATTGGTTTTAAACATGAGGTAAAAGACTTTTACTAGAACTCGAAGAACGAAAACTGTCACCTAATATTGGAGTAACGTTGGGTTCTACTATGTACACGATCTTAATGATTATTTCGATCAGAAGCTCCAGATGGTTCCAGTTTTCTTTTGGTTACGCGTTTTCTTTTGTAATATTTTCAAGTTTAGTAAAATTTTTTAAATTTTTTTGAAAAGTGTAGATAAAATCGATTTTTTGTTTCTTAGCCAAACATTAATTCGAGAATAACTTTATAATTAAGCTTGTTTTGTATTACAAAAGAGTACTTTTTAATGACAATGAATTTTTGGCAATTAAAAATGTTTATATCTAAGGATAATAAAATTATTATTTTTGTTTCTATTCGAAAAGGTTTGCTACTGGAAGACTTTAATTATTATAGCGCCGGTGTATTTTATGACCTACTTGCCACAAAAGCATATAAAAGGATTATATTTAAATATAAAGGAAATATGCTCTTAATTATACCACAACAACAATAGAAACAAAAGTAATTTGAAGAAAACAAATTGTTTTATAATGTTACATTTAAATTATAATAAAAAGAAATTTAAATAAAAACAAAATACAAAAACTTCTCAAACGGGCCACAGTCACAAGCGGAGATGCTGAAATTTAAACCTTTTTCAGAAAGTTAAGGAATGAAATGATTTTTTTTTTTTTTTTTTTTGATAAACCATAGAAAGGGTGTTTCTCAAAACACTTGGAGTTACGTATAATATTTTTGGTGAATGGGAAACTGTAACATTTTTTATTTGACTGTATGCAATACAATTTTTAGTGTATGTGTGTGTGTATGTTTGTGTGCGTTCAGTGAGTGGCAAGTATCATTTTCAAATTATGTTGACAATTATTTAACATTTGTTTCTTAGATCTTAGCTAAAGGATAAGAAACTCAAAACACAGAACAAAAAAAAGGATTCCAATGTATATACAAACTTGTATCAAATTTCCACAAACGTAACGAAAGATTGCAACCTTATACGTTCCCATTTTTAAAACTGCGGTTTATTTGTGCTGCTTTTTGTAGCAAATGTCAAAAAGTTTGGTTATTATTGTTATTGCTAATAATGTCATGTCAATTAATAGTTTTTTTTTTTTAAAGGGGCGATTTGAGATTTTTTGTTTGTTTTTTAGAAGTAGCATTCCCGATAAAGGATGCTACAAAGGGTTGGAATTTGTTGGTAGCATAATGAAAATATCAACTCGCGTGCCATTGATTTCAGATAAGAAATGTTTCAAGATTTAGTTGATTAGCTTTGGGTGATATGGTTGTTTCACTTTGGTTGTTCAAAAAAAAAAAATATTAAATTTCATAATTATTGAAATTCATTAGAAAATAATATAAAATTCTTAAATCATAATAGCAGATAACCAAGGATAATTCAATATATCAATTATCATAAGGCCAGATGTAGCGTTAGCCATGGATAAACGTATTCAACAGCTGAAGACTTAACCTTTACAGAGTCGTATAAAGTTAACTAAAAAACTTAAATTTACTAGAACCCAAAGCTAAGGCAATAGCTAAGAATATACAACCCAATAGTGTTTGGTAAATTTAAGCATTAGAAATCCATTGAATGTAATAAATTACAATTATTGTGGCTTTCATTTTCATTTATAGGTCCCAAGCTAACAGAAACATTACTTACATTAATCTCAATATGGAAAATATCATGGAAGGAGCTTGAAAGTGATAAAGAGTCCGCCAAATAACTTTTTTTTTTGAAAATGCTTTAAAAAAAAAACTACTGAATATTTTCTAAAATTTATTTTTTTATTTGAAAGTACAATCCTTCCGGTTAATAATGGAAAATAATTGCATTCAAATGGCTGCCTCGGGTGGCCATGCAGTAGCCTACACGATCGGTCCAATTTTTAAGCACATTATCGATTGTGTGCAGTTGTATTTCACCAATGGCTTCACGAATATTGTCCTTTAAAGTGTCAATGGTCTCTGGCTTGTCGGCGTAACACTTATCTTTGACGGCACCCCACAAATAATAGTCCAACGGTGTCAAATCGCAGCTCCGAGGTGGCCAAACGACATCAGCTCTGCGGCTGATAATGCGATCTTCAAAAACAAGGCGCAAAACATCGAGTGTAGCTTCGGCTGTGTGTGCCAATATCCTCCTGTGTGTACCAATATCCTCCTCTTGTGAACAAAAATTCGTTCAACATGGCCCAATTATGCCTCTGGACCAAAATCCGCACCAAACAGTGACTCGTTTTGGGTGCGTCGGCTTTTCAATGTATGCGTGCGTGTTTTCTGTGCCCCAAATGCGACAATTTTGCTTGTTTACATACCCGCCAAGATCAAAATGAGCTTCATCTGAAAAGATGATTTTTTTTTTGCCAAAATCGGCATCTCCTGTAAGTCGATCGCAGGCCCACTTAGCGAAGCGAAAACGCATTGGATGGTCAATTGGCTTCAACTCCTGAACCAATTGGACTTTGTATGGCGTCATTCCAAGGTCTTTATGCAAAATTCGTCTCAATGATGTCTACGAAATGTTCAATTATTGTGAACGACGGTGAATTGATGTTGATGGCGCTTCACGCACACTTTCTGCCACAGCAGCAATATTCTCGGGTGTAAGCACTGTTTTTGGCTTTTCATGCTTTGGTTTATCGATGAGGATGCCAGTTTCTTTCACTTTTTTCACAAGATAACGAACATACGGAGCTGACGGTGCTTCTCTTCTTCCAAAATCCGTACGCCATTTTCGCACACATTCTGCAACATTATCATGATTTTCAAAGTAATGTCGCAATATTTCCCAACGTTGTTCAAGCGTATACACAACCATATTCGTTCAGCGGAAGGATAAAACTAATTGTCTGTCAAATCAGACATGAGCTAAGTGTTACCATTCACGAAATAAGCACTAGTTGAAAAAAAAACGTTAGATGGCGAACCCGATAGTATGAACGATTATTGGAATCTTTCGAATTTGATAGTCTGTAGGACCGATTGCAGATTTGATAAAGCATGTGATATACCACTCAAGTACAACTTAAACAGTCAAAAGATTAACTGCTTAAATTCAATCAGTTAATTGTCCGGCGGTTGTAAGGATACTGTTGAATGAGATGCCAGAAGAACATAGGATCTTCCAAATTTGTACCACCAATTTGAAGACGACTGTATACACAAGCTCTCTCTACTGGTCGCTGGTTGCACAGAATCCAATTTCACTGCTTGAAAAGAACAAAATAATGCGAAACACGAAAAAATTAAATTATTTTAACAAAATAATATGAAAATACTCATGAGGAACAGAACTCATGACTTCTTTTTAACCCTCTTTCTTCTCTACACCTCTCTCCAGCAAACAAAATGAGACATTGCAAACGCGACCTGAGAAAACAGATTTTGAAACACTAATTGCTAGCAACCCTTTTACCCAAAAACTCTGAAATCATTTTGGAGATAACACAACGGTCAAACAGCATCCGTATGAATAGCCATTTCGAAATGGTCAACTCTTTATGTCTATTGCAATAGAATTTTATGTATGAACTTCGACTCTAATGAAAAAGCAAAATTTATGAAACAAAGTTATGAGGGGTTAATCATTAATTAAAAAATATAACGGTTTTTCTTTACAGAAGAAATTATATACAGAATCATTATTGTCGATCATAAAAACTACCCCTGAGGTTAAAGTTTGTTCAAACAATTAATGGATTTTAATTGTATAGAAGGCCTAAAGTAAGGTGATTGATATATTGAAGGAAAAATGTCAATCATATTTTGATTTAAATGGAAAAATAATGCAATTTTATTGCTTATGCCAGAGAGCAGATCATAGAAAAGATCAAATAATTAAAAACTTTAAGAAATTTCTTGAAGAAAATCAAATGGTTCAATGGTTGAAAGAAAATTTGAAAATTTTTGTTTTAAAAAAGAAAATTTTTAAGATTAAGTATCATTGGCAATCAAGTTTTAATTAAAAAATGGAAAGAAAATATAACATTTGCTATAAACTCTATATGAACAAGAATTTTTAGTAAAAAAAAATTGCCGAACTAGCTTTTCGCTTAAAATTTTCCAGTTTGTAGAGAAACAATTTGTAATTAATTTTCGTTATTTTTCTTAAGAAAACTACCCAAAACTCTTACAATTTTTGCCCTAATTTTAATTGATAAATGTAAAAAAAAAAAACTACATAAAAATACATTCATTTTTTACATACTAAAGCGGCTTTTGATCAAATAATTTTTCTGAATTACGACTATTCAAATGCCAAATCAAAACATCTGCATACATTCTCACCCATAGAATTCCTAAGAAGTGGTATGCAAATGCAAAAAAAAATTGTTTGAAAAGACAAGAAGAAACATCATTTCAAAAAAATAAAACACATCTTAAGGTCATCTAAGGTCACTACTGGTCATTTCCATACAAAACCGAAAATGTTTAGGAAAACAATCTTGTCTTACCTTTTGTCATAAGATTTTGCTTTTTTTTTTGTTTTTTGGGTGTATTTCTATTAAAATTTCAAAATTCATATACGCTTACCATTACGAAAAGGGGTGCTTTTTCTTTGATTTTGTTGAGTTTTCCAACAAAATCTCTATCATAGATACTGTCCAGGTGTGTGGTTTTCTATATTTGTATTGTAATATAAAAACAACAACAACATGAAAAAATAAATCAAAATAATCTTGCATAAATGTGATAAAAATTTTACTTTTCACTTCGATTCGAGTTCAAAGAAATGCCTAGAAATTCTTAAGAATCGCAAAACGTTCAAATCATCATGATTTGGTATCTTTGGCTTTGGCTTTAGCATGAAGTGTTTATGAATGTGTGACAGCTATAAAAATAAAATACAAGAATATAAAAAAAAAACACATTTTGAAATGGTTATAAATTTGAAAATAATATTCATTTGATAGAGTCCAGCAATGTCTTTGAGTCTATTTGATTATAGTTGATAACATAATGGTGAGTGTTGCAGCTGTTGCATGTCTAGCACTAATCAAAAATTAGCACATACTTGGTCTTGTTTTTTTTTGCTTTTTGTTTTCCGGTTGCATAATTTAATTAACACATCCATTTTAGTTGTCTATTCGTTATTTTAGTTTTATGATGTGTAGCAAATTCATTAGCATTTAATGCCTACTTTCTTTTAATGTAGTCGCCGTAGACTAGTAGGTAATCAAAACGAAATATGAAAAAAAAATATTTCTTTGGCGACTGCCTCTCAGCAGATTTCTGGCAAAAACTCTGAGAGTAAATAAAATTGCTATGAAGAGCTATTCAAGAAAATCTGTCGTACGGAGTCGACTTTAAACTGCAGGTCCCGCCACTCATGTATAAAATTAACGCACGCAACATAAGTGGTCTGAGAAGCTATGTCGTAATCCTGACTATAGGGTTGTAATCACCAATTATCTATGCATGTTATGTTTCTTTTAATGTTTACGCTTTTTAAAAATAATTTTTCAAATTAATGGCATACACTAAGGATGTCAGAAATCCCGGGATATTTCTGAATTTTTGTGATGCCCGATTATCCCGAAATTTCTCGGATTTTTTTGTTATTAAAAGAATATCCCGAAATATCCCTGCGTTATTTCGGGATAATGCGAAATCCCGATCCTAAAAATTTTGAATTTCGAATTATCCCGATAACTGCCATCTAGTTAAACCTTAATCTGTCAAATTATTTATCATTCATTGAGGATGTTTAGCCAAATCTCCATGGATCACCATAGACAACGAAATCTGTTAGCTGAATGCACTTTGGGCAGTTGGTAACTGACCATAATTTTAATCGCAATATGGTCTCCAGCTATAAAGCCAGTTTCTGGATGAATGAGTTCGAGAAGAAACAAAATTGTAGAACTTGGGATGATACCACTTAATATCAGATCCAAGATTGCCAATGCATCCCGAAAAAGTCACTATTTGGTGAGGATTTCATGTTGGCGGCATCATCGGTCCATATTTCTTAGGGAATGAGTGTTACTTCGATCAAATTCAGTTTGATTTCCATAGCCATTTGGCATTTCGATTGCTGTCCACACAGAGAAACAACGTTAGGATTAATAGGTCCTTCAAACAAATAAAAAATGTCAATGTCACACACCTACTTTCATTTAAATTTAAAAATAGAAAGCCCCTTAAAACTACCCTATACAAGCCAATTAGAGTTCAATTTATATAATTTGTTTACCAAAAAAGGCAATAATTTCATTTTTCTTATAAAAATTTTATCCAATCGCAGAATAGATAGAAAAATAAATGTTCCAACATAATTATCTGTCTGGACTGGAGATTTTATTTTTCTCGGTAAACTAAAATTACTAACGTAATGTAGTCTAAAAATTGTTCGTTATATTATATAAAAAAGAAAAACGTTAAAACATTTGTTAAATAATGTTTTAAAACAGCAAATTTGATTTTATTGTCACGTAATAAAACTTAAATTAGTTACAGTTTCAATTAAAACAAACCACCTATTTTCTTCATTTGCTAACATGCAACCGAAACCTTATTGAACACCAATAGGATACACCGTAAAATCGATAATAAAACACAAGCCAAGTTAAAGCAGAAAAAAAATGTCGTTACAAATAAAATTTCGAATCTTTTGAAAAAGAAAAAAAAAAAGAACAAAATTTAACGAATTTTAATGTTAAAAACTCACTAAAAAGAAGGAAAAAAATAGAAATCATTTTTCATATCGAAAAGCGTTAAGTGTAGCAATTATAAAAATAAAAGAAAATGTCCTTTCATAGGGCAGAACATAGGAAAAAATACTATGAAAGCCAAATATCTTTGCATACAAAAGCAACACGCTGGCATTGGCATGGAAAATTGTTGAATATTTACTCACCACCCCATATAAAAAAAAAATTTGTTTCATTAACAGTACATGACACCCTTATGTTACATGAGTATACGTGGTATGTTCATATGTATACATTATACGTTGGTATGGTGTTAATGATTGCGCCATATTTTCGTTTGCCTTTCAAATAAGTTTCACTTCATAATAAAAAGTAATCATATGCCAAAATATGTACGGCAAACACCCATCCCTGTTCAATATTCACCTTTGACCTGTTACTCGCCAAAAAAAGGCACTCCGTTGTGTTCTATTCAAATTATTGTTCAAGTCTTTAGCAGTTTCTTCACTATGTACTATGTTTGCATTGCAAAGTTTTTAACAGTTTTCTCTTTTTATGATGCCTATTGTTTCGCCTTTGTTTGTAATCTCTATTGATGGTATTCTGCTATAGTTTCCGTTTGCATATATAAAAATTTGCTAAGCATGCGAAATTTTCTAAAAATTTGTGTTTTCCTTCTTCTCTATTTTATTTTCTAAGATTTTTTTTTTATTAGAAATAATAAAAGATTTTCAAATTCATTTTATAAATGGCAATTCATTCATGGGGAAAATTTTAATTAAGATCTTTGATTTGTTAAGAAAATTCTAAAGATTATTGTAGAGTAATCCCTAAACTGTGTGAATAACACCCTGGCGCTATTTATCGCATATTGTTCCAAATGTTCGTTAATCTTTTAAAAGAATTATTTTAAATAAAATTGAATTGCATATGTGAGGAAAATTCCTGGTTTATTGTATTTTTTTAAGAAACATTATAAAAAATCTACATACAAAGAAGTCTAATACTGGATCAAAATTTGTTTTTTTGTATTGAAAAAATGATTACTATACAACAAATTTATAGTTATTGATAGCAATTTCTACTAGAAATAGGACGGATTGTAGAAAAATTCCATTGATTTTGTATACATAATTATTGTTATCGGCAGATTTGTTACAGAAAATATTGCTCTCGAAATAGTATATGTACTATACTAAAATATTTTCATGAAAAATTTTTCTATAAAAATTTGTTGTTCTGGTAAAATTTTCTAAAAAAAATTGTTGTTATCAAAAAATTTTCAATAAAAAGTTGTTGTTATCGAAAAATTTTCAATAAAAAATTGTTGTTATCGAAATATGTTCAATAAAAAATTGTTGTTATCGCAATATGTTCAATAAAAAATTGTTGTTATCGAAAGTTTTTCTACAGAAAATTGAAGTTAAAGAAAATTGTTGATTTCTATTGGGTATTTTTTCTTTTTTTTTTTGAAAAATTAGTTATCGAAAATTTTTGTTATAGAAAATTATAGTTATCGAAAATTTTTACTATAGAAAATTATAGTTATCGATTTTTTTTGTAGCAAATTATAGTCTCAAGCCAGTAAAATCAATAACGATTACTAAAGGAGTATCAAGTAACGCCAGTTTTTCCGAAACAGCAAAATTTGCTGGCGAAATGCAACGACAGAATACAACCATATCATTCTTGCTTGGTCTGCGAACTAATTATCTGTTTCCTTATATAAACTTGATGATCAATGAAACTGATCTAAAGCAAGAATAATTCTATTACATAGACTACTGTATGTAAACTTTTTTTTAGTGTATATAAAGCATTTTCGTTGACAGAGAGAGGAAGTAGGTGGCATGAGGTATGTTACTACAAGCAACGAACAATTCACGTTCAAATTCACTAAAAGGCAAAAAAGGAATCAAGCAAATAAACAAATTTATTTCAACAAAATTACATTTTTTTTTACTCTGGTAGACCTACAAAAACATATGAAGTCAGAAATATATTTTCGACCATTGCTAAGATGCATACTAATGTATCATAAGTTCTAAGTATTGGGGAAATAGAAAAGGATGTAGTTTGTAAAGAAATCTTGAAAACTAATGTTTTCATTCCCTTACAGTCAGCCCAACTACTAAATATAAGGCTACCTTGGATTAGGTTTACCGACACTGAAAAAAAAGATTACGAAAGTATAAAAAGATCTCGTGCTCTCATTCTTCACTATATTTTTCGAATTCAAACTCAATGCAATAGACGAGTGTAGACTGACCAATGAGTACTGATCTCCAAAAAAAATTATGTCATTTCGTTTTTTTGGGTGACTCAGTAGTCTAGTGAGTAGGATGCTAATCTGTTAATGTGAGGGTTCTATTCCCAGCAGCGACTCCCGTCTGTTACGTATTAAAAAAGTTTTGGCTTATTTAAAAAATACAATAATGTTGAAGATGATATAACACTGATCATCAAAAAAAAAGTACCAGTTTGTTGCAAAATACTCCCTTCTTTCCTCCCCATCAATGTACTTCATAAGTATGAAACAGCCTCTGAGTGTTGGTCGTAATAAAAAAAAAAACACTAAATACTGTTTTAAATAGCCCATTTTAAATGTTCAATTAATAAATTAAGCCATTATTTTATTTGCAATTAATCTATTTTTTAACCCAAGATTTAACCCTAAAATTTTCGGAATTATTTTGTTTGTTTGTTTTCAAACCATAAATAGTTTATCCTTTATTTTACCAAAACATTAATTTTTTTTTAAATGATCTTTAACCAGATTTAACCCTAAGATGCTGACAAAAAGGGATGTTTGAAAAAGATTTTTTTTATATTCTGCTTTTTCCGTATTTTTTTACCTAAAAACAGCATTGAAAAGATGCTGGCGAAGGAAGATCAAGGGGTTATTGCGTTCAGTTCATTGTATTTAGACTTCAAAGTTTTTGAGATTTAGAAAAGGAGTTGATTTTGGTTTTTTTTTTTTTTTCATTCACAATGCCACATATATTGAACTCAATTGACTTTTGAGATCACTATTAATTTATTAGGTGATCATTGGCCTACAGTTTAAAATTGAATAACTGTAGGTAAGGATTTCTAAGGAAAATTCAATGAGGTTTGTAACACCAAACTCTGCGTTCTTAGTACCAAAGAAAACTTAGATCGCTTCACGTGTCTCAAAAGGATTACTGATGAAGACGGCAGTGCAGATTCACAGTACGATTTGTGCATGTTAGCGTAGAAATTAATAATAATATTTAAGAAGCTAATCACAGGCGTTTATTTGCCGTCCAAACTAAATATTTCATTAATTGTTTTTTTAATTTTCCAACCCCAAATGAATAAAACATCTCCCTAAACTTATGAATAAAATAAACTTAAATTTAAACGTGTCACAGTCCATGGTCTCTTCTTTAACCCATTTACAGCCAAACAAAAACTATAAGTAAAATTTTTAAAATTTCAATGTATATTTATTTTTAACAATGCAAAAAAACAGAAACGTAAAAAAAAATAAAAAATTCAGGACATTAGAGGGGTGTACCCAAATTGGTACTGTTTGCAAAACAGTTTTTTTCAACGGAGAGTGTTTTTTTGCATTTTTTGCAACTCCAGCGGCTTCTATTTCTATTATGGCAGATGACACAACGCACAGGCTTAGGAAGCTTTTCTGGAACATGATCTGCGCTGTCTGGATGTAGACCCTCAATTGTAATTGATCCATAGCATTTTCTTCACAAAATTCATGTAGGCGCTACGCATTGATTTAGCCATATAAAGATATAGATTGGTCCATTTCATCAACTCCGCCCATGCTTTTGTTGTAAGTTTGGAACAAGTGAGGTATTTGCATATCAACTTATTATTATATATTATTGTTTTTTTTTTTTTTAGAAGATCATAAGAATCGTAATTGGACGCCACTGTGCAAATTCTGTTATGTTACTGTTATGCAAATACTATATACTTGTGGCCATTGTACCCAAATTGGAACAGCATTATTATATGTTTTCTAAGATCTAATACATTTGTTGTATGAAACTAAAAATGCTATTCAATGATTCACTGTTTATTGTATTTTATATTATAATACAAACAACGACTATAAGCTTTAGGTAGAAAATATAATTTTGGTTACCATTGACCTACCTCTACATGTGTATTTTTAATGAAGTTTAATAGATTATTACAGCAATAACAATAAATGTAGTTAAATTGCTTCATTTAATATTTATTCAGAGCACTTTCCACTATTCAATAATGCAAAAATAAGTAAACTAGAGTAAACAGTTTTTTTATACAGCCTTAATAATTAACTGTTCCCAAATTGGCACAGAGACCATAAATACATAGGTTAATGCGGATATGGGGTATCCAATTTTGGGGTATCGTATATTTGTATAATCAATATAAATAAGTTTCAGAAAAGCCAGTCAAAACAATTAATCTCACCTTCCGATGAACCTATTAAGCCAGCTATATGGCAAAAACTTTTGAGAGTAAATAATTTCCATTTAAAGCCTTTTAAATATGTCGTTCGGAGTCGATGTTAACCTGTAGGTACCTCTATGGATAAAAATGAGCAGACACAACATGGATCAGAAGCTAGGCCGTTATTGTAATGCCCAATAATGTAGGTGTAGAGATAATTGTCGCAAGATATCACATACATAACATACATAATTGGTAATTACAACCCTTCAGTAATAATAATAATTTAAGTAAAATTGTTAATTGCATGGCATTGTAATTGAAATAAATAAATAAGAGAGAAGGGAACGTGTCTAAATTCAACATTTTTTAATATCCTGCAGATTTAAGATGATATTTTGAAAAATAATTTTCAAATTTATCGCCAAGAAATAATCAATCAATCGTATACCCCTTTCCTTAAAATGAATTTCACTCTTCACTTGAGACCCTTTAAATGTTCATTCTTCACTTTCAATATTTTAAATTGCATCTTTAAAAAAATATCATATTCTGCTTTCGTCTTTAAAAATTAAATCTCTTATAGAAAAATACAAAAATATGAAAAAAAATATGAAAAAAGTTAAAAAAGAAGAAAAAAAATATTAATGTGTCACTAAATGCCATACTAACTAGTTTCTCCTCTCGTTTTAGAGACCCCATATTTATTAGAGCGAGACAACATATTAACCCAAGCGATACAATACATTATTAAAAGCCATACAGACCATGCAAGTGTATCTATGATTTTCAAAAAAAAAATAAATTATACTCACATACAATAACTTGAGTTATTTGGAATACTGAACTCATGGTAAAATTCTCATGAAATATTTAAAGGCGGAGTCTTACCTTATTTGGTTTTAAGGGAGAGTTGCGTATATTTATTGAGTCGTATTTATGAGGTTGTTTATTTTGAGTGTTTCCCAATGAGTTTCGTTAAGTTGTATTCTTATCAGAGTTTTGCAGCAACTAAACAGAAAACTTAAATAACTCTCAAACGTTATTAACAGTCAGCTTTACAGAATTATTTTAAATTTCCAATTGCAAGATTTCATTTAACAGTATCGTCGGCAATGTAGATACTGATACGCTTTTAAAAGTGAAATTATTTTGCTGAAGCTAAGGAGTAGGTGTAAATTTTTAAAGATTTTAAATTAATGTTTCTTATTCTTGCCGTGTACATACATTGATTAAAATAAAGTTTCCTAAAATTCGTCATTAAATTTAAATGTCATGCTTTGGCTTAATAGACGAAAGATTAAACTCAAACCTGAGCTTTGAAATCTTAAACAAAAAGTGAAATAAATATGTTCTATTAAAAGTTGTCTTACTACAACTTATTGCTATGAGAAGGCTTCTCTTACTGTCTTTTGGAATCGACATTAAACTGTAGATCCTATTAATCGTGCACAAAATAATTTCGCATAACATGATAAGCTAGGCATGACAAGCTAGGCCGACTCTTCGGAGTCGATGTTAAACTAAAAGTATCGCTACTCATGGACAAAACTAACACACACAACAAGGATGGTATAACAATCTAGGTTATAATCCTGACTTAAGGGTTGCAATGAATATATAAATTCATTATCTGTCAAGTAAGAATTATAAGTTCGATTCGATTATAAGTTGATTCCGATGTATGGAATCAGTTGTGGTGGTTTCAGTTTTTCCTCTCACATTTCGGGATGAAAGGATAAGTGAACAAATAAAACTATCGTGGCACTATTGGTATGACACCAATCCACATGAGATCCAAGAGCATTCATTCAAACATTTTTGGTGTGGATTTTGGGCTGGCAACATCATCCGTCATATTTCTTAGAGTGTCATACAGCTCATTCATTCATTGCATACTCTGCACATGTGATTTGAGGGCATGGTCATCTTACGTAAGGTAATGTAAACTACCCATCAAAATCGTGCAATCTGAATCCGTTAGATCTTAGTTTGTGGGGTTAAGCCGCAAACCACTAAGGTTCACAAAGCCAACAAAGTCCATGCTTTCCGCATCTTCACGCAGAGAAACCATGGTGGACATTTAAACAATGTTATATTCCACACATAATGGTGTTAATAGATCTTTCAAGCCAACACTGGGTTATACGAAACTGTGATCCAATATGAATCGTTCCAACTATACGTTTATTAATATCGGATAACCATTCAGGACTACTAAATAGATATGAGAGTTATATAAAATAACAGATTTTATTTTAAAAGAAATTAAAAAAGCTTCAGCTAAGGACAGATCTTCTCTGCTCTGTGCGCAGATGTAAGAGGTTACGAAAAAGAGTATATCATAAAAAATTTAAACATATTTCTTCATAAAGATTTTTATAAAATACTAGCTGTACCCTGCGCGCGTTGCTGCACCACCAACTGAAATAAATTTGAAGGAAAGACATTACGCAAATATCCAATTAATTTTGAGTCATTTTATTGATTTTGTTTCCCGTTGTCCAGATGATTCAGACGAACGGGCCTGAGCAGTATGCATTCGATCATTTTCTAATCTCACTTCTCGTTGTTCAAGTGATTTATTCGAACGGGTCTCAGCGGCATGTACTCGAAGATTTTCCAGTCTCAATGCTCGTCTGATTCTGAGGCTCGTAATGCTCTTTTCTTCCGTGCTTGAGGTGTAGGTCGACCAATTACTTGTTATTCATTTTGAATAATTTTCAGTGGCGCCCTCTATCGGAAATTAATCGCACCAACTTAGAAACCTCCATCGACTCATGCGCCACAACTTTGCTAAAGATTATATCATGATTAAATACACAGTTTACGATTTAATTCATTTATAGTAATTTTCAGTGGCGCCACCTGTCAGATATTGGTCATACCAACTTAGAAACCTTCGTCGGCTCATGCGCAACAACTTTGCTAAAGATCATAACATGATCAAATGCATAGTTTACGATGCTATAAGGTACATACAAACAAACATTCATTTTTATATACATATATAGATAAAATTGGTTTTCAAAAATTTAAGCGCACAAGTAAACGTGTCTGATCTAGGCTATTTTTATTCAGGTTTACAACCTAGCTTCTTACACCAGCCATGCTGTGTGTGTTAAATTATGCTTGAGTGGCAAGACCTGCAATATAACGTCCTCTCCGAACGAAAGATTTGAGAAATTTTTCATGACAATTTTATTTGCTCTCATACCCTTTTTTATATTTAGTTGTTATTTAGAGATGTTTTTATGCATACCCGAAAATCTGCACAAGCGTTGGATTCGCTGCTTTTGAGGGCAACGAAAGCGAACCTAATTTTTGATGTTTTTATGCATCCCCGAAAGTCTGCACAAGCGTTGGATTCGCTGCTTTTGAGGGCAACGAAAGCGAACCTAATTTTTGATGTTTTTATGCATCCCCGAAAGTCTGAAGTCGCCGTAGTCTAGTAGGTAGTGTGTTGGCTTATTAGACGTAAAGCCAGGGTTCGAGCCCCAGGCCAGACATCAAAACAAGATACAAAAAGTATTTCTTCGGCGATTTCCTCTCAGCAAATTTCTGGCAAAAACTCTGAGAGTAAATAAAATTGCCATGAAAAGTTTCTCAAAAAATCTGTCGTTCGGAGTCGGCTTTAAACTGTAGGTCTCGCCACTCATGTATAAAATTAACGCACACAACATAAGTGGTGTGAGAAACTAGGTCAATAATCCTGACTGAAGGGTTGTAATGACCAATTGTGTATGTTATTTAGAGATGTCTGACCTGAAGTTTGAACCACGGACTCTCGCCTAATAAGTCATTTACTATTTTCAGTTATATTTCGATGGTCATTAAAGCATATTTTTAATATACTACAAACCTCTATTAATAAGAGGTCTTCTATACTAGTTTTTTAAGAACATTTTACTGAACATTAGACGACCTTCGTCAATCATTATTTATTAAAAGGCACTAATGATGTTTTTTTCTTTTATTTTAATTTTCACAAGACACTTTTACTTTACTTTACATTTTCTTCCGTTAAATCTGTGTGTAGAGAAGTTCTTAAAGAAAATCATTTGTTAAATGTCTTCCTATATATAGTCAACGACAAAAGAAAATTGACAGACAAATAGTCTGACATAAAGAATCTTATGAATATTTTCTATTTAATTTCGCTATGTGAGTAAATGTACATATGTGACTTGGTTTTAATTGATGTTTAAACCTTTGTAAGGATAATTAAAAACACCTTTAAAATGTCAAATCGAATGCTACTTTATTTGTTTCACTGTGTATTGCGTTTTGTGCAAAAATTTTATCGATTTTCATTAAATGCTTATCCCTCATGCATTGCTGAATTAAGAACAATTTGTCAAAATATACGATAGAAAAGTAAACAGTAGCAAAACAGACAGAGATTTTAACAATCATTAGTATTGTCTTGGATTGCTAATGACATTTAAAGTTTGATAGATGATTGTGATGATAGTTTTTAGGTTTTGCGTAGTTTTATTTAATCAGCTGATTTTTTGTTCCTTTTAATTTCATTCAGAAATGTGTGCGATGGTATGCAAGTTGACAGGGGTGGATACAATTTATAGAATGACTATGCTTAGTATTGGAATAGCAATTATGGTGATCATATAATAATCAAAAGAATGGCATTAACTAATACTACACCCTGCCACAAGCCTCTGATATAGAGGTCTAGCGTTTTAATCTATAAAAGCCGCAAATATCCATGAACTCCTTAGTCTTCCGATCTTGTTCTACTCATATCAGTCTGGTCAGTGTTGTAAATGAATTCACATGAGTGGGAACTTAATGGTTAAAAAAATCAAAAGCCAGATAAAACCGTACAATAGATCCAACGGCATTTTTAACGACAATTTTAGTCTATAACTCAGCACTGGACAGCCTAAACGTTTGAGAAACCCACTGTTCTTTAAAAAAAAAATTATGAGAACTGCTGTTGCTTGTGGTTTAAGCAAACCCTTTAAGAAAAAGTATAACGTCTTCGCCTCTACGTGAGATGACCATGCCCTCAAATAACTCGTGTAGAATATCCACTGCGGCATAAGCTGTGCGGTGGTATGTATATATCACCGTCATGTTGAAACCACAGATCGTCATATTTAGGCCAAAATAAGTTACAAATCATCAAACTATTATGCTTACCGTTGACAGCAATGAACTGGCCATCGTTGTTCTTAAAAAAAAGCACGAAATCTACACCAAATAGTGACTTTTTCGGAGTGTATTAGAAGCTCATGAATCTCATGTGGATTAGTATAACCCCAAATTTGTTGGGAGCCAAAATTTTTCTTAAGAATCTGTTAGTTTACTCGAAAACCATATTCTTGCTGAATGCAAGGTGTTTCTTAGCGTAAATTCGGTTCCAGGACATAGGGATTTCGTCCGAAATTGCACTGCTAATGAACTGGCAAGAGCGGAATGGAGCTCACAACCTTCAATTTGCTTCGGGTAATAGGTAGATTGCCTTAGGTTTTTTCATTGAAGGCTCAATAATGCTACACTCTGCTGGACTTGTAAACGTCTGATCCTGTCCTAAAATCGCATGGTCATCCATTGTACAATACGCTGCAGTCTCGCGGGATATTGTGCTATTAGGAGGCACACCCATAGACTTGGCATTGTCATGAATAACTTTTAAGCTGTGAGCTTAAGAAGAAGGAAGAAACAATGTGTTAGTATACTGCACTTGCCATGTAATACAACGATTGCTGCAAAAACGATATTTATTCTGGCGCTGTATTACATTGCTATAGGTAGGTAGGTAGGTTGGAGTGGTAGCTTTGATATCAAAAGCTCACTTGATAACGCCCAGCGGCTCGTTGTAACGCCACAGGTAAACCCGGTCCGTGTACTGACAGAGTTCCACCAGACTAGGGAAGAAGTTGGTCAGTGCAAGAGCTGCACAAAGGTTCCTATAGGGACTGGAATAATTGTCTATTAAATTTGTAAATAAATTATACATCTTTTGCACTGTTATGGTATCTATCACCCATGTTCACATAACAACAGCGCCATCTATTGCGAAGGACCCATACTACACATCTAATTGGATTTGTTTTTAAATCTTATCTGATTTAAAAAAGAAAAAATTCTTGTTTTCTTGGTTTATTCGTCGTAACACCCATATGACAGTGCCTTTTATAACAAATAGATCTTGTCTTATCTCACCACTTCAATAAAGGCTTTCATTCAGTTCAGTTTCTTCGTTTAGCATTTGGTAACTTAAAGTATAAAAAAAATCAGGAAAAAAAAGAGTATCATTTGTAAAAATAAATTTTTTTATAAAATGTTATGAAATACTGTAACTCATAAAGTGTGTTTGTAAAAGTATCAAAAAGTTAAATAAACAAACAATTGAAATAAATTTTACAGCGATAAGATTTAAACTCATGAAATTTCATAGCCTTAAGGAAAAGCTCATAAGTTGCAAGTATAAATAAACAGCAACACACAATACGAGTACAAACAAACACTCGCATTCATTCATTCATTCATTCAATCGTATATGCCACACAGAAAAATACAACAGCAACAAAAAAAAACACAAATTAAAAAAAGGAAGACAATTTAAACTAAAGGTATGAAAAAGAAGCAGAGGTGGCCAATAAGATATACATACCTGATGGCTTTTACTGGGAAACTGAATAAGATTAAGTCAAAGCCGTATTAAATGATTACAAAAGATTTCAATTTTTTTTTTTCAATTGTTTATGGTCCCCTAAAGTAAATCTCATTTCCCCCCACTGCAGCATCACTAAATCTTTTTCTCTTAGCCAGACATGTATTTGACCAAGAAATCTTAACTACAAAGACCACAGGTATTCCAACAAAGCCAACCAACCAACTAACTGAACTGACTGACCGCACACTTTGCACACAGAGAGTAGGTGTGTGAAATAGGGCTCAGTGTACATTTACTTAAAGACGAAAATGTACTCGTTCCAAAAGGCAATACAGCCGTACATGATGCACTCGTAACTAAGGAAAAAAAATTAATACCGCTTGATGGTCATAGAAATTGGATAATAAGCAAGTGCGTGTTTGACTGTTTCGTTGTGGGTTTCTTACGGTTTCGATGGTCTTCTGAGCAAAAATTAAACAGTAAATTTTGTTTTTGCTTCAATATACACAGAAGAAGACAGACAGACAGACAGACTTTTATTCAGTTAAAGTTTACAATTACAAGTTTTGTTTTGTATTTCGTTTTTTGGTTTTTATAAAGGATTCTCATTTTCTTTAATTTTTTTTTTGCTTGGTGTTGTTGTGGTCAATAACAATTTTACTTACGTACTTACTGGATATTTAATGATTATAATCATCATTATTTTATAGTATGAAAAGGTATTAAATGATGACTAAGTTATTTTACCGTTGAATCAAAATGCCCCCTACAGTAGGTATGAAATACATGTGTAATCCCAATGGGTACTCCATTATTTTTGTTTTAACTATTTCGGAAATATTTCATAAATACCGGGTTATCCATTTCGTGGTTTCAAAAGTAATCGTAAATAAAACACATATAAAATATTTTTTTCATGATATTTCTTTTTTATTGTAAAGTTTGAACGTTGACATTATGTGTGAAACACTACATCATTTAAATAGCTGCCACGCGAAATGTTGCAAGCATTGATTCTTTTGAGGTAATTTTCGACCACTTTTTGACACATATTGGGCGGTATCTCAGCCATAACTTGTGAATGTTGGTTTTTAAGTGCTCAAGAGTTGAAGGTTTATCTGCATAAACACGGTCTTTCGCGTAGCCCCAGAAAAAAAGTCTAATGGTGTCAAATCGCATGATCTTGGTGGCCAGTTGATATCGCCACGACGAGAAATTACGCGGCCAGGAAATGTCTCTTGCAATAAAGCCATATTCGCTCGAGCTGTGTGGCATGTGGCACCGTCTTGTTGAAACCACATATTCTCCAAGTCGTATTCTTCAATAGCAGGCAAAAAAAAAGTCGGTTATCATATGACCATAACGCTCCGAATTGACGGTGACAGTCGTTCCATCGTCGTTTTCGAAGAAGTAAGGTCCAATCACACCTTCGGACCAAAGAGCGCACCAAACAGTGACTTTTTCTGGATGTAATGGCCTATTTTCAATTACTTGAGGATTCTCAGAACCCCAAATACGACAATTTTGTTTATTAACATACCCACCGAGTGTGAAATGTGCTTCATCGCTGAAGAAAATTTTGTTCGAAAAATTGTCGTCCACCGCCTGTTGTTCAAGCACCCATTCCACGTATCTACGACGTTGTGAATGGTCAGCTGGCTTCAGTTGTTGCGTGAGCTGGACTTTATATGGATGTAGGTGTAGATCTAAATGCAAAATACGCCATAATGTGCCGTAAGACAGTTCTAATTCCTGAGAACGACGAGGAATCGACACATTCAGGTCTTCGGCAACACTTTCACTTACAACAGCGATATTTTCAGCGGAACGAGCGAAACGATGATGCACAGGCCTTTCAATATTTGTAACCACTCCAGTCTCTTCAAATTTCTTCAGAATTTTGCCAATTGCTTGCGTAGTTGGACGATTATGTAAACCATAATCTCCTAAGAGGAGATAATCTCCTAAGCACGATACATGGCTGTGACAGAATCACCATTTTTGTAATAGGTTTTGATAATTTTTATGCGTTGTGTGATAGTTAAGCGATCCATTTTCGTCAATGTCAGACTTTCAACTGATAAGAAAAAAATTGGTTTCACAACTTAGTTTGACAGATGTCGAATTCCAGTCCCATACTTTTGAAACCACGAAATGGATAGCCCTTTATAACTTAGCGCCACGAATCACAGAAGTATAGGAGTACCTTACAATTTTAGGTATGGCAGATCTTGATTTGTCTACTGAGTACACGATATTTGACTACTAAATTTAGAAAAGGAAGAGAGAGCTATGGCAAGACTTTGCTGGACTTGTATGGATCAGAAGAAAACTGGTTATTTTACTGTGGGTGTGGTGTGAGAACTCAGACCGCAATCTTAACTAAAAGGATGCAGTGTTGTTGAATGCGATATTTGCTTTTAAACTGAAGTATTTTTTATTCGACTTAAATCATTATCCCGAATATATAAAATACTTTGGGAATTGAATTACAATTGAAGTTAAATCCACCATAAAAAAATAACGTTTTTTTTTTTGGTTTTGTTAGAAGCAGTAGGTGCATTTCTTTAACTATTCGTGCTGCATGTGCAAGGTGGCTATAGTTCATCTGCAATCTTTTCCATTTAAAAAGTTTTAAAAAGAGTTCTATCGTTCTGCGCTTCAGTCTATTGTGAGTAAATAAACCTTAAAAACTTATTTTTTTCTTCTTTCCATAAGAAAAAAATTAAATTGCACATCCATAAATTGCAACCAAAACTAAAAGAAAAAAATTTGAAATAAACAAACAAATGCTGCACAAAAAAAAAATAAAAAATTTTTCTTCAATGAAAATTTCTTTACGTTTTCAGGTCAATTGGGCTTTTGTCTGGCTTGTATTTGAAGGTTTGTATGCAGTTCTTTATAGTTTCATTATAACATGACTAAAATAAATAACGCAAAAAATAAATAAAAAAAAATGAAATTTTTCTTTTAATTTTGTGTACGTTTGTAGATGTTGCAACCCAACCATTGAATGGCTGTGTGAAAATAATGTGTAGGCGCTTTTAAACAGATTAATTGAGGCTGCTTACGTTTTACTCGGTTTGTTTTTCAGCCTATTTTGTTTGTTTTTTGTAGTTTTGCGGTTAAATTCTCTTTGGAATTTGTGTTTTCGTATTTGCACTTATTGATTTGTTTTCGCGCGATTTCTTTCGATAATTGTTTAATGAACTTTTCCTTTGAATTCGTTAGATGTGGCACGCTTCAAGCAATTATTTATATTGTTTTTTATTTTTTTTAATTTATTGAGGTTTTATTAAATGTTTATTTATAAAACGTTTAAATTGATCTTTTAATGACGAACTTAAACCCAGTAATTGCTTTATTAAAACGAATTGCAGTAATTGTTTTGCACTTAACACAGGCTAGATAAATATGAACAATTCCCTAGTATATGACTACCTTATGACACACTACATGCTATGTAGTGATATAAAACTGATACTAACATATCGATCATTTCTGTAATATTCAAAATTCTTATCGATTTACATATTAATTACACTATGCGACAAAATAAAAAAAATTAAATACTCCTGGCTGATGACATAGTATATGTTGCGAGTTTTGTTGTGTAGATCTCAAAAATATTTTTTAAATATTTCTCGAACCCTCCAAACTTTTTTTATTTGACAAAAACTGTTTTTTTTTTACTTTACGCAGCAATTTCTGGATTACTCAAACATTTCTGACCCGATTTCAAAAAATTTAAATCTTGTTGGAAAGGGGAGAGATGGACCTTTAAAACGGTATACATATATCTATTATTTGACTTAATATGCTATGTGTTTTGATGAGGTAAACTTGGAAAATTCAAATTTTTTTCATATTTTTTCAAGTTTGTCCATTCATACATAGTAGCAAACTTTAATAAGAAAATATTTAGGATAAGTGATAATATTCTTAAAGCCTGTTTTCTTGTGAAGAGATTGAGTCATCATTTGATCAAATCGGACAAAATTACCGTAGTTATTATTTAAAGAGTCTAACAGTCGAGTGATATTTTTTATATATGTCATCTCATCAAATGAACTTTTAGTTCAAAAATTTTCAGAATTTTTGATGGATCTTGATTGTTTATCACAAAATGTGTCAATTTTACGTTTGCATGACTTCCAGAAGAATATTGAAGAATATTATCACTTATCCTATATATTTTTTTATTAAAGTTTGCTTCTATGAATGGACAAACTTGAAAAAAATATGAAAAAAATTCGAATTTTCCAAGTTTACCTCATCAAATCTCATAGCATATTACGTCGAATAACAGATGTATGTATACTGTTTTAAAGGTCCATCTCTCCCCTTTCCAACAAGATTCAAATTTTTTGAAATCGGGTCAGAAATGTTTGAGTAATCCAGAAATTTCTGTGTAAAGTAAAAAACAGTTTTTGTCAAATAAAACAAGTTTGAAGGGTTCGAGAAATATAAAAAAGCTATTTTTGAGTTCTACTCAACTAACTGAACAACGTGAACTATGTTCAGGTGTATTTTCACGGTCACACCGTGTTATTGTTGAAATCTATAGATGAGTACGTACAACTTATCCGATTCAAACATGTTTAAGTTTGATACACCGGAATTTATTGAAATCATAGGCGGAATTATTTGAACGCTAAACTCGTTAAGCCCTAAGCGAGAATACAATAATGAAATCACAGGTGGAATTATTTTATAGCCGAATTCTTAAAGCCCTGAGCGAGAAGACTGCTCCTAAACGTCGCTTATCAAACTCTTTCTGTATGGTATGTTGCATTCTCTTGTTGAAACCTCATGTCCACTTTCTTTCAACGATTTCAATATAAATTAGTGTTTCTGTAACTATATTCCAGAAGTTTTTTTTTTAAATGAAATTCAGCCAGAATGTATTTGTGGAGAATTCCAAAGTTTCTGAAGGGCCTCAAATACATGGCTTTTTTACGCGGTTTACAATATGGACCAACTAATAAGGTTATGACGCTTCTCAACTGCATGATAGAGGAAATGCCTTCAATTTTCTTTACCTTCTACTTTAAACATTATAGTGTTGATGGGGTATTGAGACGTAGTTTAAGTTTCTTATGTTCAAAACTATGGAAGAGGAGACATACATATGTATGTACATTTGTATATTATCTACATATCAAAACAACTATGTAAGCCGCCCTTGAGACCTTCCCATATGAAGGTTTCGCGTTATATAATTATTTCGCGAACTATTTTAAATATCACAGAAGATTCTCCCACTTTAACAATTAAATGTTCAACGAGGTTGAGCTCCTATATAAAACTCAGATCAGATCAATTATATCCACTGAGATGTCTTTACATTTAATTGCTCTCCTATTGATAAGGGGAACTACATATATGCAATCGCGATCCTCTCATATACCATCAACATTACGCTTGTTCTCAGACCTCAGGATGAACATTAATGCAAAAAATGTTATCCGTAACAACGAAATAGAAATGGAATCATCAATTAAAAAATACCCTACACTTCAAATTTCGTAATTCGATAGTCGTTTTACACCACAAGACAGAAAAAATCTCCAACTGAAGAGTATTCGTGGAATTCAGCATTAATTACAATTCAGCTGAAAATGGTAGAGAACACCAAAGCTTTAAAGACTATGGTTAGGTTGATGGACGATAAGTCTAACGAGCGATTCATTAGGGAATTTCAGGACCCAAGGATTCAATTGGCAGACAGCTCTCTCTTTAAGTGTGTCTTGGACAGAACCAGTAGACTCTATAATTTTGGGAAGTTCTACTCAACAACACTGAATGGAATAATCTGGAACCTAAGTACCCTTTCAAAAAAGGGCATATTTTGTTGTGTATAGGTGGGTTAAGTACGGATCTTGGAAGGGGAGCAATAGTTTTTGTCCAGAAATAAAATATTTCAAGCCCATGGAGAAACTCTCAAGTATTTTCCAAGAGAAAATCTATGCCATCAATTCAATTTGAATAGGGGATACAAGAGGAATACTACCTGACAAACAGGCCACCATTTTAGCACTCGAGTCTTATGAAATTATATCGGAAATAGAATGGGCAATGCGTATACAGATGAGCTTCCATCCATGCCGTTGATAGGGAAAGAACCCTTCTGTGAAGCGAGAGGAGAAGTTTGAAAAGAAATAATTAACTAAAGGAAGATAAAGGAAGATGAAGACTATGCTCAAATCAAGGGGGTTTATGGTTTACTACAGTAAAAAAAGATCTAAGTAATGAATTAGACTATCCAGCAATAACCTAAGGCAGGCAACCAGAACATATTCTTTGAACCTGAGATGACTTAATGCATTCCAGAAGGAATTACCTTGGAAGTTATCAGTTGCTGGGTATGGTAATATAATTGTTGACAGCGAACAGTATCCTGAAATTTGTCAGCGCAATTTGCTTGATGATAGCATTATAGAGATACCCTAAAAAATATAAGGGGAGTACAATATTTTGTGTGGTAGCAGTACAAAGGCACATCTTCACAACATTTTTTTTATATATGTATGTACATAAGCGAGTGTATGGTCATAATGATAAAATATGATTTTAGTTTCTGAAAATTTTGTTTGTAAGAACTGCTTGCAATCGTAAAGTAGTTGATGCCTTCGGTGATAAGTTTAAAATCCATGTATATCACAGAGGCCAAGACACTGTTAAATCGCTCGGTTTAGGTTTATCTTTGTAGAAAACGTATAAATAATAAATTTATTTAGAACAGCAAAAATCTTTAAGTGTAAATAAATTGATTGTTTACTTCAAAAGTGAACCTCACTTTACTGTTAAGGAAAATTACCGTTTTGTTTTATAAACAACTACTGTTGATGTACCAGCAATTGTTTGTGAATACATTTTATTCCTTTTTATTTCCACCAAAAATAAAACACCGAAAACTATAGTTTGCTGGTAGTTACGTGAGTTCAGATGATGACATTTACTTCACATACATACATATGTATTGCAATCACCATCATATAGTGATTGTGGAGATACATTACCAAAAAAAAAAACACAACACATCTTCGGCCAACAACAGTAACATTGCTGGCAGCAGCATCATCATCAAAATTATTGTTGGCAATCATTTGTGTCAATAGTAAATTTGCACATGATCTTGAGACTACTATGGCGGGCAATAACATCGATTTCTCAAAAGAATACGTTTTTCATTGCGATATTTTTATTTTTTTTTTATTTTTCTTTTCTTTTATTTTTATAAATATTCATGTAAGCGCATGTACGAACATAAGTCCAGAGAGATATGTGATGGTTTATACTCGCTTATATCTATGTAAATACAAATTTGAGTACACCCAAGAGAAAAATTTGATAAAACTTCTAATGAGTAAGTTTATATATAATTTTAATGGATTATCTATTTTACAGTTATATACATACATAATTGCTCATTACAAAACTTCAGTCAGGATTATTGACTTAGTTTCTCACACCACTTATGTTGTGTGTGTTAATTTTTATACATAAGTGGCGGGACCTACAGATTAAAGTCGACTCCGAAATACAGATTTTTTTTGAGAAACTTTTCATGACAATTTTATTTACTCTCAGAGTTTTTGCCAGAAATCTGCTGAGAGGAAATCGCTGAAAAAAATACTTTTTGTATTTTGTTTTGATATCTGGCCTGGGGCTCGAACCCTGGCTTTACGTCTAATAAGCCACCACACTACCTACTAGACTACGGCGACTTCAGTTATATTACATACTTAATTACTTAGTTGACCATTGATCTTCTCACACAACCCATGTTAGTGTGTTAATTCGATAGATTTGTGTAAATTTTCATTGTTATTTTATTTATTGGCAGAGTTGTGAGCCAGTAAACCGCCAAAAGGAAGTTTTCAAAAGAAATATTTTTCAAATTTTATTTCATTCGATATGCCTGAGTTGGGGTTTGTACCACGATCTCTCTAGTAGGCCTACACATTACCTACTAGACTATGGTGTATAATTCGCCACGAAAAAGGCACTGTATGGTGTGGATTTTGCAGTGATAGTATTTATTGCTTTGTTTCAATCGAGATTTTTGAGCTGGTGTTAGAATCACGGGCTCTTCTCTATTAAGCCAATACAGCATCTGCTAGAGTATGGCATTACACTTTCTCTAACAGTCATATTTTAGGCGATACATACATTGCAATGATGCAGCGATCGCATCTGTAAAGCACCCAAGGCTTTCGAATAGCTTTGCAAGTCTGTCAATTTCTTCCTCAGTTAGTCAACAGCTACTACTACAACCCTGTATTGCTCGAATAGTGCTCACGTTGGAATTACTGCCTGTCTGTAAAAGGGACAGACTTCGCTCTTTAAAGGTCGTTAAAGTACCCATATTCGCAAATGGTGAGACTTTCACTAAATAAATGACATTTCACCTGACAAATTTGCCAGAGTGGCGATTTTGAAACCCCTAGATGGATTACCCAATATTATTCCAATTGCCTAAAAATCTGTATAAGGTCATATAATTTCCAAAGATATTCTTTCTCATTTTATTTCTGCTAAACAAAAATTATCCTTTTTTAATGCTTAACTTACTAACGTTTTTCTTTGAGCGTATTGATACGAGATTTTGATATTTTTTTTTTTATTTCTTTTTTTTCTGCTTAAAATTAAGCTACCGAAGGCTACTAAAGGGGCATCTCCACCGATACATGTAAGTTCATTTATTTGCAACCATACATGTTGCTCTATCAGTTGTTGTTGCAGTTATTGTTGTTGTTGCTGTTTAAAACTCATTTTATGTTTTGTGAGATGATGATATTTTACTAAAGGAAAATACTGCACGTTTTTAAACTATGAACTTTGACAAAATACGATATTTTCCATTTTCTTATTTTTTTTTTTCTTTTGCTTTTATTGTTTCAGCGACTTTTCTTTCATTGTACTCGTTTTTCTTTAGCCATTGTTTTACTAATTTCGTTATTTATTGCAGAAATTTTATTTCATTTTTTACTCCTTTCTTTTAAGGTCTTTCTTGAACATGTGTTTTAGCATGAAGATTTTCATGTAAACGTGTTGTACTCGTATATGATCTGAATACATTTTTTTTCTGTCTTAATATGAAACTAATTTTTAATATATTTATTAAAGCTGCATATATACATATGTATGTACATACACAGCTGCAAATAATTTTAGTAAAAATTTTGTAAATATTTTGAAATGGTTTTTGGTTTTTGGAAGACACCTGCATAATTTGTTTAACTAAAGAAAATTGCTTTACAAATTGAAAATCATTTCAATAATTCGCAATTTCCAATTTTAAGCACAGAATATTGTATCAAAAAATTTAAATATATTTACATACATACATACTGTATATACATACATATATACCTAAGAATTTGGCATTATCACATGTATATCTCACACTCGTACAATCATCACATATGGTTGTAGCAATTATTTTTCAATTTATAAAGACAAAAATATTTCAATTATTTGCTCACATCCTTGCCATATGTTGAATGAAAGCGTAAAATAAATGAAAAAAATAAATAAAAAAGAAACAACTAAGAATGAATGCGTTATAATTTTCATATTTACATGCCTGGTTAAATAAATACGAAATAAAATTGAAATAAATACGCCATCACATCCTAACATTATACAACATTTCTATGAATACGTAATGCTTACCAGTATTAGGTTGGTTAAAAATTACTTTCATCTAAAGTCAATAAATTTCAAATTGAGAGTTATGACACCTCAATGACACCTCTACAGCTGTCGTGATAAAAAATTAATGATATTACCATTTTAACATTAAAGCTAAACATAACCACACATAAAGATAAGAATTTGATAAAACTTTTATTTCATTATAATACTTGGACTTTGTAATTATGTACGAAACACAATGCCATTTAAATGACTGCCTCTTGTCAGTTGCAGCAGTCAATACTTTTGAGATAGGGTTCGAACATTTTTACGCACATTTCGGGTGGTATCTTACCGATAACTCACCAAATATTGGTTTGCAAATGCTTCGCCGCAGTCTAGTAGGAAATGTGTTGGCTTATTATACTCGTATTAGAACTCGTCGTCCAAAGACTAAAACAGACATTTCGAACAAAACGATATATCGGGTCCGCCATCTAACGTTCTGTTTTTCAACTAGTGCTTATTTCGTGAATGGTAACACTTAGCTCATGTCTGATTTGACAGATAATTAGTTTTATCCTTCCGCTGAACGAATATGGTTCTGTATACGCTTGAACAATGCTGGGAAATATTGCGACATTACTTTGAAAATCATGGTAATGTTGCAGAATGTGCGAAAATTGCGTACGGATTTTGGAAGAAGAGAAGCACCGTCAGCTCCGTATGTTCGTTATCTTGTGAAAAAAGTGAAAGAAACTGGCATCCTCATCGATAAACCAAAGCGTGAAAAGCCAAAAACAGTGCGTACACCCGAGAATATTACTGCTGTGGCAGAAAGTGTGCGTGAAGCGCCATCAACATCAATTCACCGTCGTTCTCAACAATTGAACATTTCGGAGACATCATTGAGACGAATTTTGCATTAAGACCTTGGTATGACGCCATACAAAGTCCAATTGGTTCAGGAGTTGAAGCCAATTGACCATCCAATGCGTTTTCGCTTCGCTAAGTGGGCCTGCGATCGACGTACAGAAGATGCCGATTTTGGCAAAAAAAAATCATCTTTTCAGATGAAGCTCATTTTGATCTTGGCGGGTATGTAAACAAGCAAAATTGTCGCATTTGGGGCACAGAAAACCCGCACGCATACATTGAAAAGCCGACGCACCCAAAACGAGTCACTGTTTGGTGCGGATTTTGGTCCAGAGGCATAATTGAGCCATGTTGAACGAATTTTCGTTTCAACAGGACGGCGCTACGTGCCACACAGCTGAAGCTACACTCGATGTTTTGCGCCCTGTTTTTCAAGATCGCATTATCAGCCGCAGATCTGATGTCGTTTGGCCACCTCGGAGCTGACATTTGACACCGTTGGACTACTATTTGTGTGGTGCCGTCAGAGATAGGTGTTACGCCGACAAGCCAGAGACAATTGACGCTTTAAAGGACAATATTCGTGAAGCCATTGGTGAAATACAGCTGCACACAATCGATAATGTGCTTAAAAATTGGACCGATCGTGTAGGCTACTGCATGGCCAGCCGAGGCAGCCATTTGAATTAAATTATTTTCCATTATTAACCGGAAGGATTGTACTTTCAAATAAAAAAAGAAATTTGAGAAAATATTCAGTAGTTTTTTTTAAAGCATTTTCAAAAAAAAAAAAGTTATTTGGCGGACTCTTATTAAAAAGCATAACCTTCGGAGACATGCTCTCAGACAAAAATTTGAAAATAAATGAAATTGCTATGAAAGATTTCTCAAGTCTATAGTTCAGAGATGAAGTTAAGCCTTAGGACACACAACTCATAGATGAAATTAACACACGCAATATGGATGGCGGGAGATGCTAGATTCTAAACCTGGCTACTGACCAATTAATTAAATTCATTTTCCAAAAATCTTTAATCTATTCCATAGCTTTTAAACTTTTAAGGTTTTCACAATTTGTTTTTGATTTAAAATGTCATCTTCATCATTATCAATGTTATTTGCAATTCGGTGTCTTCAAACGTTTTTCATTTCTAACATCTAAACCTTTTCCCCTGAACGGTCGAAACCATCTTCTGCATGTTGCTTCTGATGGATGCGTGACCTCCATATGCCTCTACAAGCATTCTGTGCGACTCTCCATTATTTTTCTTCAAATGAAAACCAAACATTAATGCTTTCCGCAAATCGAAATTTTCTGATACAAAATTCACCATCATTAACACGATGGAAAAATATGATTGTTGTTGTTTATTATTGTTTATTCACTGATTTCATGGATACTAAGAATATGTTTGGCAACACAAAAATAATTAAGACTCGTTCACAATAAATGCAACCTACATTTGCATTTTAAAGCTCACTTCATAAAGCCCTCTAATATTGATTTTAGATGCCAATATTCCGCATAACAATATTTTCTATAAAATATATTTTAATCAGTATTGATTTTTATCTATGGTATGTATGTATAATTCAACTTGAAATTAAATTAAGATATCAAGAATACTGCAAAATTAGCAAATGACACTTTTAATAAATAAAAAAAGAATAAGAAACAACTTATGCTCATACCCAATACTGAGATAGATAACTCAGTCGAAAGAAAACAATAAACGCGACATGTAATGAATGCCAATGTCTTGAAAATTCAAAACAGTTTCCATAACAATCCCGAAATTATGCTGCTCAATGTAAAACAAACTTCTTAGAAAACAACAAAAATAATAACAACAAAATATTTAATTTTATAAGAAAACAAAAGAAAATGTTACTTAAGTGTTTAACTCAAGTTTTAATGGTAAAATTAAAGTTTATTTACATTTACATATACGCATGTAAACATGTTAAGAATTATGTATTGTACATGTACAATACACATATTCATATACATACATATGTATGTTAGATGAATATATGTATTTCTGCTGTAAAAGTATGTTGAACTAGTCTATGGTGATGATGTTTAAAGGAAGGGGTTGACTGGAGTTAAACTTGGCTGCTTATCCTACAGATGACAAGGAAGTTAAAACCACAAAGTCATATACTTGTTACATAAAGTTCGAAATGTATGTACAATGTGTGTAAATATGTTTTTGGGGAAACGGGGGTGGATGTAAGTTATTATTATTACTTCTAAGTTAACATCCGGCTTTTATCGTTAAATAATTTTACATTAGAGATTTGCATAACAATACTTTTAACATATTCATACATACATACAGCATGACATGACATATCGCGCCTCTTTTCAATATTTCGTCTTAATATTCTACCCCAACCGTGCTAAAAACAGTCGTTCGTTACAATGCCAAACTTTTGTCATAATTGTTTCCGTTTACACTTAGTAGAGGCAAAGAAGCAATATGTGAGTATAACATCCGCTTTTTAAAAGCTAATTATTTTAGGGTTAAAAATAAATTTAAGCCAAAAATTCAAAGGTAGATATGTACGTGTTATTTTTAATTTACAAAGTCATGGGTAGTTGAAGTAAAATGGTTAAGTGTTAAGATTTTTAAGGCCTAAAAGCCGTAGATACACTTTAAAATTTGCCACGTGGCCTTACGTCTAATAAGCCAGCACACTACCAACTAGACTAGGGCGATCTTAATAGTACAACACCTTGTTTAAATTGTGCCGATGACCTCAGAATTAAATTTTTCCTTCGATCTAAAAGAGATGCTGGAAATTATTCAATTCGACAATCCGCAGCTACTTACACTGTACTGGGCATTCTGCCTTAGAATTTCTAAAAGCGATGAAAGGGACAAACCTCAAGATTTGGGAAGCCTCTACCTCAAAATTTTAAAAGATTATGACAGATAACCCCAAGCCCAAGCACAACAAAACCTAATTGCGATGACAAATCTGCTTACTCTTTAGATTTGGGAATGACTTCTTTGAAGTCTTCTTCACAGAGATCAATTGTAGTGGAGGTCACTCACATAACCTTCACTAGTTTAAAGCGGCGTCAGTCTCAACTCCGACATTTCTCAGACACGGAGCAATTTATACTCCTTCAAGAATTTTTTTGCATAAAGACATGTACTTGGATATCGTATTGGATGTGACGATCCACTAAGCCTCCCTAACAATAAGACCGAGTCCTATGCGATATAATAAAAATATGCAGACGGAAACGAGCAATATTTGAGAAATATTTGTTTCATATTGCGTTCTTTTCGAGATTTCTGAGCTAGGGTTTGGGCGACTTCAATATTCTTCATTTTGAAGAAATTGACAAACATTTGTAGTAAAATAAATTGTAAAACACGATAATGCTACTTGCAGAAGACAATTTAAATCGTATAATTGAATTGGTTAAGAACATTTCTAGTAACAATTAATGAAAGTCTGCATAACCGTTAGATCACTACTATAGCCGATATGTTATAAAGGGCTAATTAGTTGTGAACCAATTTTTTTTTTCAGTTGAAAGTCTGACATTGACGAAAATGGATCGCTTAACTATCACACAACGCATAAAAATTATCAAAACCTACTACAAAAATGGTGATTCTGACACAGCCACAGCTACGTATCGTGCTTTAAGAGGAGATTATGGTTTACATAATTGTCCAACTACGCAAGCAATTGGCAAAATTGTGAAGAAATTTGAAGAGACTGGAGTGGTTACAAATATTGAAAGGCCTGTGCATCACGGTTTGGTGCGCTCTTCGGTCCGAAGGTGTGATTGGACCTTACTTCTTCGAAAACGACGATGGAACGACTGTCACCGTCAATTCGGAGCGTTATGGTCATATGATAACCAACTTTTTTTTGCCTGCTATTGAAGAATACGATTTGGAGAATATGTGGTTTCAACAAGACGGTGCCACATGTCACACAACTCGAATATGGAATTATGGCTTTATTGCAAGAGACATTTCCTGGCCGCGTAATTTCTCGTCGTGGCGATATCAACTGGCCACCAAGATCATGCGATTTGACACCATTAGACTTTTTTTTTGTGGGGCTACGCGAAAGACTGTGTTTATGCAAATAAACCTTCAACTCTTGAGCACTTAAAAACCAACATTTGTCAAGTTATGGCTGAGATACCGTTCAATTTGTGTCAAAAAGTGGTCGAAAATTACCTCAAAAGAATCAATGCTTGCAACACTTCGCGTGGAGGTCATTTAAATGATGTAGTGTTTCACACATAATTTCAACGTTCAAACTTTACAATAAAAAAGAAATATCATGAAAAAAGTATGTGTTTTATTTACGTTTACTTTTGAAACCACGAAATGGATATTTTTATAAAAATTTTCAAATCTTTCCCCTGTTTACTTATAAGTTACCGCTTTTAGAAATTTTATATTTTAGTCAGTTTTGTTTATCGTATCAATCATTTCTTAACATAAAACCAACAATTCATTCAAAATAGTTTAAACAAATATGTGTATACATAATAAGCTATGATAAAAACATTAATAACCACATATGAAAATGGTAATCTCATGTTTAAACACTTTAAAATTGTTGTCCCAAAAAACGCCAAAGGCTTTTAAATACATAAGCGTGTCCACCTTAAATGTCTTATACCGTTACTAAACAACTAATTGGTAGCGCCACTTTATTTACCTAAAGACTGAAGTCTGCATGTATTATTAATGGCTTATCTAAACTGATAAAGCGATACTTGATGTAAATTGATTTTTTTATGTTTAATTGATTTTTGAAGTACGTACGATGTATGTATTTATTACATTACGGTCAAATAACAAATATATATGTTTATGCAAGTAATACTTTTAGATAAAATTGATGTCAATTAAAAATTTGGTACATTGTGACAGTTATTATGAGTTATGATCACCTTGTTAAAATTATTATCGATAATGGGATGCGAAATTAATTTGCTTATAATGTTCCATAAAATTTCCACTCATTAACGGCAATTTTTTAAGCGCTTCCTATCTATAAGTTTAAATAAAACAAAGCGATTGTGGTGAGTATTATCGGAATTTTTTATCGCTTGAAGGACCTATTGATGCCACTACGTGTCGAATGTTCGCTACGGCTTCTCCGGAGCGCATCCGAAATGTCCAATTTTCAAGAAACCAGAATTACACGGAAGACATGGATTATGTTGGGTTTGATTACCACTGTAGCTTGTGCCTTGTTTGCATACATCTGCGACTAACAGAAACCCCCAAGGAAAAGTGTCAAATTGCACGATTTCGGAGGTCAATTCACATCCACGTGAGATGAGATGTGGCATGAGAAGTGTGCCACGTGGCGAAGTCCTGTTTAAGCCACATGTGGTTGGTGGGCAGATCATTCACCCCAATAGAAGTTGGTAACCTATTGACCTACATATGTGCTCGTCATTAACAGTGATTTGGACGCTCTTGAATCTCATGTTGATTGTCGTTGTCCCAAATCCGAAAATTTAATTTTTCACGTACCCATTCATCCAGTAATGAATCTCATCGTTGAAGATGCCTTTCTGATGAAAATTAGGGTCATTTATCAATTGGTCGAGAGGTCATTAAGCTAATACACATGTATAATGTTATCCCAGTCGGGGCGCAAAATTCGCCAACCTAAGGTCTGCGAAAGGTCGGGACTTGAGTATCAAGATTGTCGTAGAATCCTCACGTTCCAGCAGTCTTTATACGGCACAGTTTACCATTCTTATTAAGCGGAAATACATTGTTGACATTATTGCATTCTAATTACTTATTATCAGTCTCCTCTTAATTCCCCTGTATTATGAGCCTGTTAAAGCTTAATCTAATGATATGTAGCTGTAGTTCAGGTATAATTTCTATTCATGTTGCATATACATACAGTCAAAGACAAAAGTCTACATACACCAGTACTGGTTTTTTCCAAATTGAAGACGATGTTATAGCGTTGTTAAAGGCATTTATAATTGAGAATGTTTGAAGAAAAATCAAATTTTAAAAAAATATATCGTAGAAATTATTGGGAAAACATATAAAAATTTAATTTGCAGGAAAAAAGTCTACATATATTGTGTATGTGCATGTAGAGTTTTTTCTTTGACTGTATGTCTGTAGTAGTGTAGGAGACATTTGTTCTGGCTGACAAAAAAGCTTTATTGATTATTTAATTTGTGATCACTTATTTATCAATATGACTTTGAGAGCAAAGAAACAAAAATATTTTGAGACAACATGGATACAGGGTCATCAACTTAAGGGTCACTTGTTTGAAATGAAAACCTCCAAAACATTTCAAAAATCATTTCAATTAACGAAAACCAAATAAAAAAAAAAACTTATTTAACTTAACTTATTTTTATGAACATAAATAACAATCAAGAGAATCAAAAAAAAAGAGAAACAAATTTAATTGATAATGACATATGTATAGTATGTAAAGGGGGAAACAATGAAAATCACGTTAAAATGCTGAAAGTTATTTAAATGCAATGATTCACTCGCAAATGAAAACTTTCCTCATACGTCAATTAAACAACTGTTTCACATGCTTTACAGATTTGCCTATGGAAACTACTACAAAATAAAGGAATAAATTTTGTTTTTACACTCATCAACACTACTATTATAGTTTCGATGAAAACTTTTCATAGTTTTTTTAAACCAATTTATGGACTTTAAAGATTATCATTTGAGAGTGAAGTTGAAATGAATAAAAAAAATGTATTCATAAATCACTGATCAATTTTTTTGAGTGTAAAATTTCAGTCTCACAACTATAAATTCTTTTAACAAGAACAAACTGCCAGAAACAAATCAATTTTAATTGCTTTTAATGATCACTTCGGAATAATATTCGTCTCTTGAAAAAATGCATGTATTTACGTAAACATACCGGGTTATCCATTTCGTGGTTTCAAAAGTAAACGTAAATAAAACACATATAAAATATTTTTTTCATGATATTTCTTTTTTATTTTAAAGTTTGAACGTTGACATTATGTGTGAAACACTACATCATTTAAATGACCTCCACGCGAAGTGTTGCAAGCATTGATTCTTTTGAAGTAATTTTCGATCACTTTTTGACACATATCGGGCGGTATCTCAGCCATAACTTGACGAATGTTGGTTTTTAAGTGCTCAAGAGTTGAAGGTTTATCTGCATAAACACGGTCTTTCGTGTGGCCCACAAAAAAAGTCTAATGGTGTCAGATCGCATGATCTTGGTGGCCAGTTGATATTGCCACGACGAGAAATTACGCGGCCAGGAAATGTCTCTTGCAATAAAGCAATATTCGGTTGTGTGGCATGTGGTACCGTCTTGTTGAAACCACATATTCTCCAAGTCGTATTCTTCAATAGCAGGCAAAAAAAAGTCAGTTATCATATGACCATAACGGTCCGAATTGACGGTGACAGTCGTTCCATCGTCGTTTTCGAAGAAGTAAGGTCCAATCACACCTTCGGACCAAAGAGCGCACCAAACAGTGACTTTTTCTGGATGTAGTAGCCTTTCTTCAATTACTTGAGGATTCTCAGAACCCCAAATACGACAATTTTGTTTATTAACATACCCACCGAGTGTGAAATGTGCTTCATCGCTGAAGAAAATTTTGTTCGAAAAATTGCCGATACGCACGATACGTGGCTGTGGCAGAATCACCATTTTTGTAGTAGGTTTTGATAATTTTTATGCGTTGTGTGATAGTTAAGCGATCCATTTTCGTCAATGTCAGACTTTCAACTGAAAAGAAAAAAATTGGTTTCACAACTTAGTTTGACAGATGTCGAATTCAAGTCCCATACTTTTGAAACCACGAAATGGATAGCCCTTTACATACATATACATATGTATAAATATATACTTTATATATATGTCAGTATGTTTAATAAGAATAAATAATTCATTTATTTGTTACCATTCCAATCTATTCGAATTACTCAATTCTTGTACACTTTCGAACCAAAGTTCTCTATGGCTGTGACTTTGAGTTTACGAATGGCAGTGCCATGTACAATTGGGTCGTCAATAAAATTCGTTTAAATAAATATATAAAAAAATACAACAACAATAACAACAAGAATAAAACATACAAAGTAAAATAAAAAGATTCTCATTTAAAAAAAAAAATATTTTATTGACGAAAAAATTGATTTGATTGATTTAAATTAATTTATGGTGGCTACAGCTATTGCCTCTGCCAAACACCGAAAAGGAATAGACATTGAAATGAAATCGTTTTTCATCATTTGCAATGTAATTAAGAAACATGTTTTGCCTTTCAAAGACGTATGTATGTTTTAAAAAATTAAGTTACATGAAAAAATCCAAAGTCCACTGCTAAGAGCTATCAGCAGCTTAGTTTTCCATTATTCATACTAAACACCATCCAGAGTATATTGGGCATTTATACCCGAAATCATTTCTGATGAGCGGTTGTATAATCTTAAGCTGCTTCAATGAAAAGGATCTCATCCCTGCACATGAGCTATAAAAAGTAGTCTAGTTTGATCAAATCGTATAATCCTGGCAGCCAATGGACTGTTTCAAAACGTGTATTAATTGGTCACAAAACAAGCCTTTCAATAAGCTCCTGATAAAGCGTGTTATGTGACATATGACACCTTTAGGTTAATGTCAATCAAGTGAAATTCTTTTATTTCGGGCAAAAAAAAAAATTCAGTGATCATAGCATGATATTCTGCATTGGTAACCTAGCTGTATTGACTGTGATTTTCATCGCTCTTGTATAGGTATCTTCCAAAGATACCGCTGTTCCATAAATGTTCCCAAAAGGTGAAAAATAATTTCTTCTTACTCTCTCAACACGACCACGCTGATTGTGCTCCTTTGAATTTTGAGCAGACTTCTAGTATCGAGCTTTGGACGGATTTTCTGCGCCTCGGGCTCTATTCGCATCTGATGCCACCTATTCAGCATTGACATAACCCATAACATAACTCGTCGATTCTGAAAAAATTCTACCATTTATCTGAACGGAGTCATTAACAAGGTTCACTGCACCACGTTTCCAGAACTTTCTTTCTGGAGTATACATATGTCTTGAACTTCCTTGAGAAGTCATATTGCGGTATCATGGTTCTACATTTTCTTCTAGATTTTTGAGTGTCCCTATTTTGAAGTTGCCTTAGTCTAGTAGCTAATGTGTTGGCTTATTGTATTTGAGGCCACGGTTCAAACCCCAGGTCAGACATTTCCAACAAAACGAGAATATTTCTTCGGCGACTTCCTCTCAGCAGATTTCTGACAAAAATTCTGAGAGTAAATAAAAAAAATTGCCATGAAAAGTTTCGCGAAAACCTGGCGTCCGGAATCGACTTTAAACTGTAGGTGCCGCCACATAACATTAGTAGTGTCAGAAGCTAGGTCGTAATCCTGGCTGAATACACAATTGTAATGACCCATTGTGTATGTATGTATGTAATATTTGATATATGTACGTGCCACTTTTTTTTTTCTTTTTTTTTTTAGTTACAATAATGGACATAATTGTTTAGTTATTGTCTGTGGTATATTAAAAGATAATATTTCAAGCCAGATTTAATTAGCTTTACTAAATAACCGAACGAACGTATTTCAATTTAATTCGATATGACTTGACTGTCTTCTATGACAGACTGTCTTCTTTATGCATAAACATAAAACACACATAAAACATATCATCTCCCCAATACTTTTGGAGATGTGGGCTATAATAACGTTTAAACAAAAATATGTTACAAATGCATCATTGGCTTTTCGTTCTATTTAAGTAACTAATTTGTGTATTTTCTAAGAACACTTTAAATAAAATACATATATACATACTGTGAGCGTCAAAAGAAAGAGTACAATTCAAAGAAATATACATTAATAAATTACCGTTAATTTTTTTTCAAATTATTTTATTGCCAGTTTTTAAAATTGAAACAAGAAGAAAAGAATTAGAAAATTTTGGAAATATTGTAAAAAATTTTCCGGCACTCTCCTTAAGTGGAAAACTTGAGTTGAGATTGTTAGAATTTTATCCATAGTGTACACTCTCTTTTGACGCTCACTGTACATACTTTTTTGTCCATTAACTTTGACTAGATAGTGAAACGTAGCAACGCATGTTTAGAGTATTTTTTTCTAGGCATTTTTAAAAACATCTTTATTTTACATATTTATGTATATGCATGTATGTATGTATGTACATTTCGTTGCACTTTAATTTTAATTTAACGCAAATCTAAAATAAATGTAAACAGACCATACGCACCATAGAGACCAAAACGCAATGTATACATACATTTGAAATAATTTCATGCTTTAATTTTTACGTACAAATGTACTCTTTTTTTCTTATGTTTTATAGCAAAATGTTTAGTTTTCGTATTTTATTTGTATTTGTATTCTAGATTTTACTACGTTATGGTATTTCATTAGTAATGACTCTGTTAATGTAAGGAAGAAAACTGGAGACTCTTGTGTAGACGTCTGGTCTGCCTTGGGCACAGGTGGCTGAACCATATGAAACAACACCAACAAGTTGTGGGATAGCCTGTGTGGTAACTAAGGGACCACCAGAATCACCCTGAAATGGAAAAACAAAATGAAAATAAAATGAAATTAAGGATAGGCAAAGATATAAAATAAAACTGTAAATATGTATAGGAATTGGAAATTGTTCGTTTTTATTACCATACATGAGCCTTGTCCTACAACAGACAAGGCACAAACCTCATTGGAAGTTACGCGAAAACCTTTTCTTGAGCATTCTCCATTCGTTATGGTTTGATAATCCAACTGTTGCAACTTATCCGGCAAGCCACCAGCTGCTGTGGGAGTTATAGCACCCCAACCTGTTATGCGTACATTAACACCTGCACCCACGCGACTAGTGCCACCCAAGCTAATGGTGCCCACAGAGGATCTGCGCAAATTAAAAGCTGGCTGCACTTTTAGTATAGCAATGTCGTTTATAATCTTGGGACTCGTTGAAAACTGGGGATGTACACGTTTGGCTGCAACTCTGTGACGTTGACCACCTGTCTGCCATGTTAGAGTGCCAGCAACCAAATGAATATCCTCAACTTTCATTTTGTCCACACAATGGCCAGCTGTTAACACATGATGTTCCGTTATGATAGCGCCACCACAAAAATGGCGCCAACTATTACGTCTGTAGGCCTGCAGGGATACTTGGAAGGGTACTACACGCTTTACTTCTTGGCCACCATTTACTCTCGAATTATTTAATTTACTGTTGCGTTCCGTATTCATTTTATACATTTCTTCATGGAAGCTAGTGGCAGATTCTTCAATTGGCGTTGTATTGAAATCCATATCAAAAGCATCTATTTGTGCTTGAACCGTTATCACAAGTAAAATAACCATACAAACGAAAATTAAAATATTTTTACACATGGTGGTGTACTCGTATTTCTGAAAATTTCCCACTTGAAACTGTTCCCAAATTTATAAAATCTTTGCTTTTTATATCACTTAAAATTAAAAATTAAAATTATTTATTTTTTTTTTTATTTTATTTACTTGCCACACTTTAATTGATAATAAATAATACAGCAGCAAGTAAAACTGTTTAATTTGCATCGTTTATTTGTCTGATCTAAATTTTTGCCCTTGATACGGATTTTTATCGTTCCGATTTGCCATAAATCTACATTCCGATAAATATTTGCCCATGGATTAACATTCTGTATGACAGAAAAAGTAGTGTAACTGGGAGTAAATATAACTGCTGAGAAAATTCTCTCAAATTTATCGTTCGAAGTGGATGTTAAGTTGTGGTTGCCAACTTTGGTGGATGAAGTTAATACACACAACGTGGGTAGGCAGCAATCCAATTCTGCCATAGCCGGTAAAAGGCCCAAACCGCTCCCCAAACCGTCTTCCAATTAGTCCTTAGAGGATTAAGACGTCAAGTCGCCCACAAGATGTGAACCCAATCCAGCGAGAATACCTGCCAGTACCCGGAACCTAATAGGGACAGATGCGTTCTATCGCAAAGGATCTTATAGAGTTCTTACAATTACGAACCAATCGTCTCAAGGTAGTCTTACTGTCATCAAAGACAACATAAGATTCTATATATGAAGATGCTCAGAGCTTTCAAAATTTCAAATATCTGTCCTTTAAAGACTATACTGTACAATCTAAAGTTAAACTCCTGTTCGAGGTTCTTAAATGAGTATATCATTTAGTCTCGGAAGTACTCCACCTTTCTGAGAATAAGTTCAATTAAAAAGTCTATTTGCCCTTCTTGGAAAGAATATGTTCGTAATGCTGAAGTGACATCTGAGGCGTTTCATAATGCTTGACATATGTATATCGGCTGTTCCAGCTGGGACTTCCGAATTTTGCTATTTTGTTGACCGAAAAATCATCTTCAGCGATGATGTCCATTTCTGGATGAATGAGTACATGAACAAGCAAAACTATCGTGTTTATTATGATACCATATATGAGATCCAAAAGCATTCAATAGGTCCCAAAATGTAATTGCTTGGTGTAGATTTTTGACTGGTGGCATCAACGGTGCACCATCCATCTATCCATCGGCCATCTTTGAAGATGGCATTGGCCAGGTCATCACGATCAACTTGGATTACCAATTTCTTTTGGACTCAATAGCAGCAACATGAGGTTTCAACAGGACCACTCTATGTGTTACATAACTCATGCCACAAAGTACGAGCGATTTGAGGACATGGTTATCACACGTGGAGAAGATGTGATCTGGCCACCGTGATCGTGCGATTTAATCCGGTTAGACTTTTTCTTGTAAGATTTTCTTAAGTAGCAGACGTATGCAAATATTTCCTATAACACAGCGTTTCTCAAAGCCAACATAATCCATGACATGGGTCATTGATTTACATATATGATTATTAAAAGAGTCATATAAATTTGGGCATTTTAGATGCGCTCGACCCAGAGAAGCTGTTGATAGCATTTGAATGATCTTAGATTCTACACATAATTGCATCAATAGGCCTTTCAAACAAATAAAGAATTTCATACGCACTTTGTTTTATTTAAATGTAAAGATCGGAAGCATTTAAATGAACCACAATGTCAAGTGGAGTTCGGCAAAGCAAGCGCAGCCTATTAACTCTTCTCGAAGTTAAACTAATAACACAGCCCTGCATGGGTTTTTCAAATAAGATGGCTCCAGGTGTTTCCGAAGGCATTTTGCGCGCTGAACACGAATCTGAAACTTTCCATCACGTCAGGTTTTCGAGAAAAAGGGGGTTGAAACCCCCAAAATGGCGAATCCAATATGGCGGTCGAGGTTTATAAAAATTAATCAGATTTACGACCGCCATATTGGATCCGCCATTTTGAATTTTTTAAATCTGAATAAAGACCTGTAATCAGCGACCCCAAAAACCCCTGAGTAACAATTTTCAAGTAAATCTGATTAATTTTTAAGCACTTCCATAAAGTGTTTTATTTTTCTCTTGCACCCCTTGACATAAATCCACCCCTACTTGATTTGACTTTGGGCTCATTTTAAAGAGCAAAGATCAATTGTCAATTTCTGACAATAGCGATGGTTCTAGCACGTCAGTGTTTAGCTCTACAATTTTTCAAAAATGGCCCAAAATGTTATTTTTAGGGGTTTCAACCCCCTTATTCTCGAAAACCTGACGTGATGGTTTTTGAACCCAGATTTGTATTCAGGGCGCAAAATGCCTTCGGAAACACCTGGACCCATCTTATTTGCACAAAAAAAAGTCCAAATTTGCAGGGCTTTGTAATTTATTGTACTTCACATTATAAAGTTATTTTAAGCAATTCCCTTATAAAATTATATTAACCACGTCTACTATGCATGTGTATAAAGCCTTATAATATAAATGCGCTACATTTACTATGTATTTCTAATTAAAATCTCCTTTGAAAACATGCATATACGAGTATACATACATATGTATATGGTAACATATATTTAAATATTGTTTATAATATATCCTTTATATTACGCTAAAATTACCTTTCATTTTAAAGATAAACAAAACGTGACATCCTTTTATTAACACACTACTTTGTTGTTGTCTTATGCAAATATATTAGTTTTCCGTTTTGACTCATTACAGGCATCTCTAATCTGTTGTACAAACATATTAAGAAGCGGGATTTTTTTTCCTCTTAATAATCCTTGTATGAGACATTTTATTATTTTGTTTACTTGGCACACAGATCCTTTGATATGTTAAGCCTTTTGAGGCCAACTTACGACGGGCAAACAGACATGTAATCATAAGACATGCGATTAACATTGTCATCATTTAGTCAGCTGTAAGCGTTATATGTATTATATGGATGGAGAGATGGAGCTGATTTGATTTTTTAAAGGATTTAAAAATTTTATTAAAATGGATAAAGAATAATGGAGTATTGCTTAATGAAAAATCTTTGTTTAGTTATGGAGTGATTGAATTTTATTTTAAAATTGTTAGAAAATTAAATTCCAAATAATGATGTTACATAGAAATTTTCTTATCAATCATAAATTAAACCATTTGAAATAGGCTTTAAAAATAAAATCTAATTCCCTATAATTCAATGGACGCCACCAGAAATAAGTGAAGGCACTACTTTTTAGTTTCTAAAGAACTCGAAAAGAATAAAACCATAAATAAACTAAAAAAGAAAAAATTCTAAACTTATCAAAATCTACTGCCTTTTTATTTCATTTTATTTATACAACAACTATAACAAAACAACAAAAACGAAAAGAAAGATCATGCCTTAATGCTGTTTTCCACAATGTCTCCGTTTCTTTAATTCAAAGAAAACCAAACGATAACTTTATTACTGTGAAATTTTCATGCTGATTTAAACAAAATGTTGGCAAACTAAACAAAAAAAACTTCCTTTATGATACATTTGGCAACGTTAAATATAACAACACAAATACTAAAATGTGGTCTGGCATAAATCGGCATAAATCGTCGGCAAAGATGACTTAGTTAAGAGCTGCATTGAAATTCCATTTATGTTTTGCTAAATTTTTAAATCATACCTCTGTAGATCACATGCAACAACAAGACAAGAAATAAGAGTTTATTGGTCAATAATTACCCTTTAATGGTTTATGACGAGTATACACGTCAGAGCGATATGAAAATGTTCATATAATGTCGAGCGTACTCGTCTTGAAGAAAATAAAACTGAATTCTTAGTATTATTCAACGAATCTACTGGAATATTTTCTCTGGAATTTTTACTGACTAAAAGCATCTGCATCGCCAGCGAAACACGAGTAGCGATGAACCTTGTTATTATTTCATTATCGACCCTTTCTTACCCAAACTTGACAGGGATAAATTTCTTACACTGATGACCTTTCGGATTTCCACGGCTACTGCTTTAATGAACTAGGGATCCGTGTTCCGATTCTTCTTGTACAATAACAGTACCTCTATCACTACTTCTAGTACCAGCTGCACGAAAATCTCCTGACCTCCTTACCGGACTGTACGACTATGGTGCTTATAAAAATCTTCCCTACTTTTGAATCATTATAGGCTTTGAGAAAATTCTTTAAGAAAATTGACAAAAGTTAACGAACACATCCCATCTTACCATCAGGCCTTTATTAGGAGTCCTATCCAGTCCTAGAGTTCTTCGTCTTCACTAATAGTGTAATACCTAACGATGTGCCAGTATCATGTAGTCTGTGGTAACGATATAGGATTCCTTTCCAATAAGAAACAGGCAGGTTATGTGGAACATTGCAGCCTGGTATGTGCCTCTCCTTAGGTTGATGTTGGATCTATTACACATTTGTCTGAAGCTTAGCGTTTTTCGCTGCTTGTTAGCATTTTTAGCATCAAATATTTACCTGTCGTATGATAAGCCGCCGTAGTCTATTAGGTAGTGTATCGGCTTATTAGACGTAAGGCCACGGTTCAAACTTCAGGGGGCTAATTCCGGGACTCGTGATCGAAATAAATTCGTATCGAAATTAATTTCGATCGTGCGAGTTTTTCTGATGAAGGCACTCGTTACCTTGCGAATCGATTTTTTAATAAAGTGTTGTAAAAGATAAAAAAAAAGCCTTAACCAACACTACAAATATCTAAACAAAAAACATATGCTTACAAAGAAAATTAAATAATTTATTAAAAGAATTGCGAATTTGTTTTCTAATTTTTTTTTCCTTTTTTAATCGCGGTCATGGACGTAAATTTATTTTTTTATTCTTCGTCATCAGAGTCTGAGAGTGAGTGTGATATAAATGCAATTAGAAGGAAAATCCGAGTAACAAGTGATCCATTGGGCTTGCCAAACAGTGAGTAAGTAAGTTAGAGTCTTTTTATTTATTCTTCATAAAAAAACTCTTTCTTTTTTTTTGGTTTTTTTTCTTTATTTGTAAATATTAGTAATGCACTTTACAACTGCACTTTACACTACACTCTTAGACTACAATTTTTACACTACACTTTTAGACTAACATTTTCGCACTGCAACTGCCATTTCCACACTGCAACTGCCATTTCCACACTGCAATGTTACAATATTTTAAGGTGGCTTAAATACTAAATTTGTCAATACAATTAAGAATTGATAAGCAACATTTTGGTAAACAATTATTTGGAATTGGTAAGCAATGGTAAGCAAAATTTAAATAAACAATTATCAAAAATAAGAATTTGTAAACAATTATGAGGAAAATCGTCTGCATGTGGCGGAAGTCGATTTCCTCTGTTGATGCATTTGTTTGACATGTGCGAATGGTGTGAACCAGTGGTTGATAAAAAATTGATTACCTGGCACTTTTAATGTGGGAAAATTTTTGTATTAACTGGTGAAAACTTTTGTGGTGTTAACTAGTATACATCAGAGATTAGCAATGAATCGTATTTTCGCTATTCATAGGTACTTATGAAATTTTGAGTATGAGTGAGTCAAGAGTATTAAAATTCAACTACTCTGAATCATTCGTACTCGCTACGACATTGATTTATAAGTATAGGTTGCAATGAGTATGAGTACAACGTTGACATCAAACTCACAACATTCGATTCATTGTTTGATTCATACGCCTACTCATTCAGATTCATAAATTTAGAAAAATACTTATAATACTTACGAATGATACGAGTCACTCGAATCATTCATCAAAATTTACAGTAGTAGTTATTGTTGCATTTACAAAAGAAGAGAAAAGACAATGACAGAAAGCAAAGCACACACACAACCTTCTAGCGAGTATTGTGGTGTTCGTACTCGAATCATACTTATTTTGTGCTTCGTGTATATGTTGAATCATGGAGAGTCGAAATCAACAACATCGTGCGTATTGTTAAGTATGAGTACGATGAGTATTTCTAACTTTGAATATGAGTAGTATGAGTATGATATTAAAATAAGTATGAATGCGTATAAGTAGCTGAAATTTTAAGTATGACTCGAATCTACTCATCGTTTTGAATACTCGTTGCTGATCTCTGGTATACATCCCCTTGATTTGTAAAAATTACATGTAAAAATGTAGTTAATTTTAAAAAACTGTTGTGGCACTTGTAAAGCGTTCAAACAAGAATAATTATTTTTTACTTTTTAACAAAAGCAATAAACTGTTAAGTTACTCGTTAGAGTTTGTGTAAAAACTCCTTTACAAAGGTGTAAAAAAAGGGTGTAATACAAAAAAGTACGAAAATCTACAGGAATAATTAATTAATATAACAATTAAAATCTTAAATAAACACTTGTTATACAACGAACTATTTAAAAATAAAATTTCGACACCAAATTTGGTATCGAATAAAACTCACACGGTTACATTCGATCGTACACTCGCAATCGAGTGCCATCATAAGAAATTTCGATACAACTTACTCGATAGCGAGTGCGAGAATCCCAAAATTAAAAAAAATCCAACTTCGAGTAAATTTCGCACGGTATCGACTGCGAGAATTAGCCCCCTGGTCAGACATCAAAACGAAATTAAGAAAAAATATTTCTTCGGCGACTGCCTCTCAGCAGATTTCTGGCAAAACTCTGAGAGTAAATAAAATTTCCATGAAGAGCTTCTCAAAAATCTGTTGTTCGGAGTCGATTTTAAACTGTAGGTCCCGCCACTTATGTATAAAATTAACACACACAACATAAGTGGTGTGAGAAGCTAGGTCGTAATCCTGACTGAAGGGTTGTAATGACCAATTATGTATGTATCTTTGTATGTATGATAAGCATAGAAATTAAGAAAATTTTTAAATTTAATTATTTGTAACCAAATGACAGTTGTGAAGCAGGACTATATATGTCAAATACCTTCATATTTCAAAATAAAATCAACGGTCATAATCTTTAACCAGACTGTAGCGTGACTGCAAGTGTTCAAATGGATGCCAAAAGGTAACAATGGTGAGAGCATGGTTTTGTTTTCGTTTTTTCTTTTATTATTTTGTTTTTCAAGCCTTTTATTATAAAATAATTCCTCATACATATGTACGTATTTATTGTTGTTGTTCTTTATTTTGTTATAATAAAATTGCGTTTTAATCATTTCGATCAACAGCGTCAAAATCATCCTGCGTCAACAGTTTTATTGTTCCACTTGATGTTATGCCGCCACACATTTTGCTCACAGTTTTAACAAGTTTATTATCAGTTTAAGTACATCTGACAAGCACAGTTTTTAAGGGTAAAAGCCTGTCTTCCTTTTTGGCTCATCACATTCATTTTCAGTTGGCCACTATGCGCCATCATTATTATGACATTCAGAAGAACAATTTCAAATTCAACATTTTCAAATTTAGCAAGAATACGTACCGAAAACCACAAGATGCTAAACAAACAAACAAACAACCGGTTGAGCATATCATGTGTGGTCATTTTTAGGAACTTGATTTTATGGCGATATTTAAAAATGATTTATTTTTAAAGATCTCTAAGGAATCGTCCGTCTATAGCAGGCCAATATTGTATAGACACCACTGCAATGATTGTGGTTCGTCACGCCATTTGATTGTTTTGTGGCCAAAAAAAACAAAAAGAAAGAACAGAACTGAACAAAATTTTCAAGTAGAACAGTAGCTCACATTAATGGTCTCGTGCTTACGATTGACATCTGGGTTAAGCCCTTTTGTGCTCACCTTAAAAACACAAGAAGCAGGAAAGGCAAAAAAAATCAAAGATATTTTATGCAAATATAACTGCCACCTAAGGTGATATTTTATTGGCAGCAATTCTTTTAGCGTCTGCACACCGCCACATAAATAAATTATTGCCAATACATCTATCTGACTTGACTTGGCAAAAGAGGTACATACTCTTTTTTTGTTTTATTTGTTGTTTTAAGCAATGGTAACCGCAAATTTTCCTCAAGAAGATATTTGTCATAAAAATCTAATTTATCACTGGTTTTCTAACGTCAAAGCGGTAGTTCGTATTCTAACGATCGTAAATAATGTTGGTACATAAATACATGTTTCCATTTTGGAAGGTATGTAAGTATGTTCCTAAATTTAATTCCAAAAAAAAATGTGTTGTTCAAAATATTTTTAACCATTCACCGATTTATGGGCAAATAACCTTTAAAAATTGAAATTTTTTCAAATAAGCATTCTATCTTTGACATTTGCTAACGATCATCTTGTATTTAGAAGCAACAGCTGTCCAATTTGTTGTCATATATTCAGTCGGGGAGGGGCGGGGAGGATTTTGAACGATTAATGCATATCTCACATTTACTTTGCTCATTTTCGAAGAAGAATGGCCCAATTATGCCTCTGGACTAAAATCTGCACCAAACAGTGATTCGTTTTGGGTGCATCGGCTTTTCAATGTATGCGTGCGGGTTTTCTGTGCCCCAAATGCCCGCCAAGATCAAAATGAGCTTCATCTGAAAAGATGATTTTTTTGCCAAAATCGGCATCTTCTGTAAATCGATCGCAGGCCCACTTAGCGAAGCGAAAACGGATTGGATGGTCAATTGGTTTCAACTCCTGAACCAATTGGACTTTGTATGGCGTCATACCAAGGTCTTTATGCAAAATTAGTCTCAATTATGTCTGCGAAATGTTGAATTGATGTTGATGGCGCTTCACGCACACTTTCTGCCACAGCAGCAATATTCTCGGGTGTACGCACTGTTTTTGGCTTTTCACGCTTTGGTTTATCGATGAGGATGCCAGTTTATTTCACTTTTTTCACAAGATAACGAACATACGGAGCTGACGGTGCTTCTCTTCTTCCAAAATCCGTACGCAATTTTCGCACACATTCTGCAACATTACCATGATTTTTAGAGTAATGCCGCAATATTTCCCAGCGTTGTTCAAGCGTATACATAACCATATTCGTTCAGCGGAAGGATAAAACTAATTATCTGTCAAATCAGACGTGAGCTAAGTGTTAGCATTCACGAAATAAGCACTAGTTGAAAAAAAAAACGTTAGATGGCGGACCCGATATACATTACCTACCCCGCTCTGCATTTTTGTGCTATCGGACTTCATTGATAACCCCCTGATCTTTAGACAATATGTCCCAAGATGGAATTTTAAAATCTAATTTCCTATTCAGAAAGTTTATATCTTCTGAGAATTGGAGCATCTCAATAGACATCGTTGGACCAGTATGAGAAAAATCTTACCTAGCTTACGAAACAATGAAGATTATCAGACACCTACTTTGTTTTCGAAAAATTTACCCTTTTGAAGACTTAATGTCAGAATCTAGAAGGTGCCAGACTTGTTCCGTTTTGGTTTCCTGACGCCTACTATCTGTTGCAATATAATATAAACCGTGTAAGCTTTAAAACTATTAAAGAAATAAATCGCTGTGATTAGTAATGCGTCAAAGTAAGGTAAAATGAATATAAAAGCGACAAAACTTGATATATTCATTAGTTTATACATATGTGACAATGAACTTTTATGGAAAACAGAATACATTTTTCGTTTCCAAGCATTTACATTATGAGGCTTCTTACATTTTTAAGGCACATTGCATGTAAAGTGTATTACGTAGTCAAATTATTTTGTTGAAATACATTTTCTTTCATTTCAATTCTTTTTTTCTTCTCTCCAAACAAAAAAAACGCTCTAACCAAGAACCCTTTTATAACAGGCACCTTAGTCGTCACAAAACACAAATTCTGTTAAAAATAATGGAAAATGAGTGCAACAATGTCACAAGGTTGACGATAGCAAACTGTGTCTTATCTTCCCTATAATATTGCCTTTACGTTCATTGTGTTTGAAAGTTATTGTGTTTTTGGCCAATATTTATTTATTTTTGACTGATCAAATGTGGTTGATTTGATTAAAGGGAAAAAAGAACTGAAACAATACAACCATAACTTGAACAAAAAAAAAAACAAAAACAAAAATTGTTCAAATATAATCACAAATCTACTGATGGTGGTTAGTGGTGTTGAAGACATTGTTAAGTGTTATGAACTTTAAACCCCCTTATGTTGTTGTCGATTGTGACTTTTTTACGCTGTTGGCCTGCAACAAGAGTGCAGCCGGCAACATGCTGTGAATTGAACGATGCAAGAATTGTGGCAATTGTGATACAATTTTGTTGAATTTTTTTTTCTTTCTTTTTTTTTTTTTTTGCAAAAATATTTTAAAAGTAAAACTAAAATCGAATGAAAATGAAAGCCAAGCAAAAATATTAATAACTATTGGGTGGGCCAATTAAACAAGGATTGTAAAGTATTTTCTTATTTTTGTTTTATTTGCTCTCTTGCAATCAAAGACTAAAACAAGGCGCCAATTCAAATTATATTTTATTTACTGTCACGACAGGAAGTGACAAACAGGTGATTTTAATAAAATGTGTTTAAAAAATTTGCAAATTATTATTATTTAACACGTTGACTGCCGCGGCAATTTTCAGAAAATTGTCCAAAAAACGACAATTTGATTTTTTCACATTAGTGAGTACGAGATAACTCGTAGATTGCGTTCCCTTCTAAGATGCCAAACTACGAGTTATCTCGTAGTTGGCAGTCAACGTGTTAAAGAACATTAATAACAGATGTGTTTGATTTTGGAATGATCAAATATGTGTCCAAAGACTGTATAGAGTTGGGACTTTACAGAAATTTTTTTTCGGAACTCACGTCTACTATTCCTTCGATTTTAAATCCTTTTTATGGTGAAACATAGTCACCCCAAACATAGGCTATGTAGGTAGGTAATGTATTAATTGCTTTTCATTAAAAAAAAAACTTATCGCTCATTGGAAGAGCTAGCTTTTGGAAAAAAAAAGTGGTTAAAAAATATGCAGTGGCAACATAATAGATCCTCTCAACATAAATTTAGACAGAGAGAATGTTTAAAACGTCTCCGAGAACTGCTACACTCACAAATCACGGCATGGCATACGAAATATCTGGATTTTCTTGTTGTTATGCCACAGTCATCTTGTTCGTTTTAGTGCACAACCGATGTCCACTTTTACGAAACTCCATATGAGGTTGGGCAAGAAGTGTTGAGAAATGAGAAATGTTGTTGAAATGAACGAATTTGTGTAACGATAAGACTGATTTGCCAAGTATTGTTGTAGTATCCTCTCTAAACACATATTTTGAATTCCATAAGATACAGAAAAGCACTGGCAGGCTTAATACTAAGAACACTCTTAGTACATATAGACATGATCAGTTGCTTTAGGAATATTCTTTTTAAAATTATTCTTTAAATTTTTAATACTATTGTACAACTTAAAAATTTCCCCCGTGAGTGGAATGTAGTACTACGTAAAAAGATATCTAAGCTAGGTAAGTATAGATTTCTGGGTCCTTCGATACTCAAAACTTATGTATAATGGAGATATAGCAATAGCAAGTGGCAGTTGTCGTTACACAAATTCATAAATTACAGTCTTGGGCATAATTATTCACTCAACTACTGGAGAAGATTCGTATAAATGACTTAAACATTACAAGTCTTTTAAGATTCTTAGCTCCTAATGATTGAAAAGTACAATTCCAGAATGTTTATTCGCATACAATTCGCATTTTTTGACATCAAAGGCACTGTATTATCAGCTCTAGTGTGTATTAATTTTTGCGGTATAAAATAACACATCTTTTCCGAATACCATATCTTAAAAAATTCTAGCGATCAGAGAGGGGCATCTGAAGTGAAACCACTTAGTGTGTGTTTTAAATAAAGCCATTTCGCATGCTAAATTTACCAAAAACAAAAAGAAAAAAATTATATTATTTTACTGGAACTATACGACAAGCAACAATTAAGACAGTAGTCCAAAGATCATGAACCATTTTTTCATTTGAAGGTAAAGTAAAGCTCAGAAGGTGTGCATAATTAATTCGCCAAACTTCACTATCGATATGCAAGCATAACATCAAACATCTAAACATACAAGAAAATACTATATCATGCCATCGGAACCCCGAAGAATCCAAACACATACACACATGCACATTCTCACACTCACATCTAGTTTTTGGTTTATTTTGCGAGTTTAGTTTTTTTTTTTTGTTTTGAAATTTTCTTCTTAGCAAGGCCCACACTCAGTTACAAAAAAGTCTGAAGATAAGAAATTCAAATAAAAGTTCAGAAAAATCGAAATAAAATGATTCATTAGTTAGTGGATGAAATCAGATCTTAAAACAAAACAAACCTGACACATGATGCCTTAAACAAATCTAGTTTCTGTTTTTTTCTTATATGTATGTACCTCTCTCTCTGGCAGCGTTTATTTTTGCTTTTGGCAGCCCATTTAACCAGTAAGACAGGCAGACAGTGCAGTTGAATTTGGTTTTATTGTCTGGCCAAGCTAATACGGCAAACAGATCGAAGTCAATGTATAACTGATTTGCATTGTACATGCAAACGCGCCAAGGTGTTGATTGGCTGGCAGACACATCATGCTCACAAAACTTTATGGTGTGCTTAACTGACAGACGGTGTTACACCATTTAATACATTCAGTGGTAGAGAAACGACATACCATAGAGTTGCCAATGTTTATAAAGGTGAGGTAGCACTAAATTCAAATACTAAATTACAACGACTTAAAACATTACATTTGATGTACATATATGAAGTGTCCATTCAGTGATTGTGTTGTCAACTACATATACTCGTAGTCTGGCATGTGATCAAGCTATTGAATTCCTCGATTTCTAGCTTGTTGAATACACTATTGGAATATCGAGTGTGAATAGTATATATAAATACAAGGATACTCGCACATTTTTTAGACGGTCTGACCGCTTAATGTGTATTTTTCGACCGTCCCGGATTATTTTAGTAGTTGTAGATGATAAATATTTTAAATGTTTTTGATTCTTTCTTCTTGATACTAGAGTTCTGCAATCATACAATCTTTTACACAGCTCTCTATTATGTAGAATATGCCTGCTGCCCTGACCATCTTCAGAATGTTGCCCAACGTGAGTGAGGATAACTCTCTGTATAATGCTTAATATGCAGGCAGGTGTTTCCGAGTTCCAAGTATATATTCATTCATTCATTCATGATTCATTCCTTTCCTCACAGAATCTATACATTGGGCTTGAAGAGATCACTATTCTGTCAAAGTGTTTTTTCAGCCTACAGTGCCTTATGTTACTTCTATATACACAAAGTTCAGATTATCTCAAACCTCATCTGTCCTTGTGCTGATATATTACAAAATGGTTTATGACCTATCATCCGAGTGGAAGTTCATATCATTCTCATCAGCTCATATCATTCTCATTGCCATGATCCCCACAAAAACTGGATTGCGGCAGAGATCGAATTTCCACTCCTAGCTGATTATGACAGACATTCCCATACAATTCCCAAATCAAAATCATATGATCCAAATAGTATTGCTATTTCGTGTCCTTTGTATTTACTGTTCTGGTTACCTGCGAATTTCTTCATGGGACCGAACATCCCGCTCCTGCCTCACAATTTATCCTCGGCACATCCGTATACCTCAGAAAACAACATGTAGCCTTTAAATTGCTCCATTCGCGCTCAATTTCGGCACAAGGCATATATCGGGTCTGCCATCTAACGTTTTTTTTTCAACTAGTGCTTATTTCGTGAATGGTAATCTTGCAGAATGTGTGCGAAAATTGCGTACGGATTTTGAACATTTCGGAGACATCATTGAGACGAATTTTGCATAAAGACCTTGGTATGACGCCACACAAAGTCCAAGTAGTTCAGGAGTTGAAGCCAATTGACCATCCAATGCGTTTTCGCTTCGCTAAGTGGGCCTGCTATCGACTTACAGAAGATGCCGATTTTGGCAAAAAAAATCATCTTTTCAGATGAAGCTTATTTTGATCTTGCCGGGTATGTAAACAAGCAAAATTGTCGCATTTGGGGCACAGAAAACCCGCACGCATACATTGAAAAGCCGACGCACACAAAACACGTCACTGTTTGGTGCGGATTTTGGTCCAGAGGCATAATTGGGCCATTTTTCTTCGAAAATGAGCAAGGAGTGGCCGTTACAGTAAATGGCGATCGTTATCGGGCCATACTGAACGAATTTTTGTTCACAAAAATTGAAGAGGAGGATATTGGCAACATTTGGTTTCAACAGGACGGCGCTACGTGCCACACTCGATGTTTTGCGCCCTGTTTTTGAAGATCGCATTATCAGCCGCAGAGCTGATGTCGTTTACCCACCTCGGAGCTGCGATTTGACACCGTTGGACTATTATTTGTGGGGTGCCGTCAAAGATAAGTGTTACGCCGACAAGCCAGAGACAATTGACGCTTTAAAGGACAATACTCGTGAAGCCATTGGTGAAATACAGCTGCACACAATCGATAATGTGCTTAAAAATTGGACCGATCGTGTAGGCTACTGCATGACCAGCCGAGGCAGCCATTTAAATGAAATTATTTTCCATTATTAACCGGAAGGATTGTACTTTCAAATAAAAAAAGAAATTTGGGAAAATAGTTTTTTTTTAAAGCGTTTTCAAAAAAAAAGTTATTTGGCGGACCCTTTACCATAATCGTAAAGTTTAGTGGTGTGGTGAGGCCACTCTATTCTTTGTCACTATACTCTCTGATGAATATCATGTCAGACTTTCATTGAGAACATTGAGAAAAAATGCAATCATTTCTGACCATGACCAAATTGCAAAATAATAAACAAGTTTGGCAATCCTCTGGCCTAAGTTTTTCAATTGAATTAAAAGAAATGTAGACGTTTGTTAAGTTGCACAACACACAGTTTAATCGACAAATATTTAAATTATTTACTGATTAAATTTACTTCAACCAAAAACAATAACAAGAAAAAATACAAACAAAACAGCTCAACATCAAACCTGGTGGTTTATACACTGATAAACTCTAAAAACAAGGTTTAATAGTTAGTGGTGGTCTCGCCACTCGATATAGTCGTTGTAATTGAATAAAAGTCAATTGTTGATTTCGATTGGTGTAAATGTTATGCAAAAAAATACAAAAAAAATAATTATAAAAAAAGAGATACAAGCGTAGGTGTCAATACTAAGAAATTATCGTCTGAAACAGAAAATACCACCCAATATGAGGAATAATGATTGCAGAACTTTGCTTGATTGCGAGTGCTAAATACCGACAGCAATTTTAGTTGGTATGAACATTTCTGTAAGCTAAGGTTGTGCCTGCCAAGGAGAAGCATAAATGTGAAGAGAACGATGAAATCAAAGGTGGCCAATGGGATTTTTATATTAGGAATAGCGACTCACAGCGTCTGTTAGAATGTGTAAGTAATACGAGTATAAGCATCAATCAATGATCCCATAAAATGAGGTCTATAGCCCAGTTTACATACATACATACATAATTGGTCATTACAACCCTTCAGTCAGGATTACGACTTAGCTTCTCACACCACTTATGTTGTGTGCGTTAATTTTATACATGAGTGGCGGGACCTACAGTTTAAAGTCGACTCCTAACGACAGATATTTGAGAAGCTTTTCATGGCAATTTTTTTTTACTCTCAGAGTTTTTGTCAGAAATCTGCTGAGAGGAAATCGCCGAAGAAATATTTTCGTATTTTCGTTTTGATGTCTGACCTGGGATTTGAACTCGGGCCTTCAGTCTAATAAGCTAACACACTACCTACTAGACTACGGCGACTTCAAGGACAGTTTATCGTTCTTAATGACCAAATTTTAACTTCTACTCAAATGATTACAACGCTTTTCATACCCCTCGTTGTATCTAACCTCTTATTAAATGAGATGTAAAGCAGTTTAAAACCTCAGGTGAGGAGACAGTTTAGAGCGTTAAGTTCAAAGATCGTGTTTGTAACAGGTCAGACTACAGTCGCACTCTAACATCCACACGACCAGCTGTCAATGTATTCATATTTCTGCTTGCTACTGAACCTTGTATTCTCGTTCGATTTGCTCGAGTTTGTGTGAAACTGTTTCGACTGTTAGACCAGCAATTCATTTGCTACTTGATTGACGCATTTCGTTATTTAAAATTTCAACAGCCAATATTCACTTACATAAAAACGTCCCTAATGCTCGACGTTCTTTGCTGAATCTGTCGCAGTCGAAAATTCCGCTGTTTTGGGATTCTTCCGATAGTTTAGAGACATATGACTATCTTCTAGCTTTAAACGGGAGAGATATTTCTTTGTTTGTGTATATTTCTTTATATCTGTACATTGTGTTTTTTCTTCTTTATTTTTTACGTATATTCATTTCTTTTTATCCTAATTTTTTACATGGTTTGCTATATTGTCTGAGATTATAACATGTTCTAGTTCATTTCTATTTCTACAATGTTCATAACATTTTATTACACCCAATTCTGTTTTTACACGGTCTTTTTTTAACGGTTTTGTAATAACACGGTCTAGAAAAAAAATTTATTCTGATTTTACACGGTGATATTTGATATAGCACGGTTGAGAAAAGTTTATGAAAATTTTAACGTGATCTGAAATCTTGTATGGGTCGTTACTATGAATTATACAAAGAGCTGTCCAAAACTAAATCACAACGGCTAGTAACCGATTTTGTTATTAAACGCAGTGCTGTCCAATCGGAAACTGAAAATGATAATGTTGTTGAAGTTGATAGCTATTCTGAACCAGTCTTACGTAAGCGATAACGTATGACATCCGATGATGATAGCGAATAGAATTCTGTTATTTTTATCATCACATTGACTGCTTTTAATTTTTAATTGAATGAATGATGATCTTGAATGAATTTGATGATCTTTAGTTTGTTTAAATTACCTTTAAAAATTGATGAATGTACCGGGTTATCTATTTCGTGGTTTCAAAAGTAAAAGTAAATAAAACACATAAAATATTTTTTTCATGATATTTCTTTTTTATTGTAAAGTTTGAACGTTGACATTATGTGTGAAACACTACATCATTTAAATGACCTCCATGCGAAGTGTTGCAAGCATTGATTCTTTTGAGGTAATTTTCGACCACTTTTTGACACATATTGGGCGGTATCTCAGCCATAACTTGACGAATGTTGGTTTTTAAGTGCTCAAGAGTTGAAGGTTTATCTGCATAAACACGGTCTTTCGCGTGGCCCACAAAAAAAGTCTAATGGTGTCAAATCGCATGATCTTGGTGGCCAGTTGATATCGCCACGACGAGAAATTATGCGGCCAGGAAATGTCTCTTGCAATAAAGCCATATTCGCTCGAGTTGTGTGGCATGTGACACCGTCTTGTTGAAACCACATATTCCCCAAGTCGTATTCTTCAATAGCAGGAAAAAAAAAAGTCGGTTATCATATGACCATAACACTCCGAATTGATTGTGACAGTCGTTCCATCGTCGTTTTCGAAGAAGTAAGGCCCAATCACACCTTCGGACCAAAGAGCGCACCAAACAGTGACTTTTTCTGGATGTAATGGCCTCTCTTCAATTACTTGAGGAGAGTAAATAATACGACAATTTTGTTTCTTAACATACCCACCGAGTGTGAAATGTGCTTCATCGCTGAAAAAAATTTTGTTCGAAAAATTGCCGTCCACCGCCTATTGTTCAAGCACCCATTCCACGTATCTACGACGTTGTGAATGGTCAGCTGGCTTCAGTTGTTGCGTGAGCTGGACTTTATATGGATGTAGGTGTAGATCTAAATGCAAAATACTCCATAATGCGCCGTAAGACAGTCCTAATTCCTGAGAACGACGAGGAATCGACACATTCGGGTCTTCGGCAACACTTTCACTTACAATAGCGATATTTTCAGCGGAACGAGCGAAACTATGATGCACAGGCCTTTCAATATTTGTAACCACTCCAGTCTCTTCAAATTTCTTCACAATTTTGCCAATTGCTTGCCTAGTTGAACGATTATGTAAACCATAATCTCCTCTTAAAGCACGATACGTGGCTGTGGCAGAATCACCATTTTTGTAGTAGGTTTTGATAATTTTTATTCGTTGTGTGATAGTTAAGCGATCCATTTTCGTCAATGTCAGACTTTCAACTGAAAAGAAAAAAATTGGTTTCACAACTTAGTTTGACAGATGTCGAATTCCAGTCCCATACTTTTGAAACCACGAAGTAGATAGCCCTTTACATTTTGTTTGTCAACTTATATTATTCTTTTGACAATAATTTTAAATTTATGTTACTTTTTTTTAAGATTTGAATTGCTTTTCATTTTATGAAATAAAATATAAATTAATGCTTATAAGTTTTATTTCGATTTTTATAAAGACTCTTGTATCAGTTATTTTCTACGAATTATTTTGTTTTTACTTTTTTTTTTTTTTACAAAGTTGAAGGATATGGAACCATCCCCTTCTTTTCTATGTACTTCATGTCTTTTCTTACACGGTTTTTTCTGGAACGTATCTACCGTGTAAAAACAGAATTAAGTGTACTTATATTTTTTAATGATTTTTTATTATTTTTTTCTTTTGCTGTACTCCCATAGGATAAGATTAATATCTTGTTGTGCTATGACTAATATTATAAATAAATAAAAATAAATAAATAAATAAAAAAAAAAAATAAAAAATATTAACAGAAAAATCTGTGTGATGTTATAATTCAGTTTACCTAATGGCAGTTTTTCCCAGGAGATGGAAACTGCAGCGCTTAGGACTACTGCTTAAACTCAGTAAGCAGCCTGAGCAGCTGTCATCATAAAAGGCATTATGAAGGCATACTCGACACACTTTATTACAAGCTTGGACTGTAGTTTTTCGAAATGTAAGACAAAAGGCCTCCACCATCATCTTCGTGCATACAAAATTTTATTTTATTTTATTTGTTTTTATTTTAAAAGGATAAAGTACACCCTTTATTTGAAATAAAGTTTTAGTATACAAATACATATATAACGGTTAGTTTTCGATTTATGCTTAAAGCAAGGTTTATTCACTTAGTTTTAAACGACACTGTAGATCTCTTAAATCAAATCCAAAACATATTGCAGAAATTGTATGCATCTTGATATTGACGCAGATTTGATAGTGGTTTTCAAATATGAAATAATTTTATGTTAGTAATGAATGAAGTATTGTAGCAGCACTCACAACAAAATGTTTCCAATAAGTTTTTAACGAAGCGATACAAAAAAATGTATCTTACTCTCGATGCCATGTTTCATTTGTTGTTGTTGTTGGTTTTTTAATTTCATTTTGCAAGAAGCACCTACCTGTTGTCGTCAATTAAGTAACAAGCACACGCTACCAATAAATTTTATATTTAAATCCACTCACTTATACTCGTAAACCAACCCTCCTTTACTCTACAGAGTTCACAAAACAATCTCTACACCGATGTCTTATCAGATCTTATTATTTACGAAAGAAATACAATAACACGGACCAACAATAACAACAACAACAAAAAATACATCAACAAAATTAAATGAAAAACGTTTTTCGTATTTAATCTTGTTTAAATACCTCTTACCATCATGACTTTGGTGACTTTATTTAACCATGTGGCAGTTAAATTGGTCCATCGATGATGTGATACACTAACAGGGAGGGGGGCTGTTGGTGGTGATACACTGGTATAGAAGGCAGATCATAATTTATCATTAACTTGTGGTTGTTTTAAATGTTGCATAAAACAGCAAGATGCATACATAGATATGTATATACATACATCTTGCAATCGAGTAACGTATACCTTGTTGTTATAATGCTTCTTTGTTGCTTTTCATCCAATTTTTCTTTTCGTTTTTCTTTTTTTCATTTCTTGTTAAATGTAAAAATTGTTGTTGCTGTAATGCAAACAATTTGTAAATTTTCAAAAGCAACAAGCAATTAATTTTGAAATAGACAAAACATATGTTTTAATCGAAACTAAGCAAAAATTTCTGTTCTGGACGGACTCACTCATAAGTGAAGTAGTCAAAACGGTAAGAGCACAGTGGCTTCTTTTTTTATTTTAAAGATTCTAAGATCACACCATAGACTACAGCGATGCAATCATACAGAAGTTTTGTAGCCTTATAAACCAGATATTTTACGTTCAAACCATGAAAATATTTAACGAAACGAATGTAACCAACCAGAAAAAATAGAAGAATGGAAACTTCTTCATTTTAATGAACGTTATTATAATTATTGTCGTAAAGAGATGCCATAATACTGCGACCATACGATTTATTGTACTGCCCTCGAACTAAATGGAGTATTCCCATAATGTTTTCTCAGGCCTATTGGCAAAGACAATTCTCTGGTATGCACCCAGGAGTTTCTTTCTGGAATGCATTAATGCATCACAGCTTCCAAGAATGTAGTCAGATGATTCGTCTTCATTGTCACAAAATCTACATGTAGGGCTCGAAACAACACGTCTACTAAATAAATGTACCCTGAGTCTACAATGTCCCGTAAAAAGACCAGGTTATTCCTGGATAGTCTGATGCACTACACAGATGTCCACTTATTATAAAGGGCTATCCATTTCGTGGTTTCAAAAGTATGGGACTGGAATTCGACATCTGTCAAACTAAGTTGTGAAACCAATTTTTTTCTTTTCAGTTGAAAGTCTGACATTGACGAAAATGGATCGCTTAACTATCACACAACGCATAAAAATTATCAAAACCTACAACAAAAATGGTGATTCTGCCACAGCCACGTATCGAACAAAATTTTCTTCAGCAATGAAGCACATTTCACACTCGGTGGGTATGTTAATAAACAAAATTGTCGTATTTGGGGTTCTGAGGATCCTCAAGTAATTGAAGAGAGGCCATTACATCCAGAAAAAGTCACTGTTTGGTGCGCTCTTTGGTCCGAAGGTGTGATAGGACCTTACTTCTTCGAAAACAAAGATGGAACGACTGTCACCGTCAATTCGGAGCGTTATGGTCATATGATAACCGACTTTTTTTTGCCTGCTATTGAAGAATACGACTTGGAGAATATGTGGTTTCAACAAGACGGTGCCACATGCCACACAACTCGAGCGAATATGGCTTTATTGCAAGAGACATTTCCTGGCCGCGTAATTTCTCGTCGTGGCGATATCAACTGGCCACCAAGATCATGCGATTTGACACCATTAGACTTTTTTTGTGGGGCTACGCGAAAGACCGTGTTTATGCAGATAAACCTTCAACTCTTGAGCACTTAAAAACCAACATTCGTCAAGTTATGGCTGAGATACCGCCCAATATGTGGCAAAAAGTGGTCGAAAATTAACTCAAAAGAATCAATGCCTGCAACACTTCGCGTGGAGGTCATTTAAATGATGTAGTGTTTCATACATAATGTCAACGTTCAAACTTTACAATAAAAAAGAAATACCACGAAATGGATAACCCGGTAGTTTCCCAACAAAACTTTTGAATATCTCTGGATGCACTTGGTTTGAGAAGAATTTCTACCTTCCTTTATCCTCCCTTTCGTTAAGCTTATCTTTCTTTATGGACGTTAAATTTGAATGAAAGAATAAATTACATTGTGAGGAACGGAAAAAACTACTGCAACGTTTCATTCACGGGCCAATAAACCATAATTGGATGGATGGTGCTTTTCTAAAAAGACTAAGTATGTATGTACATATATGTGACTAAGAATATATCAATCCTTTATAGTAGTGTTAGAACAGTGAGACACAAGCTAGATTGCGTCGGTATTCCAATAAATCAATAGAGATGAATACCCTTGGTCGAGAATTTTAGTAGACTATGAGGTATCAACCCATACAAATATGTAAGTAGTAGTCCATTTTCGATCGGATGTGGTGTAAATGGTAATGAAGTCGGCGTTGCCAAATAGGTAGTATGTTGGTTTATTAGAAGAGACTCCGCGGTTCAAACCCCAGCTAAAACATTTTGGAACAAAACGGAATATGAAGAAAATATTTGTTTCGGCGACTTCCTAACAGCAATCTGAGACAAAATAAAACAATGCAATGAAAAGTTTTTCAAATCTGTCATTTGGAATCGAAGTTAAACTGTAGCCACTCATGTATAAAATTAACACATACAACATAGGTGGGTGTGACAAGCTAGATTGTAAACCTGATTAAAATTTTTTTAGCCACCAATTAAGTAAGTAAATGATAAAGAGTTCAGATGGAGCAACATATTTTTTTCACCAACTTAAGAAAACAAAGCACTTGAATGCTTTTTTCGACTTTTAAAAAATATTCTGTTTTCAGCGAAATTCTCAATAAAATTTCACCCCGAAACACCGAGGGCTTATAAAACTCTAATATTTATACAAACCATAGTTACAGATGATATGTTCTAGATTCCTCGCTTATGGCTCAACATACAGTGAGCATCAAAAGAAACTGTACACTATGGATAAAACCACTTAAGGAGAGTGCCCGAAAAAATTTGACATTTCGAAATTTTTTGTAATTTTTTTTGTTTTTTGTTTCAAATTTAAAAACTGGCAATGAAACATTTTTAAAATAAAAATAACGGTAATTTCTTAATGTATGTTTTTTTTAATGTACAGTTTCTTTTGACGCTCACTGTAGGTCTTTAGCACTTCGTTTTATCTAATCCTATTCGCACGATCTCATTCGAAGTTTAGTCTGTGTACAGCAGGGGTTACCAAAAATTTTTTGGTTGTGTATTAGTGAGTAAGAGAGAGAAAATAAGTTGAGAGAATTTATTTATTTACAGCCATAAAAAAGTGTTAGTGATATACGCTATTTTGATTTTCATTTCAATAACATACATTAAGCTATCTATCTTTGGCTTAATAATTTTAGATCAATAAAATAAAACAATTTAGTTTTTATTAAAATAACATAAAGCTATCCATCTTTGGCTTAGAAATTAGACCATGTGTAATAGATAAATAAAAAACCCATTTTTTATTAATAGAAAATAGCGAGAATTCCAAAGCATTTAAAAAAAAATTATACTATGCTACAAAATAAAAAAAAATTAAATACGCCCAGCTAATGACATAGAACATTTTTAACATAAATTATTTTTTGAGTGTCATTCTGAAATAAAATGATAAAGCATCCGCCGCACATGTCTTCTTGTCGCAGTCTGATCGACAACTAAATCAAAAAGCACAAGAATGCGTGTGAGTTCTCTCTGCACAATTGTGCTATGAAATGGTAATCCCTGGTGTACTGACAAAAATACCCTAATGGCCTAACGGTACTTAATTAAAAACCTGTTGCAACAATAATTAACATGAAAATCCGTTTACTTACTGAAGTTCATTATTTATGTACTTAAGTTATGGTAATACGGATAAACTGTACCCCATAATCACAAGCCCGCATTAAAACTGTTGCATAGCACTACAAACTTTTACAAAAACAAATGATATTGGCCCATATTCAGAAGTCATATAAATAATTCCATTCGATAAACAATTGTCGTCATTTAAGTTCAATACTACTAGATCGTTACACCATTAGATTTGAAATTGCAATGAGGCATATAAATTTAATTGTTGTTTTTGTAATAACTCAAATAGTTTGTGGCAACGCAAATGGTAAAACTGAAAACACTGCAACTGAAAATTTAATATCTTTAAACGTTTTTACTTAGTTCTTCGCAACACTAGTAATGAGCGCATAGTGGGTGGTCAAGATGTACCCAAGGGCCAATATGTGCCCTATCAGATTTCATTGCAGTATTATACGAAATCCAAAAAGTATGAACATTACTGTGGTGGCTCTATCATAGCGAGAAATCTTGTCTTAACAGCAGCCCATTGCTGTAAGGGTCTGAAAGCGCAATATATGTCTGTCAGAGCTGGTGTACGTGACTTAAGTACAGCTGAGGGAAAACGTTACGAAATAGACTTCTATACAATCCATCCGCATTATAAAGAATTCCAGTCTAGCGATATAGCGATTATTAAGATAACCGACTATTTCGATTTGAATAACGTTAGTATGGCCATCACAGATGTAGCCAGCCCAAAGCGGATTGTTAATAATGTTGATGTTACTTTAACCGGTTGGGGTTTACGCTTACCCATAGAACTCAATGTATTGGAAAATTATTTTGAAACCTTAAACTATCCCACAGTGTTGCAAACAATGAGTTATAATACCATATCGGATGAGGAGTGCAAATATAAGGGTATTGATCGTTTGTCCAAAACGGAAATTTGTGCTCAAGGTTTTTTCCTAAAGTCAGCATGCGTGGTAAGTTATTAAGTTCTTATGTATATATATTGGGATCTCGAGAAAATTCGGTTACAAATTTTATCAAAAATTCAACAACTTATTCTTGCATTTAAAACGTCACATACATATATGGCGTTTTTATCAAACATATCTGAATGTATTGTTCTTTTGTAAAGGCCTCCATTGTTAATAATTGGAATAGACATACAAATCCGTCAAATTTCAGAAGGCAAGAATGAAACTGCACTCTTTCTGAGACAGCCTTTATAACTTCTTTGTGTTGCCAGCTTTTATCAAATGGTTGTTAACTGTTTGTTGATGCATGTCCCCTGACTGTCCCCAACCAATATTCAAGCTGCTTATGTGCCGGTCCTTATTAATCAATCAGAGCCAAGTGTATCTTGAACATCGCTGCTGTTTTTCTAGTTACAGCATCGCAGAACTTTTTCATCAGTCTTTAACGCTTTCTTAATTTTTCAATACAGATCAGACCACAACACGAAAATATGAAAATATTTCTTCGGCGACTTCATCTCAGCAGATTTCTGGCAAAAACGTTGAGAGTAAATAAACATGCCATGAAAAGCTTCTCAAAAATCTCTCGTTCGGAGTCGACTTTAAACTGCCACTCATGTATAAAATTAACGCACACAACATAAGTGGTGTGAGAAGCTAGGTCGTAATCCTGACTGAAGTTGTAATGACCAATTATGTATGTATTGACGGTAATGTTCCGAATGTGCAACCATTTTTAAACGTAAACAAAGTGTAACTTAAAATGTCACATTTCAAACAAGCTATAAAGCCATCAAACGACAATTTGTAACCAAACTTTCTCGAGAACTGTACAATATTACAAAAGTAATAGACTTTATGCTGCTATAACGCCATCAAATGTCAATTTGTAACCAAATTTTCTCGTGAACTGTACTATATTACAAAAGTAATACACTTTATGCTGCCTTACATTTGTAGGGTGACTCTGGAGGACCTTTAGTCAGATCGACTTCTAATGGTTTTCAACAAGTGGGCATTGTATCTTATGGTTTCTTCATATGCGGACTTTTTGATGTACCCGATGTATATACAAGAGTTTCCGAATTCTCCGATTGGTTAAAACAGAATATGCTCAAATATGCCGTATGATTTAAACAAGCTTATGACTGAATTCAATAAAATTAAAAAAAACTTGTTAAAAATATATTTAAAAAAAAATTTAAATTTCTTATAAAAAAAAAACAAATCATTATTCTTGAGTTTCTTCCGGAGCAGCTTCCGCAGCAGCTTCCGGAGCAGCTTCTGGAGAAGCTTCTTCAGCAACTTCCTCAGCAGCAGCTTCCGCAGCTTCTTCAGCAACAGGCTGGTCGATTGTTTCTTTGATATCCTCTTTTATTTCTTGTATTGGAGATTCTGCTTGTTTGGTTGCCTCAGGTTGCTTTTCATCCTGTACAAGATCATGATGATCGGCTGGACGAGCAGTTAGCGAAATTTGAGAAGTTGGAGAACATGGATCTTGCTTTTTTTTAAAAAAACATGAAATTTATTTCAAAATTTCAAAATTAACCTTTTATATGTACTCACCTTAGATTCGTCATCATCATCCTGTAGAAAAACAAAACATAAAGTTAATAAAACTTTTGAAAGACTCTCTTAGTTGAAGTGATTTAACAGATATTTCTAATGAGAAGTTAGATTACGTTTGCATATAAAAAGTGAATTAGACTTAGGCTTTGCCCTAGCGTTCAAGTGTGTTACAAAATTAAGACAAAGACTTCTTGCCTGCACAGAGAATAATAGAATTTTTTAAAATTTAAAAGAGGTCTCCTAAGGTAAGACATAACATTGGGAATAGCGCCATCCATTTTCACGTTATTGCAACTTCGGCAAAAGTTATTATACGGGTGATTTATTTTTTCACGTAGGAAACTAGTAGTAATGACCTGGAATTATAGGGGTCTTCTACAAAACTTCTCTTATGGTCTCTTGCTCATCTAACTTAAAATCCCCAGAAATTATTCAAAGTACATCAGTGACAAGGCGTACCAATGCAGTCTGCTCTAATGGAGGGTTAACATAATTCATAAAGTAAACAGAGCCAGCATTGTTTACACTTTTAAAAAGGCTTTCTCCCACCATAACATACTGCTTTATGGTACTCAACACAACACCAATGTTACCAGACAAAGAAATCGTAGACAGTCACCTAGTTCCATTCTAACTGGCTCTATTCACACGAAAACAATTTTTAGGCGCACAATTTTTGTTCTTTTCAAATCACACGGGATGAATATTAGTTTGGCATGAAATGTATATGTATACACAGCTTTGTATGTATTAGTATTTTTGCATTAATTTGATGTTTTAAAAATGTGCATGTATTAGTTTTATGCTGGTAATGCGGGGTTATATAGCTGGTGGAAACTTTACGCTACCGAAAAACCATTCTCTTCACCCCTCTTGCCTATAAACTATCATTTTACGCCAGCACAATTGTTCTCGTGTGAAAAGAGCCACTAGATAATATTTGATATACTCAAGTGGCATCCCTCTGATCTTCTAATGAAACAGCAGCTGAGCAGATGGCAGTCAAGCTTAATGCAGTTTAATCCCGACCCTACCTAGATATATGTATGTAGCAAACTCGGGAAAACATAAACATATCCATTATATGGTTCTTTAGGTTTCAGATATTTCCAATGGAGGTAGGTAGGTAGGTTTTTCCTGATTTTCCCTGAAAATGTGTTAATTTACTCGGGCTGTAAGAGGTCACCTCGACGGCGGTCTTTGTTCATAAATACCATTTCTAAGGGAAATTTCAAATCATTCAAAGATAACTCTTATATGGGTTCCAGAACGTAGGTATATCGTCGGAATTTGCATTGCTGATGTACTGGTCAGACCCGTTACGAATCTCACGTTCTCCGACAAGCTACAAGCCATAGGCAGATCGAATACCGCCTTTAGACTAGGAGATATTCTCAGCTCAATTAACAGGAAACTCAAATTCAGTCGGAAAGTAAAGCTCGACTTTGTTGGACTTTTGGAGATAACAAAAGAACTGATTCTATATCGATGCCGATTGACTAGACATTCCCTCGAATGACTTGTATAGGAGCTGTGGGTGTAAGGAGGAACGGACTTTCTTTCACCTCATGTGTTAGTAAACAATTCTTGCCTTGAAGATGCCGAGGTTATTAACATTTCATGTTCTAGCATTCTTGGCTGAACTCTCCCATATTACGATCGCTGTAATAGCAAGATTTGTTTTGAAGACGACTTGGTTTCCTATAGGTAAGGCATGATCCCCTAGTTAAATATAAATTATGGTGCAACAATGGGCCTAAACACTGGCCTCACTAACCTAACCTAAACCTTGGATTATGATCTTTCTCGTGAAACTAATACATGTATAAATACTACGAAAATTTTGATAGAAGACATCATAGTTTATTAATTACAGATAGTTTATTAATTATTACCAAACGTACCTTATCGCCTTTGGGGAGATGATGAGAACGGAAAAAGTTCTGTATCTTTCGAGCTGCCAGTTCCTTTTGTAATATTTCAGATTCAGTTTCAACATCGATAATAGGTTGTGAATCCTGTGGTTCATCTAAGAACATATCTTTTCTGACAAGAAAACCGCGGAAGTTCGCCTGAAAATAAAAATTAAATACACAAGGATTATATGCAGTCTTGGAACGGGTGATTTTTTTTTCATTTTTTAAGGAAAAAAAGGTTCGTGGTTTGTAACAGAAATATTCAGTAGGGTATGCCATTTCACCACGAACCGACAAACAACGGAATATAAGGGATTAATAAATAATGTCGATTAATAATATAACAATGACATGATGCAGGAACTGAATTATACATCGATTATGGATGATAACCATCGAATTTCAGTTGTCAAGAAATGTATTGAACCTAACGGCTGTCAACAAAATTTTCAAACTGCACATGCTAGATACAGAAATACAACTTTTAGACTCTCAACTGAATTCCGATTGCCATATCTAAACGATTTGTTAATTTATATATTCTTATAATCGTATTAACAAACATATTTTGAAGATATAAAAAAAAATAATAATTATTGAATACCTGAATTTTTGTTGCTGCTTCCCAACGCAAACGTTCTTCCATACGTTTTACTTCGCGTTCTTTGAAATATTCGTACAAACAGTCGGTACCATCCGTTTGCTGCAAGTAGAAAAGCAAATTTTAAACAAATAAAAACGTTAATGAAAGATTTTGAAAAGAATTTTATTGCTAACGGGTATTCTCAGTTAGAAGTCCACAGGGACAGACGATAAAAGCCATATTATTAAAGCTACGCCTGTCAAATTAAATGTCATTTATTCAGTCTGATTTGCTAAATCAACGTACCATTCGATTCGATCATTTTGTGATCGCCATAATTGTAATTTTGCGCCAACAGGACTATTCACAATGTGGTGGATACAAAATTCAACTGAAAGTAAACGATCATAGACAACAAGGTGTGTTCGCTGAATAGGCTTTATCTGACAACAGGCCATAATTTTCAGCGAAAACTCATCTTTAGTGATGTGGTCCACTTCAGCATGAATGAGTACGTGGGCAAACAAAATTGTCGAATTTGGGACGATATCAATCTAAACGAGATCAAGTGCATCTCTAAAAAGTGACTACTTCATGTGGATTTTGGGGTTAAGACGTCATCTCAGTCATACTTCATTGAGAACGACGTCAAACCATTACTATCAACTGCAAGCACTATAGATCGACTTTATTCAGGATGACCTGAATACCAGCCACATTGGATATTCTGCACGAGCGATTTGAAGGCATAGTTATCTTACATGCAGGTAATGTAAACTGGCCACCAAGATCATGCAATTTGACGCACATGTATGAATTGAGCTACAAACCACAGTTTTCGACATTACTCATGCAATCGGTCGAATTCTATTTGTTTTTGGGCCGGAGTCATGGAAAATTTGACATTTCGGATGCGCTCCAACGCTTCTCTGGTTGGCACACATTTGAACGATATTATATTCCACACATAATGGCATCTATAGGTCTTTTAAGCGAATAAAAAATTGTGATGATATTTTAAAAGCGCTTAATGAAAGATACGGTATCTGGTTCAATCAAATATACGCTGTGAGAGATATAAACCACTAAAGCAATCTATTGGTAAAATAATGGGTTGCTTTTTACTTTGATTTTAAATTTCATTCCTAAAATTTACTTCCAAATATTGAAATATAAAAATATCAAAAATCTTTACCTCATTCGCTGACATATAGGCATCCACGAATTTCTCATAGGCAGCCTCAATAACTGGTCTTGATTTCTTCAACTCATCACTGGTAAATTTACATTTTTTGATAAGTTCATCCAACATATCAACTTCACTGAACTTAATAATTTCCTTATCTTTGCCCCTTTCACAGCGGCGCTGTGCCAAGAAACGGCGAAAGCATTCCTCCATTGCTGCACACATTTTATCAGCCTTTTCCTGTGGTATATCACAAATGCACATGTCAGCTATAACTTCATCGACCAGACGTAAAGCACGATCAATTATGGATTTAGCAACTGGAAAGAAAATAAATTTTAATACGGAGCTGATTTAGCACAATATTCGTAAATTTACTTCTGGCCTTATCGCGTGTTACAATAACGGAATGTAAATAATCGATTATAAATTGACAGAGGCATTCCGTTGTCGGTTGACAACGCAACACTTCGCGTGTTATGTCCGATAGTAATTCGGGTAGACCTTCAGGTATATTTATAACTTGTGATCTTACTTTGCCGCGTTGTATTAGATGATGCATGTTTTGTGAAATTCAAAAATTATTTTAATATGGAAATAAAATTGTTGTTTGTTTTTAATATCGTAAATTGATAACAATTTGAAAGTTATAGAATTTGAATAAATTTTTTTAATTTAATTTTCAAATATGACATCTAGACATAGGTTGTGTACACAGATCGTATGAATTTTTTTTCAATTATTCGGTTAGACTCCCTGAATGCGGTGTAAAAGAGTATCAACTACATATAGGGGAAATAATCTGTAGTGTTCTAATCCTATACTTCATAGAAATCTGGCTGAGATCTATTTCACATCCCACCACCGCAATGTATTTGTCAGTTATTTGAGCCTCAGCAGCAAGTCAGACGAACATACATATGTACATAGATGCCTCACGTATACATTTATTGCAGTCATCATTCTCTCTCCACATACACCAAAATTAGCAAAAATCACGTAAAAACCTAGGCTAGATAAATAAAGGTGGGCCACAATCTAATCTGACCTTTATTGTGTAAAGATCTTCGCTCCAAACCGCTGCAGTTATCAGCCAGTCTATAAAGACTGCTTAGTTTCTAACGATTTGTGAAAATAAACAACTCAACAACAATGGCCCGGGACAAAGGTCTACCTCACTTTCCTATGGAGTTGCTGCACAGCATTCACACCCTTTTCTCCTCCCCTCTACAAGCTTAGATTACTGTGTATGTGTCGTCGGTTGAGGAGAATGGCGATTGTTGTTTGAGGTGGTTGGTTGTTGCGTGTGTGGTTGCATCGTTTGTGCAATTTGGTCGGCTTTGACGGACGGACAGACGGACCCCAAAATTAATTGCTTCTTAATATGGTGTGTTCTAATGTGATGAATTTTTAAGAAGTGTGAGTTTTTGTAAAGTGTGTTAAATTTGTCTGGTGTTGTGAGTTCCCACGGTTTTAAGTTTTTTGCAAGGTGTGGTGAATTTATATGGTGTGGTGAATAAAATTGAAACACACCAAAGTGCTGTTATTCAAATTAGGTACTGTATAACCATGGAACACTGTACTATACGCTGTGAATTAACCGGTGTGTGTCTAGAATAAGTAGTTATCACCTCCAATAGCGGAGCCATTGGGTAAATACAAACCCACCATTAATAAATTCGGGTGCAAAACAGGAATGAGTGTAATCACATAGTGTTGCCACTGTGTCTGTAAATTGCTTTTATTACGCATCTAAAAATATTAAAATCAAAATAAATTAAAAAATAAAAATTAAATTATTTTGTAATTAATTTTTTTTTACTCTTTTAAACTTATTCAAAGACAGAGTTTGTTGATAAATTAATAGCGGATGAGAACAGAAATGTTTCTTTTCAACTAAATAAACTTTAAGTTCGCTATAAACTTAATATAAAAGAGTACAAAGAAACAAATATATTTACTACAAATTGGAATTTCTTTGTCGAAGTAATTTATGATTTTTTGTGCTTTGTTGTAAGTGTATATCGGACCTATAATTAACATCAGGAAAACTTAATAATAAAAAAAACTATGAACTAATTTTGTGTTTATTTTTTCAGAAGCTGGTTACACAAATTTTTATTTCCTGACAACATTGTTGGCAGTACAAAAATGTTAAGACAGTACCTTAAATTCAAATAAACAGTTGTAACTGTATGCTGACGTTTTACTTTATAAAATCTAACACACGGTGACTCAAAATTAATATTTCTTTTACTTAAGACATGGTAGATTTTATTTCGCGTTTTATGAAAATAAATATTCTATAAAAATCATTAGTAGAGACAAAATTCAGCCTTTCATATAATTTCCACCACATTTGATTTTGCTACTCTAGACTCTACTATAATCGCATCTTGTCGTGGCTTACGGGGCTTGAAAACCTCTTCTTTGGGTTCGTGCTGAAGCATGTGACGTTTCAGGCGTGTCGAATTGTTGAAACCTTTGTCACATTTTGTACACTGGAAGGGTAAAACATCTAAATGTAAGCGTTTATGTGTCACCAAGTTACTGGAAATACGGAAAGGACGTTCACAGATATCACATTTATAAGGATACTCGTTCGTATGCAACAGCATATGACGTTTATAGCCGGACATTTGAGTTAAACCTTTACCGCATATTTCACATTGAAATGGTTTGACATCGTCATGTGTCATCATGTGAATTTTCAGGGAATGACTTTCACGATACGCTTTACCGCAGGTACTACAACTAAATGGTCTTTCGCCGGTGTGTAACATTAAGTGTAATTTTCGTTGCTCTGCTGTATGGAAAGTTTTATCACAATAATCACAAGCGTACGGTCGTATATTATTATGTTTTCTTTCGTGCACACGTAAACTTGTTGATGTACGATAGTTTTGGCCACATATGGAACATTTATAGCGCTTTTCATCGCTATGTGTTAACATATGTACATTGTAATGCGTTTTTGTACGCGATCGTTTTCCGCATATTTTGCATACGTGAGGCTTTTCCCCTGTATGCATATAAATGTGTTCCCTTAGTCGACACATTTTATCATAAACCTTCCCACAATACTGGCATGTCAAATCGGCTTCAGTTAATCCATTGGACTGAAAAAAAAATGATGTTTTATATTACCTTTCATATATACAATCTTCAATTTCTTACCTTCAAAGATCTTCTTTTAGCAGTCTTGGTTTCCCGTTTTGTGTCATCATTGCTGGTCTCTTCTTCTTGCATTTCGTAATTTTCAATTCGAATTTCTTCTTTGGAATCTTCTTCAAATCCTTTGAGAGCTTCGCCGGAATCACTATCATCTAAAGCAGTGACAACGAAACCACAATTCTCTTCGTCAGCTTCATTCCTTATAATTATTTCTTCTTCATGTCTCACAATTTCTTCTTGTATCTCCATTGCTTCCTCATTACTTTCCGAAGCAAGTTCATCCACTTCTAGCCACTCCTCATATTCAAATTCTCTATTCTCTTTGTGACTATCTTCAGTATTCTCTTCGTTTTCAGATATAAATTCCTCTACATTTTCTTCTTCTATACCTCCAATATCAATTTCCTGTTCAACACATTGGATTTCTTCAGCTACCACAAGTTCAGATTTGGTCCTCTCTTGGGCTTCTGCTTGTAAACGTTCTCTATAAGCCCGATCATTTTGCAGCACCATTTCTTTAAATAGATAAGACTGGATCAGGTGTTCAACGCAACTGTTGCAAATGTGTTCAGGCATTCCTGGTTCATGATTTTCTCCAAAGCACTCCAGAGTAGTGCAGTAGTTTAGTAATGCTGCTAGCGTGGTAGATTCATCATCAATAACCGTCTCGTCCAATAAATGTTTGTAGTCACCACATTCTCGATTACATGCTCGACAATCTACCTTCAATACCAGAGTCATTTTATTTTATATTTAATTATTATTGAGTGAATTTCCACTTATTTTAAACAAGAAACAAACAAAAATGCAATAAATTTATGGTTTGATTTATTTACATCAGCTGTCATACAAACAATTCACAATAGCTATAATGCACAGGGTTGTATTGACATCTACTACAGTGGCACACAAAATCAATCTCATTTGTTAGCTTTAGTAACGTTGTGTATAGTAGTCTACTCACATACACCTGCGTCTTATGAAAACTCAAAAAAGGTCGGACGATCTCTGTCGTCAGTTGTCACTATTTACATGGTAGATGACCAGGCTCTCAAATCGCTTGTGTGGTACGCAGATGTGGGTGATCGTCGAGTCATAATGCTAGCCGTTGGCAATAATGGCATGGCCAGTGTCATTGTTAAAGAAATATTAACCGATGGCACTTCCAAAAATATTATATTAAACGTGGTTTATGATTAACTCATTAAGTCGCATACATTACGGGTAAGAGAACTGGGCTACCACAAGCATAGAAAGTGGCGTGCACAAGGCGATGATTGAGTTAAATATTCTTACTCCAGATAAGGGACGTTAAGACAGTGGGGTACTCCCGAGGCAAAATAATATACCCATTTTCATGAATGGAGGCACTGGGGCTATGAATTGGAGGCTCACTTTAAACTGGATGATAATTGTAGCGCCTTTAAGCGGAGGTATTGTCTAATTTGAGGTGGTAACTGCCACATCGTCACGAAATATTGAAGTCGCGGGTGTTTATTTAAAGAAAGAACTCCATAACAGTCTATAGACCAGATCGGATCTATAGCGATATACCTGTGATCGAGATGGTCTTGCTAGGTTTGGTTCAAATTATTTGGTCAACTTGATGGTTGATCGTAATCCGTCAGTCTGCTAATGCTATGGACTGAGATAGGAGTCAGGGAAACTAAACAGGAGCGTCGGGAGGATAGATCGGGATATTGCGTGTCTAAAAGCCTTCGGCCTTCTATTAACGATGCTACCAGGAATAGATTAATTTATTATCAAACAAATGATTTGCTTTCTTAAGTGTGTGATCTCTCTGTCGCAAGCCGATATTTAAAATGGAAATGTTTGGCTGAATGATGTGCTCTCACATTTTAGTAAATTATTCTTTCTCTTTGTCTCTCGAGTTTTTATCTTTTGTTATTATATATTTACTAGCTGACCCTGCAAACTTCGTCCCTCCCAAAATAAATTCTTTTATTGCCCAAAACAGGTCACATTATATATTTATTGTAATACGCTGCATGAAACAGTTATATAAAAATAACTAACTTACTATAAGTGTGTGGATCTATCTATCTAGTTCAAAATTTAATCGAAGTCGGTACGTTATTTAGGTGAGGCATACAAAGAATAACAATAAGAGGCCCGAATCATGGGTAGCGCTGACGAAGTTGTAGTTGTTGTACTCGCTCCAAAACAAAAACTAACAGACATACATGTTATATATGTATATATGTAGTTATAAACCATCGAATTAGCTGACTTACAGGTATCTTTTAAATGGGGAGGGTTGTCACGCCCTTTTTTGGTGAGTTTGTCGATATCGACTCTACGAACTTACCCACCAAATTGCATTCGTCTACGATCAATATGTACCTAAATAAAACCTCAATAAAGGTTTGCCACGCATACTTTTTGCTATATCGAATTTTTTTTCAAACCATCTAAACCTGATAAGCTTTCGAACAAAAAAAGAATGGTTAAAATCGGTTCAGTAGTTTAAGAGTTATAGGTATCACTTGAAGGGGGAGGGTTGTCACGCCAATTTTTGGTGGGATTGTCGATAACGACTCTACGAACTTACCCACCAAATTTTATTCGTCTACGATCAATATGTACCTAAATATTCAATTTTAAAGGTTTGCCACGCCCTCTTAACATTTAGGGATATGAAAAATAGATGTTGTCCGATTCTCAGACCTACCTGATATGCACACAAAATTTCATGAAAATCTGTCGATCCATTTCGGAGGAGTTTAACCACTAACACCGTGACACTAGAATTTTATATATTAGATATCTCCTTCCCTTCCCTTAATACTATTTATATCTCCTTCCCTTTTTCTTTAGTACGATTACAATGGATCTAATTAGGAGCAAGTAAAATTGTTGTCCCATAATGACCGATTATAGCGTAATTCCGTTTACTTGTTTACACTGTTTACTTTTTTATTGTGAATTGTTGCTAAAACTAGAAGAAGCATAACAGCTGTGTGAAAAAAGTACGTGTCAACCGAAAATAAGAATATTTTCCTTCTAAACAACAATTTGACCACAACAAACATTTAAGAAATTTAAATACATAATAATAATTAAAAATGTCAACAATAAATTTATTAAATTTAAATGTCGATACACTATTTGAACAACACAGTGTATTAGAAATTGATACGGTCCATAAGAAGATCCAAGAAGTAGTGGAAAATAAAAAAGAAGAGCTTAGAACAATGGTGGGGTAAGTAATTCAATGTAAATCTTTAGAAAACATGTACGTTTCATAAAAAACCATTGTTTATACCTTATTAGAGAACGATATCGAGATTTGTTGAAGGCTGCTGATACTATTACCTGTATGCAGGAGTCTACAAAGGCTTTAATTGAACAGGTAGACAACATTAGTGGAAATTGCCAAAATCTTAATGAACAACAATTGCTCGGCTTCAAGACTGAATCTGATAGTGCCGTTGAACTCAAAACAAGAAATGCAAACAAACAGTTAAACAACTACTTTAGTACCATGATACAAATAAAGTTGTTAACATCATTGCCCGAACTAATATGGTCCCAGTTAGATTTGGAACATTACTATGCCGCTACAGAGCTTTTTATATTTAGTCGTCATATTAGCACTGGTTTGCAATTGGATTCCAATAATCCACTCATGCAAAAACTACCTGTGGCTAAGAAACAATGGGAAATTATTAAGCCATTCCATATGACTATTAAGCAATTGGTAACATCAGCCTTGGAAAGAGAAAATTTAACGCCAGATCTTACGACTGATTGTGTTTTGGCATTGCTACAATTAGAGCGTTGCACTCTGGAGAGTACTCTGAAGACTTTCTTGAATTTACGCTGTACCGCTTTCTTGCATTGCTTAAAAGCTGAGGGTGGCCGTGTTAAGGAAAGAATTTTGGCAAGTCTCAGAGTATTGAACGATAGTTTGGATTTGGTTTCTAAATGCTTTTTAGGTAAGTATATAAATTGCGAATAATATCAAAACGATTTCAGAATTCATCAAAAGCCTCCCAGAATTCAATCCTGACTCTTTCACAGTTTGTGAAGGCTTTTTACTGTACAAACACTATCGTATTCATATAACTTCGTCGTGCACTTACCTATTTGCATTGTTAGTCGACATCCGCCTCAGAAATAAATACATTTTAAAAAAAACAAAGCAAGATGAGTGCACCCCCGCACAGTCAACTTATTTCTATTAAAAACCTTCTCCCAGGGTATTCAACCTGCTATTACAAAGAGCCAGACAGTCGCAAAGGAGGTGGTCTATCGTCTCATACTTCTCTTCATCTCCAGAAATACCCGCCGGCAGCCTGCCATCAGAATGTCTAATCAGAGCAATCGGTCTCAGGTTGTTTTCTGAATCCCAGTAGGGAGCCAATTCAATCACCGTCGATTGATGTCCAAAGACTCCCAGCTACATTGCGTCCCGATTTATTTTTCCAGCAACTCTGTTCCAGACTGATTAGGACCCACAACCATGTCAATCGAGGGAGATTCCAATCTCTCAAATGCGTTAGTCCTTCCATTCTCACGAATGGAATTGTTACACTGAATCAAACAGAAGCTATCCATATCCGGTTCAAAAGCTGGATTGCTACGGAATTCTTAGTCAAGAATATCCTACAAATTATAACACACCGATTGGTAGACCAAACATACAGCAGCACAGTTTGACTGTCAACGAAAAATGCTAAAGAATCCACATTAGGAGAAGAATGATCCGCTACGGCCTCCATAGCCTTTATTTATGTTTTATAACCGGTTGTTCTCACAAACTATATGAAACATTGACGATGAAATTATATAGAATAGATTGCTTTTATAAAATCATTAATTAGTGATCTTTTAGTTGTATTCCCCATAAGACTGATCACAGATTATACCATAAAAAATCTGTAAAAATATTTATTTTCTTCTTTATTTTAGATCAAAGCCCTTTGTTTACCAAACTTGAAGAATTTTCCGAACCAAGTGCTCCGCCTACCATAGTGCGTATGGCTAATGATGATGTACAATTTGCTCATCTCCTGCCAGATATAATTACAAATTTTAAGCCAAAATTTGATGCTGTTGTACTCAGCAAAGAAGCGATACGTTTATCATTAGAACAGTTTCTTTTAGACACTCAGCGTATTGCCAACAGTCACCTAAAGCAGCTTTTCGATTTAGTAACAAATATGAACAGCATACAAGAAATTAAAAATGAAGCCAATAATTTAAGGAAACAACTGAATTTGAGTGTTTTAAGAACTCAATGCCAATTAACAGAATCTCTAGACTTCTATGAGTTGCGTTATGTTCCTTTAATTAATCAACGTATACGAAATATCATAAATGATAGCTGGCGAAAAGCTATTAATGAAACTTCAACTTTATTGGAGAGCACTTTAAAGCAACCAGAAGTTTTAAACGTTAAAAATTATAGCTTATGGCAGGAGTATTCTTCAGATTTACCTGAAAGCTTAAATCAAGCCTTAAGTACGGATTTGAAATTGAAGAAATTACTTATGAAATCTAAAGGATACAATAGCCAAATAATTGAAATGATAGCAAATTTTGACGAACAATTAGCGGGCATTGTAAAAGAAATGGATGTTTTATTACAAGAACCCACAACAAAGTTGGAAGATAAACAGGCTTTGGTAGAGTTCCTGAAAGACACAGCCCAACACCGCATTACTGAGTTCATAACAAAAATAAAAAGCCTAGACTTGGACATGACTAATCGTCAGACTTTGCTATTTGTCACCCGTTGTTGTTGTGCCTTGATAGAACTTTGCCCTCATTTGAAAATGTGCTTCTGCCAATCGTCAGCTTGGCGTCAATTGTTGTCCACTGCAACGTCCAGTACAAGCTTAAATTATTGGCAGCGCATTTGCGGCCTAATTGAAGATGAAGTTTACCAATTTTGGCTACAAATAATAAAAGGTCTACTAGAAGAATTCAGCTGTGAACATTATTTAGCGAAAATATATACTAGTAATGTCATACTTGAAGATTTTACGGTAAGTTTTAATAAATTTTTTTTTCAATAATTTTCTTTATAAAACTAAGTATTATTTTTAGCATTGGGAAGTCATTACACTGGATCAAAAAGATGATCAAGATATGCCTGTGCAATCAACTTTTCGTGTGCCTACACAACCACGCATTTCTTTGCAGTCCTACTTACAAATGCTTATTAAAACACTAAAGGAAATAGTACCGGAAACTTTGCCTGCAAAAGTTTTGGATACTTTCAACCAACAGCTTTTGGATAAACTCCTCAATTATTATAAACAGCTGTTAAGTGCACATACAAATCTAACACAAAATGTTGCTTTACAACTTTATTTCGATATAAAATTCCTACAGAATTCTTTTAATATAACCAGAGAACAAAAAGACCAATTCTCAACTTTACAGAATGCTTATAAAGAATTCATAGATCCAATTGACTTTGAATTGTTTTCATCTCAGTTAATAGCAAATGTAAAAAGATCTGTAATGCGTTCCAATTGTCTTTTGGGTATATTGACTCCACTGAATATCCAAATTTCACAAACAGGCCAACAAATTCAAGAAAAAGATCCTAATGTATTGAGTTTGTGCTCTAGTGGTGCGACGACGTTATGGTTTCCACTTTTGCCGATCGTGACTGCATCTACGGAAACAACAACAACGCTTGCCAATAGAAAAGTAACTCCAACCACATCGCCTAAGGTAATTTATTTTCCTTTAAACCGACTTATGTTTGTTTTTATTTTAAATTGTAAAACTTATTTTTATTTATTATATTTTAAAGGATTATTATCAACCATAAAATTATATCGTTGTATGCAACAGTATTATTTCGGTAATAATAGTAATGTTTACAGTTTGCATGGCTTTGTTTTAAACTTTTTCATTTTATCTAACAAGCTTTAATATTCAATTTAAAAATTGTTTTATACCTTCCAAGAATTTTATACATTTTGCTAAAATATTTAAAATTTGTTATTCTGCTTTTAAACTGTAGTTACTTAAGCAAAACTGCTCTTTTAGACCTTCTGTACATGTTGAAAAAAAATTAGTTTTATATCCCAAGCTGAACCGAAGTTATAGCAAAAAGTGTTTGCGGCAATTAGATCATAGGACTTATGTCTTGAAAACTTAAATCGCATTTTGCCAAGTTCAAGTTTTTTTGAGATATGACTATGTTGCAATAAAGGAGCGATATGTTTATCTTCTCATAAAACTTAAATATTAATTAATGTTACGACATTAAATAATTATTCGTCAATATATGCTAGTAATCGGTCGATGTTTAATGAAACTGTGATGAATATCGAATACAGTCAAAATTTTTAGGACGCTCCATTTTCTTATTAAAATAGTTATAAAAGAACTATAATATAGTAATACATTTGCACTAATTTCCTAAGTTCTAATGTTGTTTAACATCGGTTAATGTTTTGTATAGACTCCGGTGTTGTCTAAAACTGATTTATGTACATCTAAATATTTTGTCAACAATATTTTGGCATACCGAATTTGGTATATCATACCATTCTGACTAGATTAATTCACAAAACTTATCACAATCTTAACTTTTTTCTGCAAATGTCCACGTTGAGGTTGACGACCCTTTCGAAATAGGTTGTGCTGTTTGAGAAGGGTCCATCATTTTTCCTCCGTCTCTTATATCCTTCCTTTCCTACCTCTTCTCCATTTCCAGTTTCCCCCTTTCCTTCACTATTCTCTCTCTTCCAGGGAGAATTTAGAATGGGTCATTTTGGACTTTGGGCATTGTACTTGTTCCAATGACAACTACACGTACGCAAACCTAATCTAACTTCCTTCTAATTGTTGTTTTTACTATATTCCACAAGTGCTTAGTCGGCTTTGGCTATGCTATTGATATTGTGATCTTCGAATAATTTCTTAATGCACTTGCAGTATATTTAGCATCGAAATTTGGAAGGATAAAAACATAATTCGTTACATTATAAATGCCTTGTATACGATATAGTGACCTAAACACCAAGTAATAATATTACCGCCGCCATAATTTATCGTGTTAAGAGTTTATCTATATTTTTTAATTCAGATCGAGGTCTTAATACAGTAAGGAGACCAATAAACAAAGTGTACAATCTTCAGTCCCCTCTTAAGACGGTAAAGCAAGGTGGCGGTAATATTATTATTTGGAGGTACTTTTCCTACTATGGTGTTAGGTCACGATACCGTGTACGCGTATAAGGCATTTAAATTTAAACAGAAGACCATTCTATGAAAATTGTCTAACATTTTCGCTCGATTATTACAAAACTGCAGAAATTAGTCAGGGTAACATCAAATTTAGTAAAAGCACGTACGATTTTTCTTTGATCGACTATTTTTATGCATTTAGAGAAGCAAGTTCAAATGTTATAAGGCTTTACTTTTCAAGCCAATAATGTGTACGTATGATTTTCTATTTTTCTGATGATCTATTTTTCTATAATAAAATGATCAAATGTTGTATGTTGCCTTAACAAATTAAAACATTTTATTCGTATTAATTCATTGAAAAATATGCATTTGAATGTTTTTCTTTTGCTGGCATTCCTTTTTTATAAACATTTTTTTCGAAAAATTGCGAGAAGTAACATTATTATGGTTATTAAAATTACTAAATATTTGTATTTATTTAAATTTTATTTGTTGGCTTTTGACAGTAAATTTACAATTTACTTTTAATTAAATTAACGCCAATATTTCTTTGTTTTTGTTTTAATCTCAGACAACACCTACGCGTAAATCAACCAGCACATCAACAACGACACGAAAGAGTGATACAAAAGCGAAATCTGGAGCAGCCTCATTCTTTGGCGCCATGTCCCAGGAATGGTTTCGATAAGCCAATTAAAAATTGCCAATTATTGACAATTTTATCACTGTTATTTAAACTACATATATGTACATGTAAAGTATTTATTTTTTAATCATCTGTATGATACACAAATGTGCAATTATTGAAATTGAATGAAATATTTTTTTAATTTTCATCATTTATTAAATCATTTTTAATTTTCTACCATTTCCATTAAGTATTAATACAATATTAAATATTTTTATTAATAAAAATAAAATAAAAAAAATTAAATATAATAAAAAAAAAAATCAACATTTTAAGCATACAATACAATGGTATATAAAAATTGAATCTGATAATTTTTTATTTTTTTGTTTGTTTTGCATTAATATCAAACTATTTCTTGCCACCTTTTTTACCGCCTCCACCACCACCTCCTTTCTGTTCCTGACCTTTTTTGCCGCCACCCTTGTCACCTCCACCACCGCCACCTTTATTTTTATTACCACCCTTATCGCCACCAGCACCGCCGCCACCGCCTTTTTTCTGCAATGAAAGCATATAACCAAGTATGTTTTTAAAAAGGTTAATTACCGTCTCTTTTATTTATTTTTATTACAATTTTTTTCAAGTGATAAAAAGAGCCAACTGTTAGTTAATGGATAATTTAGTTCGAGTATAATAATCAGAAAAAAAAGAGAACAGCAAAGTTTAAAGTTTATTTTTGTTTTTTTTTTTCTTGTTGTCTTAGAGTTTAGTTAGATGCCTTAAACTAAAGCAACATTTTCACTGTAAGAGTCAGTTAATTACACGCTTTTCCAAGTCAAAAAAAAGTTAGAAAAAAGAATTGAAGAATGTAGAGAAAAAATAATCATAAAATGCTTTTTATAAGACAGTGGTGAAAATCCTTAATGAACTGCAAACTTTTAGTATTTCCTTAAATAAATGAAGTTTACAAACAAAATTAAAAATATTTCTTAAGTTTTGATTGTATCAAATCAAAAAGGAAAAGAAAAAAGAGGAATGCATTTTTGTTTTGTTGATTATATGTATGAATAATAATTTACGGAGTATATTTGCAACTGTCATTGTTTCACAAAAGTCGATGTGACGTTTCCACCTACTAAATGCATTGAACTATCTAAGTTTCGGTCATCTTATACTCCAGTTCTATTTGCCAACATACTTGCTTCGGTCACGTCCTGTTGACTAGGTACCTATAATATGTATACCGTATCATGTCTGGATTATTTATTAATCGCCTTGATCCCGTATCACAAGAACGTATTGTTACGAAAATGGAAATGGTGTTGTTAAAATAATAAGCAAAAGCTCCAAAAACAACACAATGGACTTGATCACGCATAACAACAAAAGCTCCAAAAACAAAACAATGCAGTTGTTCACGTGATCAACGAATGAGTAAGCATATAGCAACAAAAACAACAGGGCTTGTTTACAAGATCGATGAATAAACAAAAATATAGCAACAACGTCCGTGTATAAAAAATATAGCAGAAAGACAAACAAACAAAACAACAACAACTCTGCCTGGACGAAAGTAAACAAGATACACGAACAACAAAAATGGAAACAAGTTGTTTACATTTTTGGATTGTTCCCGAAGGTCGTTATCATCCTTCAAGGGCATTCATCACACTGTTGATCCAGTGATATAAAAGGCAAGATAAAGCGAGCAACGATTCAGTTAGAATTCAGTCAGTCGTGTATGAAGACACGTTATTCTCGGAATTCGAGTTGAGTTAGTCGTGTGACGACGTCGCGTTGAATTGAGTGAGAATTCAACCAGTGGTGTGTGAAGATACGGGATCGAGTTATAATTCAGTCAGACTTGTGTGCAGACAAGTTGCGTGAAGAAAACAGTTGTTAGTGTGGTGCTTACAAAAAAGGTTGTGAGCAAAGAAGAATAACTAACAAGTGTTGTTGCTTATAAAAAGGTTGTAAGCAGAGAAATATCACGAACAAGCACATATTGAGAAAGTTATCATTGTATACGTAGAATAAGTTCGAACAGTGGCACAAAAGTTGTGCAGATAATAAAGAATTGACTTAAAATTAAACACATATTTATTTTAATTTTATTTGCAATCTATGAACTCATATTTTTAACGTTTTTAAAAGGTAAAAACGTAACAGTATTAATAAAACATTGGTTTATCAAATACACAGGTCGACACAAAAGAAAATAAATAACCCAAGAATCAGATCAGACTTTTCTAAAGGCTTTAGCGTAATGGAAAAATTCTGAGATCGGATTGCGACCAAACTACCAAAATCTTTTGGAAAAGTATTGTCTTGTTTTGGGGTTAAAAATTGTTAGCCTGTGACCTATTCGAATATGTACAGCCAAAACCCGTGTTTTTTACACTTTCATCTAAAAAATCCAGAGTGATGGAGCAATACTGGATTATTTACAAGACAAACCTAAAGAAACAGCGACTTCCTTTGAGTGACTTCCTTTCAGCAGTACTCTGGCAAAATTTCTGACAATAAATAAAATTGGAATAAAAATATTCTTAATTTCCCTTTCGGAGTTGACGTTTAAACTGTAGATCTCACCCCTCATGGATAAAATTAATACACATGGGTGGTGTGAGAAGCTAGGTTGTAATCGTGACTAAAGCGCTGTAATCACCAATTAAGAAGAAGCAAATAGTCCCTGAGAAGTCTAACGGAATTTGAGAACATTTTTGCCGTACAGAAATTCGGGAACGGATGTAATTTCTTCAATTCTACATTTTGGGTATATCGACAGCATAGTGAAGAGCTAGGGCGATGTTTATCCTAAAAGTGGGGAGAAAGTATACAACATACCCAAAATACTTCAGGTCAATTAGTTTCAATTCTATTATGTTGAAAGAGTCCTTAAACGTGAGGATGTGAATTCCTTTGATTGGTTATTAAATAGAACGATTATAGTAGATTCTGTTATACCCAGGCGAATGATAAAAATCATATACACTAGATCTGCAGATACGTATTCAGAACACAAATACATAATAAGCTTTATGCATGGGCTATCTGAGGCGGCCATTTACTGCCAAGACTATGCAGATGATACAGTTTTGATGGCTAAAAGAACATTTTTCGAGAAAAGGATTATTTATTTTCCAAGGATTATTATGTATATCGTGATGGTTAAACCAAATCTAATAACAGCTAAGATGGAGTTCGAAAAGATATGGAAACTAACTAACATGAAGTAGTATAACTGGCGGAATGAGAACTTCTCTAACAATGGCACTGTATACGCTGTTAGATTTGTTTCTGTTGCCCATGGTAGTGACGAACAGAGCTTTTATGGCTATGGCGAGAAATATGAGAAACAAGTCTAATACGGGTTTCATTAAGGAGTTTTGCGACCTGGTAAGCTCAGTGTCCTTCTTTAACAGCCTCCAGGATAGAATTAGTAGACTATGATTTTATTGAATGAATGCTTCGCAATAAAACTTTGTAACAAAATTCAATAGATTAGCCGCCTAGAGGCTATTTATTCCTTCAAAAGAGGATACATTCTGTAGTGCACGGATGAATATTGGGATACGTTCAGAATATCGGAATGTTGTCAAAGAAATTCAAATTTTTTCATTTGGCGGAAAGTCAGAATGGAGCAACTGTATTGTTGCGATTTCCTTGAAGAAGTACGGTCAAATGTTGCCGTTACTCCACAATCCGCACCAGCAAACAATGCAATTTTGAGAGTGCATTGGACTGCCTCTATCATTTCACATCAAATTCGATAATTCTGTTTGTTCAGCTAACTATTGAACTTCACCGCTGAAGATAATTTGACGATTTTTCCATATACTTTCAATATACATTTCTCACCCAGTACGAATTTTGAGCGTTGTTTGTTAGTGAAGTCGCCGTAGTCTAGTAGGTAGTCTGTTGGCTTATTAGACTAAAGGCCCGAATTCAAATCGCAGGTCAGACATCAAAACGAAATATAAAAAAATATTTCTTCGGCGATTTCCTCTCAGCAGATTTCTGGCAAAAACTCGGAGAGTAAATAATATTGCCATGAAAAGCTTCTCAAAAATCTGTCGTTCGGAGTCGACTTTAAACTGTAGGTCCCGCCACTCATGTATAAAAATTAACGCACACAACATAAGTGGTATGAGAAGCTAGGTCGTAATCCTGACTGACGGGTTGTAATGACCAATGAGGTAGGTAGGTAGCAGAGATCAGCAATGAATCGTTTTTCCGCTACTCATAAGCACTCATGCAATTTTGAGTATGAGTAAATCAACAGGATTGAAATTCAACTACTCTGATTCATTCGTACTCGCTACAGCATTGATTTATAAGTATAGGTTACAATGAGTATGAGTACAACGTTGACATCAAACTCACAACATTCGAAATGTGTTTGATTCATACGCCTACTCATTCTGATTCATAAATTTAGAAAAATACTTATAATACTTATAAGTGATTCGAGTGGCTCGAATCATTCATCAAAATTTACAGCCTTTGTTATTGTTGCATATACAAACAAAGAAGAAAGGAAAGACAAAGACAACAAGCAAAGCATACACACAATCTTCTTGCGAGTATAGTAGTGTTCGTACGCGAATCATACTTATTTTGTGCTTCGTGTAAATGTTAAGTAGAGACGAGTCGAAGTCAATAACATCATGCGTATTGTTAAGTACGAATACCACGAGTACTTCCAACTTTGAGTATGAGTAGTATGAGTATCATATTAAAATAAGTATGAATGCGTATAAGTATCAGAAATAATAAGTATGACTCGAATCTACTCATCGTTTTGAATACTCGTTGCTGATCTTTGGTAGGTAGGTAGGTTTGTTGTTTGGTAAACTTTACTGAGCACTTTTGGTATTGCCACATGTCACGAATATTGTTTTTATATCAAAAAAATATACAGTGAGAAACCAAATAAATCACCCATTACAACATTTTTAATTTTCATACTTCATTACAAGTATTCTGCAATATTTTGTTCGATCTTATGTGTGAGTAAGTCATTGTAAATTATTTTCTTTTTAAATTCAATGGTAAATGCTTATATAATTATCCAATAACACTTACTAATTGAAATGAAAGAAAAATTTAATATTTATTACAATATTTCATTGCAAAACACAAATATTGCTTACATTGCCACCACCGCCTCCACCACCACCTCCACTACCGCCTCCGGAACCACCACCACCGCCCTTATTTTTGCCCATTATTTAAGGAATTTAAATATGTTTTAAAAACAAAAAATTTGATAAATTTATTGTGTTATTTAATTGATAAGAAAACAAATTGCTTTCAAACTAAACACTTTCGCTAAAAGAAAACCACTAAAATATAATTAAAGAAAACTAATAAGAGTCTTTTCTCATACATACATATGAGTCTTTTCTCTTGTTTGCTAATTTTTTCTTTTTGTATATTTTCTACATTTTTATTTTAATTTTTTGTTTTTTGCAATTTCATAAATAACAATTTTCAAGAGCAAGTGCAAGGGAGAAAATTCGAAATGAAAATCTGTCGGAAAGTACAAGAAAATCATTTCAAATTCATTTATACTCGCATACCCATCCAAAGTACGTAAGAGAATGCGCACGTACGTACATATGTATACTTGTAATAGAAGACATAAAGACAGGGAAAGTGAAAAAATAATTTGAAAACATTTTAGTTTTGTTTTTGAAAATATTTCTTGGGATTTTCCTATTTATTTTGCAGTGCATTTTTGTTTTCAAGTAAAAGATTTCATACATTTCGGCTTTTTTTTAATAAGAATTTCCTTTTAGAAAATAAAAATTAAAATGACAATAACGTTACAGGCAGTACACGAAATAAATGAATAGAAAATTCAGTTCACTTCATTTGAGATCAGTATGGCGTCAAACCGATCGTGCAGGATATCCAATGTGGCTTGAGCTTAATGTCACGCAGCGTAGATCAGTTGAAAACACTTGTGGTTGGTGTGTCGATCATCCAACGAAGGCCAAAAGAATCATCGAGTTATTTTGCTCACTATTAATAGTAATGGCTTGGCCAACATCGTTCTAAAAAAAATTATACCGATGACGTCTCCTCTCATCAAACAGTGACTTTTTCAAGATGCAATGGACACTCTTGGATCTTATGTGGATTGGTATCGTCCCAAATTAAACAATTTTTTTTTGGTTATCAAAAAATATCTGTCGTTCGGAGTCGACATTAAACTATAGGTCCCTCCACTAATGCATAAAATTAACACACACAACATGAGTGGTGTGAGAAGCTAGGTAGTAATCCTGACTGAAGGGTTGTAACGACCAATTATGTATGTGTGTTTGTTTTGTTATCATAGGCCTCATCGCTAAAGATGATTTTTCGACGAGCTAAATGTTTCAGAGCACATTCAGTGAACTCACGTCGTTCTCCAAAGCTGTTTATCTTTGCTTTCTCCATTAGTAGAATTTTGTAGGCTAAGTACTGGCCTGCGAAAGCCCGAGTTCTAGCAGATCTTACGGTTCGCCGACATACGGGTGTTAGTTGTTTGATTAGTGAGCCAGTGGACTTGAATTTATTTATCACATTACGAATAGTCCAATCGGTAGGACGATTATGGCAATCGTTAATTGAGCGAAGCGGACGGTACGTTGTCTGAACAGAACAGCCAATTTGATCAAAAAATTTTATTATTGAGTGTGATTAGCCAAAACAGATTGAATAAAGGATTGAAAGATATAACTTAAACAAGATGGTCGTTAACAATTGTTAAGGTTTGTAACTCCCTGTTGAAATACCTGAAATTTATCCCTTAATACATAGGCTGCCTTCCAAAATGTATCAGTGCAAAGTTTGTATGCAGTTCTACTACGGTATTTAAATTATGTAAATATGCATAGTTACCAAACAATGCAAATATGTGTTTTGTTTACATTTACAATACAAAACGTACGCACTGCAACGCGTCATATTACATCTGTGGGTCGGCTATTCTCCTATTTTTTGTGTTTTAATTGTGCGCGCAAACAAACGAATGTCAAAGCATCAACTACAAATCCGATGCCTGATTGCTTTTTGAGTGCGTTAAAAATACACATTGACGACATTTTGAAATAGAATACTTCGTATATATTTTGTACAGCGGCTTTATGAAACACGATACTTCGTTCAAACACAAAGCAACTAACATTTTGGAAGGCAGCCATAGTGTCGACAAAAGTGGCAAGAAGTTCTAGTTAAAGTGGTTGATGCGTACGAATCGAATACAGCTGAAGACAAACATTAATTCATTGTGATTATTTCGAATTGAAAGCAAATAAATAAATTAAGAGACTTGATCCTTACTTACTTAATTCAGTATAACTCTTTAGTCATGCTTATGACCTAGCTTCTAACACCATCCATGTTGTGTGTGTTAATTTTATCCGTGGCGGGAGCTACTCATGTAAGAGCGGTGTGAAAAGCTAGGTTGTATGTCTGGCTAAAGAGTTGTAACGTTCAATTAGGTTAAGTAGGACTGCCCATTTATTGTGGCATTATTCAGCGTTAAATATTGGCTGGAAACACATCAGCTATGTGGATTCAGTATCATAGTATGTTGAGTAGGAATATTCGCACATGAAGAAGACAAGATTTCAGCCATAGCTTCAATATTAAATATGATAAAAAAACACCGAAGAGAGTTTCATGTAACATGGAAATTAGTTGGAAATAGATTATTTCTTATTTTATTTCCATGTTAATGATGTGTTTTACTTTGCTAATAATAATACCACAAAAATGCCAACATGCATTTTCAAATCAAATTTTATAAGATTGAAATTATTTTGCTTTAAATTAAAATCGTTCATAAAATTCATGCTGTTTATTGCATTAGAAGCTTGCTTTTGGATATTTTTTTTTTTAAATAACACTTTGCTGTGGTTAAACAGTGAGTTCAATATTGGTTTTTTTATGTTCCTGATTATTTAGATGAAATTCAAAGTATACAAACTACTTCACTACACTCGTGGAGCTTTTAAATGTGAAGTTTTGTGGTTAGAACGTCAAGTGCAATGTAGATGACCAGTTTAAACAATATTTTTGGATTTTAAAATACAAACAGCACATCGACCAGTACAGCACAAGGTTGAAAATAAATTTTTATCAAGTAATTGGTTCGACTACATGATATCTTATAGTTTTATCATATAGGACAGCAATCAGTTGATGTGGAAATCTTCTCTTTATCTGCTTATCATGGATTTAAAAAATGTATTTCAATAGAAATCACATAGAATCTCAAACTATCATACTTAGACAAAGATAATGAGAGCCATGATGGCAAGTACAATGCACTCACAGGTTATTAGATCATTCGTGCTTGTCTTAGAGAAAAAGAAAAGGAAGAAAAGAAAGAGATAGAAAGAATATTAACAGCGAAACAGAGAACAAATTATCCAGCTCAATCCCATTATAAACCTTAGGACAGCCTTAATGTAGTCTTCCGACAGAGAGGGGGAAAAAATCTCCGATCCTGAGAGACTAACCTGATTCGGTCCAAAAGCTCTTATAACCTCCTTACAGTTACACACTATTTGAAACTTACACTAGAGCGATCCTAACAGCTTTCAATGAGAATCTTGTATTTGAACAAGCAAATCTAGTTACAGTCTCAAGAGATAGAAAATATGTTCGCCTAAAAGAATCTATAATAGAGCTCCAGTATTATATCCTACTCCAACACCATCCAGCTTCAACCCACCCGAGAAAATGGGAATACAAGTCTGAATGTGAAATCCAAAATCATAAGGCCTTATCCGGAATGGGAATCTTTAAACCATAGTGAAACATTGCCTCCAGCACACTATATTCGGTGATTCGATTGAGAAGTCCGTTACCAACTATTTGAGAAAAGGCATTCAAAATATCGGAGAGACCGTTTGTGTACAATTTCTAGCAGCCCGATTCGGTCGGGTGTATGGTACTACAAGTCACTTAACGTACAGGTCACACGCTGACGACAAGCTTCTTCTTACTTCGGCGTCTCTCCCTATGTACTGTTACGATCAATAGCAATTTGTTATTTCTGGAATAAACCTATCATTCTACTTGTGCAGAACTTCTGTGTTTTTGATTGTAGGCCTCGACAACAGATATCACAACAAATTACAATCTGAAGGTGCAAGGTTCAGGTAATATGATGGATGAATCAAAATATTTCCAGCCAATTTCTTTTAGTTTCTGTCGAGTGATCAAAGATGTGCTTGTTTGCTCTAGCTTTTTCATGGTGCAACGTAATTACATTTTCAGTTAATCGATTCTGGTTATATTAAGTCGAATTAATTGCTTCAGGTTGCAGAAGCTCATATCCAGTCCAATCAAACACACAGCATTGGTTTGGATACCCTAAATATAATACATTGATGCTATTGATTACAATGTATTCTGTTGTCGACCATGGTCAATTTTTAATATCTTTTAAATATTTTCTACTATCAATTACGTAGAGCTTTATACGAAATGCACTTTAGTCGTGTATGGTTCATATAATGAAATGTGATAAAATTTGTTTGCTCGCTGCTAACAAGTTGGCAGAAAATAAAGTAGAAAAACTAAAAAAAAAACATACAGCAAATGAATAGATATTAGGGTGTACACATAGCTGCCAGATTTGACGATTTATCGTCATTTTGACGATTTTGTGCTCCAAAAATATCACATTGACGATATGACGATTTATGCCCGATTTTTGGAAATGAATAATTACATCATATTCTTTACTTTAGTACATTAAAAGTCACTTTCAGATTTGTATTTATTTTGCAATTGTTACTATTGGAAATTTATGTTAGTAACAACAAGGACTAAAGTACAGTAGGACCTTGATTATCCGTGATTCGATTATCCGGCAACATCAATTATCCGGGATGGAAAAAGAAAATTTTTTGCATCGACTTAATTTTATTTTGGATCGACTTAAATTTTTCTGCATCGTTTAACCTTGATTACCTCTATTATCCGTGATTATAAGCAAAAATTTGTTTCTATTATTTTGGACAAACAAGCGAAAAAGGGGAATTCCCTCTTTAGTATACGAAATCCTTATATACTGTTCACTGTTTTCTGACAAAATAATTTTTTTTTATATTTTTGAAACATTTATGAATATAAAATCCTTGAATTATTTAGTTTTTATTTAAATATGGACATATTCATTTATTAATTAATAAAAATATCTATTAAAAAAATAGCCAAAATTGGTACTCAATTAACCGAGAAAATCGATTATACAGAATGCTTCCGGTCCCGACCATTACGGAAAATCGAGGTCCCACTGTATTATATTTTTAAATTACTTATTTACGAACACACCTGTGATGATTTTTCTGTATTTTATGATTTTTAATTCCTTAATAGCGAAAAAATTATAACTCCTAAATCGGCCTATCCTCGTAGTTGAGCATAATTTATCATTTGCCGTTGCAGACAATTTTAAAAATTCGATTGTAGCTTCTAATGTTACCAACGGAAGGACAAAGGCAAGTGACATTATTTTTTTTTCGTACGACCAACACTTAGGGTATGGCCCCTACTCATACAGTGCATTGTGTTGGAACTAGGAAAATATGTTATGGGAAGGAGGAAAAAGGGAGCAATGTTTATGGACACTACGTTTGAAATCTTTTATACCATAAGTAACAGGAAAGACATCTGCAGGAAGGGAGTTTAACATACGAATAGCCCCACCAAAAAACGAATTTTGTTTGTAATGCAGTGTGTGATCCACTGGCCAATGGACCACATACTGATGTGCTGGCTGAGAAAGACGAGTGTTACGTAGGAATACATGATTTTCATGAACAAGTCCCCTTATTTCGTTCGAGCAAAATCCGTTGTAGTAGCGATAGAACAGCGAAACACATGCCACATTGCAACGATGCTCCAATGAATCAATGGAGTCATTAACGATCTACTACGGTCTCTCCTGTACATGGTCGAGAAGCCTCAAAATAGACATTGAGGCACCGACCCATACATAAGAGTTGTATTCCATTTTCGGTCGGTTATAAATGGTGTAAATAGTAAGAAGATCAGATGAAGTGAAGTAAATACAATAAATATTGCACCGTCTTAAGTAACCAAGGCACTGAAAAATGTGTCAGTTCTAGCGAACATCACACTGAATTTCCAAGCCCATAAGATCTTCTAATTCCCTAATATTTCACCACACATGGGTATAAATGATGCAATATTATTGCTGCTTGACATTGACTTTATATGTTTTTGTTTTTAAAAACTTTAAATTTATTTATCTTATCTGACGATTTTTTACGATTTCAATGAACGCCTTTGACGATTTTGACGATTTGATGTTTCATTTATCTATGGTTGTACATGTGATACATATGTCGTAACATAGATTTGTTTGCAAGTTATTTGACTGCTGACTCTATTAAATTTCTGTGGTCTTCGAAAGTCGAGTTAGTTTATGCTTCGCTTAAAAAACATTTTGCTCCACCTTTAATATTCACAAAATCTCCGAATTAAATCATTTGTGAATAAACTGTTTTGATATTCAAGGTTTTGATAGCAAAATCATTAAGAGTACACCGCATGTTGATAATACTAAAGAAAAATGGTGTTTAGAGTGCAAAAAAAGGAACTCTAGTCCAATAGCGATTTGTTTCACACAACACAAGGAAATTATGAATAACCATTAACTTGTGAAATATTAAGAATCAAATAATCTGATCAGTGAAAAGTAATACGGTTTCCATAAGGGCTGTTGACGTTATTCTCTGTAAGATGGAACCAATCCATCCAACGATTGTAGCCTTAGACATTTCCGAACGGAAAATATGGACAATCTCCTAATGAAGGCGCTCACATAGTCGCCGATATAACAACGTTTTTACTATAAATTAACCAATTGTTGAGTCATACTGGAATACAAACTCAGCTTTGAAAAGAAAAAGTCATTCTTTGGTGTGGATTTTTTGGCTGGCGACGTCATTGATCCATATTTCTTTGAGAACGATGTTATCCATTCCATCACTGTTAACGACGAGCACTATTGGTCTATATTACTATCACTATTGGTCGTTCTTTTGACCTCAATTGCATGATCTGGACACCAACGGAAATAGTAGAGCGCTAGTTGATAAACAGCCTATGGCCATTGGATATTCTACACGAGCGTATTGAGGGTATAATCACTTCACGTGAAAGTAATGTGTCATCCGTTAAATTCAACATGATTTACGAGCCAGAGCAATTTGACATTTTGGATGTGACACTGACATTCGGATCAGAGATCAGCAATGAATCGTTTTTCCGCTACTCATAAGCACTTTTGAGTATGAGTGAATCAACAGAATTGAAATTCAACTACTCTGATTCATTCGTACTCGCTACAACATTGATTTATAAGTATAGGTTACAATGAGTATGAGTACAACGTTGACATCAAACTCACAACATTCGAAATGTTTTTGATTCATACGCCTACTCATTCTGATTCATAAATTTAGAAAAATACTTATAATACTTATAAGTGATTCGAGTGGCTCGAATCATTCATCAAAATTTACAGCCTTTGATATTGTTGCATATGCAAACAAAGAAGAAAGGAAAGACAAAGACAACAAGCAAAGCATACACACAATCTTCTTGTGAGTATAGTAGTGTTCGTACGCGAATCATACTTATTTTGTGCTTCGTGTAAATGTTAAGTAGAGACGAGTCGAAGTCAATAACATCATGCGTATTGTTAAGTATGAATACGACGAGTACTTCCAACTTTGAGTATGAGTAGTATGAGTATCATATTAAAATAAGTATGAATGCGTATAAGTATCAGAAATAATAAGTATGACTCGAATCTACTTATCGTTTTGAATACTTGTTGCTGATCTCTGATTCGGATGTGCTCCACTTGCAGCGGGCATTTCAACAATTTTATATTCCACATATAATGGCATCAACAGGTTTCCCAATAGAATAAAAAGTTTCTAATATAACTCACATTATTTAAATTCAAAGATAAGAAGCGCTTAAAAAATACCCGATAAATTGAAGCCAATTATTATTCGAGTGTTGTTTAGCTTTGCCGGTTGTTAACTGTTTTAACATTTCAACATTTTTTATATATGTACGTGCAGCTTGTACCGCCCTAATATAAATCACAACATGAAACTGACTACGGGTAGTCATGGCGATGCCGTTATTATCGGCTTTCGTGATGATGATGGTACCGATAATGATCATTATTATTGCATTGCTATGCGATTTTAGTTTTGTGAGCGGACGTATAAGTGTAATTAGTTCAGATTTTGGCGAAGGTGAACAATTTTAAAAATTTCTATGCAATTTAAGCAACGATTTTATAATTTTTTTCTTTTTTGCTGTAAATATTTCTGTGTATGCAAAGAAGACAAGGGCAAAATAAAAAAATACCTACGAATGCCCTCAACGATATACTACCAGTTTATACTATAATTAGCTGTCAGTATTACAAGTCAAAATATGATATTGTACTTTAACTCGTAGTTGGGCGAGTATTTGAAATAGAGAGGGCGAGGTATACTGTCTGTTTGTTGGTTGTCATGATATTTTCAACAATTTGGAAATTCAGTGTTTACTAAATACCCATGTATTATTTTAATATTATCCAAGCCAAGTTTTGGGTACGCAGAACAATAACAGCACTTTAGATGCCGGTAATTGTAAATTGTGAAAATGAAAATTACTTGTTTGCACATGAACAGGTAAAATGCAATAAAACACTTGACAAAATGTTCATGGAATTCCAAAAACTATATTGTTTATAAGGGAATTTTAATAACATTTTGTAAATAATTTAAAACTGAATTTAAAGACGTTTAATTATTAATAAATAAAGTTTTTAATAATTTATTTAATGAAATAGAATAATGGAAATCAACTATATGGAATAGAAAATAGTAAGACTGCAATATTACTTGTAATTAAATAAAATACCCTCGCTTCACAAGTGAGTACTTATTCAAAATATTGATGATAATTGAGCTTTTGTAAGTTTGGAATGGCAAAATATTCCATAATTTCGACTGGTTACTTTCTCTGTTGAAGGATCATAGTTTACGAGAGTAGTCAACGGTGGTAACACGCAGGGTGGGTATCTCTTATTAATTTTTGAGAGTTTTGCAACTAATTAGCTTCTTATAACATTGCTATTGCAGCGTTTGGTATTTGTCACCAGAGATTATGAAGTCATCATCGTCTAGTAGATAGTGTGTTGGCTTATTAAACGTAAGGCCACGGTTTAAAACCCAGGACAGACATCAAAACGAAAAAATTAAAAAAAATATTACTTCGGTGACTTTCTCTCAGCACATTTCGGGCAAAAACTCTCAGAGCAAATAAAATTGCAATGAAAAGTTTCTCAAAAATCTTTCATTCGGAGTCGACTTTAAACTGTAGCCACTCACGTATAAAATTAACACACGCAACATAAGTGGTCCATAATCCTGAATGAAGGGTTGCAATGACCAATTATGTATATATTATCCGAAGTCGCCGTAATCTAATAAGTAGTGTGTGTAGTGTGTTGGCTTATGAGACGAGAGCTCGTGGTCTGACCTCTAGCTCAGGCATCTTGAACAAAATGTGAAATATTTCTTTCGGCGACTTTCCCTCAGCAGTCTTCTGGTAAAAACTCTGAGAGTAAATAAAATTGAACACAAAACTTTCTCAAATCTGTCGTTCGGTCCCACCTCTAACGAATAAAAGTAACACTTACAACATGAATAGTGTATGTGGACCGAGATCTGATAGCTAGCTTCTAGCTTAAACATGTCTTTAACCGATGACAAAAGACAAAGTCTAACGGCATCAAATCGACAGTTGACATCACCTCCATGTAGGCTTGCCAGATTCCGATTCGCAAAAAGCTGGACATTGGGTTTTAAAAAGCTGGACAAAACAAAAAAAGCTGGACATAAAAAATACTCAGAAAATTTTAATTTTGGTTTTGTGTAAATAATTTTTATTAAAATATAATTTTTATTAAAGTATAACAAATATACAATCAGTGTTGGCTAACATGATTTGACAAAGTTAACATGAAAATTATTGCACAAGTTATTGCAGCGTACCAAAAAAATTTCTATTTAGCTGGACAAATTAAATTTTAGCTGGACAAGCATCAAAAAGCTGGACAATCCAGCTAGGCTGGCAACCCTACCTCCATGTGATATATTTATATTTCGTTGTGTTGATGTCTGAGCTGGGCGATAAAACATTGCGTTATTGGAGTTTATGTTAGACTATGAACTTTAAACGATTTTTATTAGGCCAATTTGGAAAATGAAATTATTTATCGATTGTGGAAATAAATCGGTAGCGCTTAAATAAATGTAGACTACATTTCTTCGCTTTTCAGGAACACTTTACATAATTTCTAAAGTTTTTATGTTATTTGAGAGCAGTTCGAAATAATTTTTTCGAATTTAATTTATCAACATTTTTTGGTGCATTCATATCCTTAAAAACTAATTTTAAAGCGCAATGCTTTCAAAAATTACTTCAGGGAATTGTGAAAACCTAAAGCGATCTTATGCTTTAACATTAAAATTGCACCGAACATACATATGTATGTATGTACATATGTTCCAGCGAGACTTTCCGGCTCTATAGTGTATTTGACAACAACTATAATTTAAGCATTTAATATGCAGCTAAGCAGACAAAAAGATCATTTTAAAAAAGTTAATATGTACGGTATAGAATAAGACTTTTGCGAAGCACACGGAGAAACGGATAAAAAGTAAACTTAAATAACAAGTGGCGCAGACAAACCAGTTTAAATAAAATTACACCAACATTATGGTATATAAACTTGTACAAAAGTACAAAAATAATTTTAGCAGGAATTGAATAACACAGAGGGGAGGATATATTAATCTGTAGGGAGCAGCTGAATAAGATTTCGCTGTAAAGTGCACAGTCTTTTTTCGGTGAATTTTTCAAGAGTTTTATAAGGTTTCCTTTCCGCACCACACTAAACAAACACAAAAACACACCGAAGAATGATGAGGGAAAAGAAACGATTACCTTTTTCGGAAAAATAAATACAACGAAAACTTTAATTAAGTTTTGGTTTAATTTTCCCAACTGACTAAACTGACATCTTGAACTAAAACACATGAACATGTGCAAATGAAAAAGGATTCCTTTACGAGGATATAGAATAGAACAGAACAGAATAGAATGGCATAAAACGTAAAAGTGGCGTAAAATAAATACAAACTAAAGGGAGTAATAAAAAGACATACATACGTTCATACGTATACTTAGATGGTGTTACTGAATTAAAATTAACAGTTACAATATTATTAAGAGTACAGTACCTACTTGTGGTTACATTTGATTCACTCATAAAAATAAATTGAATTTGAATGATTTTCGTTAAGATTTAGTGTTAATAGCTTTTAGTATAGGTGGGGGGTAATTCATGCCCTTGTTAATAATACTCTTATAAAGTAAGTTTAATTATTTTTTTAAAAATGGGAATCAGCAACAAATATAAATGAGAAGTTCTTTTATTGTGTGGCTTAGAACTATAAGATGGATAGGCTGACTGATAATGCCATTAGAAACTCGGATATCCGTCACTCCTTCTGTAGGTGGAGCACGTCCGAAAAGTCCAACTTTCAGGACTCTGCCACTTAAATCACGCTGAATTTGTCTGACAGCATAGGTTATGTTGGCTTTGCTGACCACGTGGCTTGTGGCTTATTTGCATACACCAGAGACTAAGGAAAACCTCATGTGAGATGGTGCTGACTGAGTTTGTTCAAAGTAGGATATTCGCACAGAATATATTAAAAGTTCTGTTCCAATAAATATCACTGCCAACAGGTTACACGCCACTATCATTCAAAAATCTGTAATGACTCTAACAACCATAGTGTTTTTGTTTTTGAAGTTCTTGTGATTCTTATGATATGCGTTTCATAATATCAATGAAAGCGACGCAATGCTTGTAAGACTCTGCTGGAGTTGTATGGATGAGAAAAGGACTAAATCCCATGACCATAGGAGCCGCTCAGTGCACAAATCGATTAACTCCATAAAACAAAAAGTAGAGAAATGCGATGAAATAATGGAAATTGTTTTTTAAAATTCCCTTTACAAATATATATTGTAGAGTACATAAATACATATCTGTGGCATTAAATAATAATAGTAGCTGCAAATTGATTATAGTTATCATTCAACGGTTGCTGGTGGTGCATTTGAATTGCGTTATTGAAACGATTTACATAAGAGTATGGAGTTAATAAAAATGTCTTCTGAATTAGTTATTATTCAATAGCCCCAAAAATTTTGTTGTTTAATGGTGTTAACCTTTACTATTCAGGAAAGTTATAATAAATATAAAAAGTTATGACTATCCCAAGTGCTTTGACACTTAAATTTAAGATTTTCCAAAAAGTGGAGTTAATCACTATGTGCACTAAACGGCTCATATATTGAACAATTCTTACAGGCCACTGTCTTAATTGAAAGCATATCTAAAGATTTGTCATAACTTTTCCAAATAACTTCTGTAGGTCTGAGACTATTCATCTTTCATCTCATGTGCCAGCACCGTGGTCTGGCTATAACTAAGTGATGGTTGTTAACCTATCATTTTGTGTTTTCCTTGATTGAAATCTTCAGTATAAAAATTGTTGAAGTCGCTGTAGTCTAGTAGATAGTGTGTTGGTCTATTAGACGTGTGGCCAGGGTTTTCAAACTTCAAGTCAGACATCTGCAACAAAATGAAATATGAAAAAGGTTTCTTAGGCGACTTCATCTCAGCAGACTTCTGGCAAACATTCTAAGAGTAAACAGGAACTCGGTTTTTCAAAAATCCGTCGTTCGAAATCGTCTTTAAACTGTAGGTGCTGCTACTTATGGATAAATTTAACACATATAACATAAGTGGTGTGAGAAGCTAGGTCGTAATCCTGGCTATAGGATTGTAATGCTCAATTATGTATGTATGCAGTATAAAAATTGTTGCAATAGCTAGATTTATTTTGGATCTGGTTTGGTTTCCCATAAGGAATCTTACATCCCCGTATTGAATATTAATTGTGGTATTACAACTCTGGTCTAAGTGATACCTTGCTCTTGAATGAGGGTCTGTCAGCTAACCTTAGCTATATTTGATGGTAAGATAATTTAATAATAATTTAAAAATTTATCGTTCGCCATTTCTGACTTCAAAACTAGACTGTAATCGAGTAGACTGATTAGTTTAGAAATTTTCAGAGAAGATATCACCACTAAAACCTGTATTGGAGTTAAAGGCTTTTTCAAAGACTTTAATCAGTGATAGGTAGGTAGATTGTTAACAGTCTTCTATCTGCTTATCTAAGTCATATGGTACGCATGGCCTATTCTTTTCATATGTAAAGTTTCTTAAGTAGCATATTATTTGGGCGTTAGTCTATGGAGTGAATGACGAAAACAAATTAGATATTTGCGTTTAGGCATGAGTGATAGTTAGAATTTAATGTTACAACTTTTTATTATGAGAATCATCTAATAACACAGTAACACTGAATCAATTGAATAATCGTTTGATTAAATGATTTGTTTATTCAATAAAATATGACCATGACCTTGCAATTCTTCAAACATTTTAAAATGTATGTATATTCGTTACAGGCTATCCAAAGAAAATATTTTCTAAAGTACCTTTTTTTCAAAGGCGGTCAAAAAGAACGTTTTTAACGATTTCCGAATTGACAAGAATGCCAAGCACATTTAAAGATTTTTAAAGAAACTACAGGTGTTCCTGCTGCAAATCGTACAAACAAAACAAAAATCATGATGAAAATGTTTTTTTTTTTCTTTACCAGGTCGCTTAATTGTATTTCAAAAAAAAGAAAAAAAGAAAAACAAACTGAAATCATTATTTGATTTAGAAAGGAAAATAAAAAGCTTACGCACGTTGTATACTCAGCAGCATAATAGATCCTTTCTTACGTATATTTTCCAGTAGAAAACAAACCAAGAAAAGCGGAAAATTTTTTCTAAAAAAAAAGGAAATAAATTCCATACAACAACTTGTTCAGGGCAAACAAAGAGAGGCATTCAAAAAGGATGCAGTGTTTAGAAAAGGAAAAACTACAAAAAGGTAAATAGAACTAAGGTAGGTAGAACAAATCTTTCTTAATTTTTTTTCACCATTTTTTTCTTGTTATTTAGCTTACAAGAAATTAAGGTCATCAGCAAAATTAAAAAATACGCTCGCGATTTTAGAAAAAGTTAAAACTTTTTTAACAAAAGAGTAAGAAAAAGAGAAATAGAAAGAAAAATTCAACATTGAAATGAAAGTGCAGGCAAGTTTATCTAGTTAAAATCGCAAACGTTTCCTAAAAAGATACCAATGTTTTGTTTAGGTAGCAAACGTATCCTTAAAAAATAAACCATTATATGTAAGAGAAAATAATATTCGAAAAGGCTTTGGAATCTCAGTAATTTCAATGCCATTTCTTTCAGAAGCTTATTCATTTGGTTTTTCGTAAGAAGATATTCTTACTTTAGGTATCGTCAACACAATTAAATTTTCTTAACTACAGTATAAAAGCTAATAAGATGTGAGATAAAAAGACGCCAATAGAAACATTTATTTCAATAGATTTAACATCTTTTAAATATTTATTTGCGTCCTTAAAATAGACTAAAACAATTAAAAAAAAATTTCATTTTCTTTGCTTCCTTCTTTTCGCAAAAGTTGTAAAATATCAGAACTTTGGTGTTTATGCTGTTTATCTCAAGTCCAATAATAAATGATCGATTTTCTTGATCTTCCATTGTATTTATTGAAATCCATCACATACTCCACTTTTATTCTCAAACTGAGGTAGTAGCAGAGACAATACATGACAACTACTATGGCAAGTTTTTGACCACGTAGAGATGTGATAATGATAATGGGTGATTTCAATGCTAAAATCGGAATTAAAACAACAAAAGCATTCAACACATTATGGGTAAAGTAGTGCTTAGAACAATAAACAATAACAAAGAGGGGTTAAATGTCTTTTGCAAAGCCGGAAATCAAACACGAAAAATGCGAATATTGTATGAGGCAACCTGTAAATATTCGGGTAAAAAATTCCATCAAAACCGCTTAATTTGAAACAGTGTTTTGGCACATTTTGATACCGTTATCAATTGTACACCCACTGCTGATACTGGTCCTAGTGGCCTCGTCATCACAATCTGATTCACTGGTTTATAGTAACCTGGCATTACAGCCATCGTCGCTATTAAGGCATGAAAAATGTTTTGGAGTAGATTGTATTGTAGCTGAACTTTCCAAGTGAACCCGTCGCAAAGAGCAAACATATTATAACCCTTAAACATCCAATCATAGGAAGGTGAGAGAATTGCCAAAAAAATGGCTCGTACAGAAGTCTATGGGTGCTAGGTAGGCAATGGCATACCGATATTTGTCTGTGCAATAGGAGCAGATGTTATATTGTATATTGGTGGGTGTTCATCTTGCGCTATATCAGTAATTATAAATGGAGGAAAGTAAAATGACCCTAAGTTTAGACGACATACATATGTGCTAGGTTGATGTCATCGTTGTCTAGTAGGTGGTGTGTTGACTTACTAGACGTTAGGCTACGGTTCAAACTCCAGGTCAGACATCAAAACGAAAATAGGAAAAAATATTTCTTACTCGGAGAGTTTAATAAAATTGCCATGAAAAGTTTCTCAAGAATTTGTCGTTTGGAGTCGATTTTGAAAATTAAAATTAACACATACAACATAAGTGGTATGAGAAGCTAGGTCGTAATTCTGACTAAAGTGTTGTAAAGACTAATTATGTATGTCGTAGGCTGTTTATCTGATTCCCTGAGATCCAGTTTCGATTGTCTGACACATTCCTGTCGTTCACATCCAAGCACTTTCTACAGAGTAGCAAGTGAGGTAGACTCAAGCAATCGCTTTGTGGCCTTTGCACACGATCCGGGTTCTAGAACAATAAGATACGCATTATTGTAGTTATAAAACAAAAATTAAATGCAAATAAATTATTACCAATAATTTTTAATACTTAGTACATAAATCTACAGGCTGCTTCAATGTAATTTTATTTGCATATATAAATTTACTTGCAACACGAAAACTGTTTTCCTTGAAAATTTACAAAATATTAGTTTTTACATCACCTCCAAAACTAAAAATGTCTTCTTTACTTAGTTTGATGGGTGTAAAAAGGAAAAAAAGTATGTACAAGTACGATAACATTTCAAAAAAAAAAAAAAAATACTTAAGAGAGCTGCTTCTTTTTGGCATCAGAAAGTTCGTTTTTATGTAAGTATGTCTGTAACATCAAAAGGAGTGTTTTGTTCGCTTTTAGTCTCTTAATATTTTCCGTAGATAACAACCTAATGGAAATTTTTGCAATCATGGATTTAGTTGTAGTGGTTGAGCTGAGGAGAAAAAAAAACTGAAAAACTTACAACGACTTTGTCTGAAAGCATATGAAGTTTAAGAGAAAACGGGAAATAATTCTTTCTGCTGCAGTGCAGAATGAAAGTGGTGGTTCAAATTTTTTACTTCGTTGTTTCTCATTCTAATTGACTTTAGGAATGTTGATTTTTTTGTTGTTGGTTTCATTTTATAACTTCTTGATTCTAATTTCTTACAAAAATATTACGTTTTCCTGTTACTGTACTTTGTTTAGCCAACTGTTTATATTTTTGATTTATTTATGTCATTAAGAAAGTTATCATAGTAAGAAATATATATCGCTATGTATAGCAACTAAAAACATGGTTAATTTACAGTTGGTAAGAACCAATTCCATAGTCATATATCATTATAATTTTGTTCGCTATAAGTCGAACTATAAATAAATTACGGCGTTTGTTGTATCCTTCAAGGGCATAAGTACTTACGAAAATATTGATGTTAGTAATGCAATAAAATAGTTGCCATAGTCTAGTAGGCAGTATGTTGTTTTATTAGACGGGAGTTCGTGGTTCAACCCCATATCGAATAAAAAGAAATATATAAAATATATATCTTTCGTTGACTTTCTCTCTATCTCCCAGTCTTCTGTTGAAAACTCTAAGAGTAAAATAAAATTGCCAAGAATAGTCTCTCAAATCTATCGTTCGGAGTTGATAGTAAACAGTAGATTCCGTCACTCATATATAAAATTAACAGGCACAACATGAGTGGTGTGAGGGGCAAGGTTGTAATCTCTACTAAATCAGTAATAAGTAAAGTAAGTAAGTAATGCAGAAAGATAATAATTTAATTATAAAAATTGGTTTAGAATCTATTTTAAATAGAATATACAATTCGGCAAATATAAGATGTTGAATGTGTTGAAATCTCTATAAACGAAAACACGATATGTTGTCGGGCGATTGGAATTTAAACACACAAATATAATCGTATTACATACATACATACATAATTGGTCATTGCAACCCTTCAGTCCGGATTATGGACCTAGTTTCTCACACCACTTATGTTGTGTGTGTTAATTTTATACATGAGTGGCGGGAACTACAGTTTAAAGTCGATTCTGAACGACAGATTTTTGAGAAACTTTTCATGGCAATTTTTTATTCATCCTCAGAGTTTTTGCCAGAAATCTACTGAGACAAAATCGCCGAAGAAACACTCTTTTCTATTTTGGTTTGATGTCTGACCTGGGGTTTGAACCCTGGCTTTACATCTAATAAGCCAACGCACTAGCTACTAGCCTACGGGGACTTCGTATTACGTTTTCATATCTGTGGTTTTACCACAACACCTGAGCTATGAAACGGCAGTGGCAACAGCGAAAGAGAATAGACATCAAAGAAGGTCAAACTGACTGTGTCAGCCAATGAAGTAATGGTGCCAGTAACCGATTTAATAAGCATTTGAAAAGCCGAATTTGCATGAGCACATACTTATAAGCGTGCACTCATATACAGTTTCATGAATTATTTCCTCAACTGCTTCAATTAAGACTCGAGTAAATATTTGTTATTTTTAAACTTGAAGACGGCTTGGCGGAAATAGATATGATTCCAATTTTTAAATTATTTCATGAATAAATCTATTTTAATGACGTGTACCAATTTTTTGTTATTATTGGAAGAAATAAAATTGTTTAACAAACAGTGTACAAGGCACGTAGAGCTCAAAGAAGACTTTGTTGGCAAATAAAATAGAGAAGCTTTCATCCAGTAACAGCCGATATGAATTTCTATAATATCACTCTAACTTATACTTAACCCCACATCTAAGCTGACAATTTATATTCCATTTTGAATTTATTAAAAAAACAATTTCTTCTGCTTAACCACTGTAACCACACAATACTCTTGTTTATTGCCACTCGCAACCTTTTCGTTACTACCTTCAACTCAACCTTAACTTTCAGGTTTTTCCATCTGTTAATGTGTCTTACCGTTGCGATGTGCCACCAGAGCAAGAAAACGCAAACAATGTGGAAAAAAGTGCAAAAAAAAAAAAAAATAACATCAACAACAACAACAACAGCTACAACAATTGCTAAAGGAATACCTTTGGGACAATGTCGCATTAATATAATGCCAGAGATAAACACAGAATAAAAGAAGTCCTTTTGTACTTCTATTAAGTAAATACACACACACATACATACAGACATACATCCGCATTCACACGAACACCAACGCCATTCACAATATAAACATATACTTGTGTAAACACTTACAGACTCATACTTATTTACATTTGAAATTTTCTTACATTTACACTTGTATAAATACATACACATGCACACATAGACACAGTTACAGTGTACAATGCGAAGATAATAATAGTTTGTGGCAGTAGCGGTACTGGTGGTGAATGTCATGGTAATTGACAGTCAATTTAAATGGAAAACGAATGAATCAATGAACGAATGACTGAATGAGTGACAAAAAAAAAAAAAATAAATAAAAAAATAAAAAAGAATAGAAATGATGTGAATGGAAGAATGAAGGAATGAATGAATGCAAAATATCATTGAAATCAAATAAATTTAACAAAATTCAAAAGGTGAAGTAGAATTAATTGAATTACAACGTGTTTAACATCGACATTTTCAAATCAAGCTGTACGGAAGAGAGTGAAAAATTGCACACAGAAAAAAGTGAAAATATTTGTAATATAAGACATGAATTTGATTTACATGCTGTCTCGATGTTGTAAATTGATTAAAATTTGTCTTTATTTTCGATAAATTTTTTTGTTTTTGTTTTTTAGCAAAATGTATTTCTTTTTTTTTTCATTACAAATTTATAGTTACAATATTATTTTTGAACTTTATAAATGTTATGACATAAATTCAGATTTTTTCCTTTGATATTTCTTCTTCTTAATAAAGAAGCTGTTTTTTGTTTTATCACCACCATCACCTTAGAGGATAGGGTTTTGCGAATATACATAAGAGAACAGATAAATGGCTAGAATTTCTATTTAGTTTCAGTCATGTGGAAGTAAATATAATAAGAATATCGTGAACATAGTTCAATGGAATGGTTTGTAATCCAATTAATTAAAAGTTAGGAATAGAAATTTGTGATTGCCTTAAGTTCTAATATTGACATAATATTCAGAAAAGATGGCGAATCTGACGAATCCAATAGATCCATTTATTGCTAAGCGCCTTTTCGTGAGTGTAAAACAATTAAGGAACAATTCCTTTTATATAAATAACATATAGGGCTATCCATTTCGTGGTTTCAAAAATATGGGACTGGAATTCGACATCTGTCAAACTAAGTTGTGAAACCAATTTTTTTCTTTTCAGTTGAAAGTCTGACATTGACGAAAATGGATCGCTTAACTATCACACAACGAATAAAAATTATCAAAACCTACTACAAAAATGGTGATTCTGCCACAGCCACGTATCGTACTTTAAGAGGAGATTATGGTTTACATAATCGTCCAACTACGCAAGCAATTGGCTAAATTGTGAAGAAATTCGAAGAGACTGGAGTGGTTACAAATATTGAAAGGCCTGTGCATCATCGTTTCGGTCGTTCCGCTGAAAATATCGCTATTGTAAGTGAAAGTGTTGCCGAAGACCCGAATGTGTCAATTTAGGTGTCGAAATGTGTCGGAATTAGGACTGTCTTACGGCACATTATGGCGTATTTTGCATTTAGATCTACATCTACATCCATATAAAGTCCAGCTCACGCAACAACTGAAGCCAGCTGACCATTCACAACGTCGTAGATACGTGGAATGGGTGCTTGAACAACAGGCGGTGGACGGAAATTTTTCGAACTGGCCACCAAGATCATGCGATTTGACACCATTAGACTTCTTTGTGGGGCTACGCAAAAGACCTCTTGCGCACTTAAAAACCAACATTCGTCAAGTTATGGCAGAGATACCGCCCAATATGTGTCAAAAAGTGGTCGAAAATTACCTCAAAAGAATCAATGCTTGCAGCACTTCGCGTGGAGGTCATTTAAATGATGTAGTGTTTCACACATAATGTCAACGTTCAAACTTTACAATAAAAAAGAAATATCATGAAAAAAATATTTTATATGTTTTTTATTTACGTTTACTTTTGAAATCACGAAATGGATAACCCGGTATTATAAAAATATGTGTATTTATGGAGCACACAGTACAATTCTTTCAAATTTATTGGGATTACAAATGCTCTCTTAATTTTTGCAAAGCTTCTTTTAAATTAAACTTTATTTGTAGAAAAGTAAGCAAATTCTCATGAAGGATATAATAGGCACATTTTAATTAATTTCATTTAAATGGAAAACATAAGAAAACTGTTGTAAAAATAAATTAAAATGGATAAGGACTTTGTTAGTGTGAATTACCCCAAAAATAAAGTGTTTGATCATATCTACCTTAATGCTATAAACACATTCAAGTCTGTTACCTATTTTTCGGTAATTTTTTCGCGTTTTTAACAGTGCACTTGTTGAAATAGAAGTTAACCTAATTTGGCTACTGGTATTAAAATAATAAAAAGCTTAAAATTATAAAATGTATTGCTTTCAGACATTATTTAAAAAAAGGATTTATTTTCCTGCATGCAGCGAAGAAAATATGAAATTTAAATACATTTTTTATATAATGAATCAGAAAAAAAGAAAAAAATGTTGAAAGTTTAGTATGACTTTTCCAAAAATCATACGTGATTACTTTTATATAGGAATTCTTTTTGTTTTCAATAATATTTCCGACACTAATAAAATTGTAGGTATTTGTATTGGGTCTTACAACAGAGACTTCCCGCACTTTGCCAAGTTGTTGGAGTTATGTTTGTCAAATTGGTTCTTACTTATTTAGCCCGTGCGAGTAGTAGTTCTGGATGAATAGGTACGTGAACAAACAAAATTTTCGTATTTGGAACTATAGCAATTCCCCTGAGATTCAAAAGCGTCCAATGTACATCGAAAATCCATATTCTATTGATAATAACGCTGGCCATGCCATCAACGGCAAGCACAATAGGTCGATCATTACCTACTTTTTTTTGACCAGAATTAGATGATCTGTGCACTACCGAATTGTGGTTATAACTTGTGAGGCTTCCTCAGTTGTGTTTTTTTTTATGTGAAAGAATATATGCCGAAAGATTAGCTTCGAATATGTGATCTATTAATTAGTTTTGAAATTTAATTTGTAGGGTGTGGTATAAAATGATATGACCCCATAATAACTTCTTATTTGTTTTACATTCTTTAACAGGAATTGTGAAAACATATTTATTTTTAAAAATAAAAGGGACCATGATTAAATGATTTTCTTTTTTTTGTAAATTTAAATTATTAAAGAATTTATTACAGAATGTATTGTAATTTTACCTTTAAATTAAGAGTATACGAGTATACGAAACAATTGCTTTGCTTTTGCTTTACCAATATTTTATTTTATTTGTATCTAAAAATAAAATTTAAAAAAATAAAATTTTTTAACCACCGACATGTAAAATGGACGTAAAAAATGGATAAAATCTGTCATTTTAACGAAAAAAAGACCTTAAAAAACAAGTAATTATTGTCATCATTTTTATAAATTGCGTGTGATTTTGTTGTGAATTTATTTCCATAACGGAATTTTTATTCAGTTCGTTCTAACTTTAAATTGAAATAAAACAAAGTGTGTGTAAGATGTTTTCGAATTTTTTTTATTCGTTTTAAAGGCCTGGGCCAAATATCAGGCTAAATATGATTCAAGGCATGGGTTATGTCTAAAGAATTGAAATTGCACTATTCCGGTTGCTAGTTCACATCACCTGCACGTTAGTTGGCGATATTCTCAAATTGCACTGTCATTTTGAAACCACATGTTTTTGGTATCCAGTTCATCGATTCGTGTGTGTGTTGATTCGCTTGACAATATTTTGTAATGACATATAAATATAATGGCTATGACTTCTAAATAATTTATGTCTTCTAAGGCGTTCATTGGTAAATATCAATTGCATGTAATTTAGTATTTAGAAATCCTTATCATAATCCAATGCCCCATAAACTAAATGCACAAATAATAGAGTTTCCTCTTCTTTAATGATCATATAAGGCCACAAAATACCTTTAAATGTCAGCGTTTAGGGGGAGCAAAAAATTCCTTTAAAATACGTAGATGCTATGTGAATGTGTGTGTGTGTGTGTGAAAATTTCTCATTCACATTATCATTTCTGTATTTAAGAACAAAGAAGCTTATAGTGGGTGTAAGTATGTTCGGGCTTAACAACTGCACTATTTCTCATGACTGCCACAAATGAGTATTTCAATGTGTGCAAATCTGTATTTAGAATGTTAAATGTGCGTGTTTGTGTTTGTACATTTGACAGCTGCAAAGGGATACTGATATTTCAGGAATATGCCACTATGTGAAGCTCATATATGCAAGATTAAAGTGCACATCAACTTAAGATTTCAAGTTAAGTGAGTCAACCTAAAATAAGGAATTTACTCATGCCATATTGTACTTTATCAAAGGTAGATAAAAATAATGATGACGAGAATGGTCAAGGACGACAATAAGAATGTGGATAATGTAAAATAAGGATAATGCGAATAATGGTAATGATGGACACTTTTAGCACTAAATTGCTACTCATCTAAATAATGCACTTAGTGGTGGGTAAATGTCAGTGAGGGAAACATTTACGATAGTAATGATTATGTGATACCCTATAAATATATCCGATAGATATTAATAAAGAATAAAGAATTAAACCTTTATTTAAGGTGTACTGAAAATGTGTCCATTATATACGCCTAGTTTTGTAAATTTGATTTGAATACTAATCATTCTTATCAATAAATAAGTTTTTACTTCTGCTCGATTTTTTCTACAGTTTTGAGGGATAGGAAAAAAACTTGTGGGCAACTAAGCTCGATATTTTTGAAACTGCAATCGCTGTTCGCCGCAGTTGTGTCCTGTCACTACACTATTAAATATATTTTTGGGCATGCTTCTTGAGAAACCAATGAAAAACGAAGGGTTTTCATACGAATTGGACTACGAAGACGATATCTTCCTTTTGGTTCTCAGCTAATTAATTTACGTAGTATAATATTATTAGAGGTTGGGATAATATAGAAAAAAACGATGTCTCTCAGTCATCGGTTCATATTTCATTTAGTACTACGTACACTAACCAGTGTTACGTGCCATACTGCTCATGACATATTAGATATTTTAAACAAGAGAACGGAGGGCATAGTAATCTCTTGTATCGGTGATGTGAACTGGCCACTTAGATCGTGCTGTTAGACTTTTTCGTGTTGGGCTTCTTAAATCACCGGTGGATACATGAGCAATATAAACTACAGCAGTTCTTAAAGCCAAAATATGTTATGTCATCGATCTAATTCAACCTGATTTTTGAGCCAAAGTCATGAAGTTACTGCCATCCAGAGAAGCCATGGCGGACATTCGAACAATATTATATTTTCTATATAATGCCATCAAAAGGTTTTTCGAACCAATGAAAAATGTTGATGATATTTCGAATGCACTTTGTTGTGTTTAAATTTAAAGATATGAAACGCTTAATGAAATATTCGAAATTTTTATTTTGAAATAATGGTCATAAGAGCTGTCGTTATTGGAGTCCGCCACCAGAATGTTTTACTGTCAATAAAGCATCCATTAGATTACTAAAATGTGCGAACATCACATCTAAGATTATCTATTATTTCTGGAGTGGCCAGCAATACATTTGACTATTACGCTCATAAGGGGACATTGAAAGCTGAGGCATATGCAACGTTGGATACAAGAAAAAATTCAAAAGAATTAGCTTTCCTCTGCGGAGGGACAAACAATGGTCTCACACACACTTATATGGATATACAGAACAATATTTGCTCTGAACCTGACCAGAGTCTAGTTTAGTTACCCCATAGAAAATGACGTGTTCTGAATACCCACGTCTGGAGACTGGGTTTTAGCGGACAACTATTTCAGCAGACTACAGAACATCTTTTCAGTCATTGTCGGGTGCTTGGGAAATGAAGATGATGAATTTATGGACAGAAATTATGGACAGAATGTGTTTAGACAAAGGTGATTTGGAATTCATACCGTTCTTAATCTATTGGACTGACGGAGATATGACAGCCGGGGTTTATAATTGTATATATGATGAAATAGATCGCTGTTCCAATGGCGTATTATAGGGCCAACTTTTTCTTGCATATGTGAAGAGTATTAAGCTTTTTTTAATATGGGACAGTGGGAAGGTTGATTGTGTTTTAAACGTGTAACAACTGTAAATCTTGGTTGTATAACTTTGAGTCATTTTGGGAATGAATTTTTTTTTGTAACACAAATATTTTTGCATCTTCAACTACTCAAAGTCAAAACCTATTGTGTAGGGTATCATATTTTACTTGATAAAATGTTACAGTTCGCTGTTCTTATTTTAAAACTTTCACTGTTTTACCAAAAACCGACTAAAATACCCAAAAAAAAAATAAAAAAAAAATAATGAAAGTAAAGTAACGTCAAGTAAAGTGCCATAAAACTGTTTAACAATCTAGCAAATCTGAGAATATTTTTAAAGCATTTGTTACAGAAACTTTCTACAGAAAATAAAAAAAGAACAGTCATGTGAATTGTAAAGTGTTTCAAGTAGTACTTAGGGGAGCAAATGTAATGGGAATCTTATTTATTTGAATGAAGACATTACATAGTAAATTGTAAGCATGCTTGTATGCCTATGGCTTATTAAAATTCGATTATAATACTTGCATATACATATACAGCTGAGTAAATCGTTAGCAAACGAATGCTACTATTTGTTGTTGAATGCATAGTGAAATTCTAACATAGCATAGCCCAATACATTCAAGTGAAAACGGCAAGGAGAACATTTTAATCGGATTTCAATGGAATTGGATAGCAATATAAATTATTTAGTTGAACGCAAACAGATTATGGTAGTATTACGTTTGGTAGACCAATTAACTTGCTAACAACACAACTAAATGGAAATCACAAACGAAAAGTTAAGGTAGAGAGCCTTTTGATCTTTTTTTTTAGCGTTAATCGAACATACAACTACTTTATCCTTTAAATGAATACTCGTAACTTTTACATATATTTTTAAACATGGAATAGACTCTTTTTCTTAATGTAAACATAAAGCGGCAGTAAATTTACAACTTCTTGTTATCATTTCAAACTAAAAATTAATCTAAAAATTTAAATGCTTTTTTTTATAATAATTCTTTGCAAGCATCTGTTCATATTCTCTTGTGTTACATTCTGCTTAAGCACAAGCCAATAAATATTTTGTTTTTTTTATAGCGAAACTTTAGTTTTCTTCTACAAATCATTTACACACAATTTCATTCTAAAATGTTTGCCGTTAAACTTCTTTTTTACGTTTGTCGTAATAAATATACGTACATATTCACAAAGTGAAAAAAGTTTTTCAAAAGTAAATATATTTTTAATAACACCTACTATCTGACGCACTCACTTACTACACAAGTATGTGAAAAATACTTTTGCTTTAAAAGTATGCCTACAAAGGCATGAGTAGTACAGCTCAAGCGAACTTAATTCCATGGCAATGTCAAAAGACAACACTATGACGCCCATAAACAAAAGATGTTTTCGTTCGCAATATTTTGAATTGCCGTAAGAGCAACTATGTGAGATAGAATATGTGATACGACATGCATTCTATAATTTATTTCAATAAATTCTTGATCACAATTGTACAAAGGGTCAATTCGACCTCCGGGTACTGTACTTGTCACAGTTGCAAGTACACGTCCTCTAACTTTGATCACAATCATAACTTTTTTGAGTTTACAGTGATAATGATTTACTTTTAATAAGAGACGTAACGCTCAATGCTACATTTCTAGCCGTACAAAATCTGAAAATTTTTAAATATTTTCTATTGTTTTTACCAAAATTCTTCTTATGATTCCATCTTTAAATTTAAATAAAACAAAGTGCGTCTGTGATATCATCGAAATCTTTTTTTCCCTTGAAAGAGCTATTGAAGGCATTATGTGTGCCTGACAGCCACAGCTTTCCTGGGTGGAGTACATCCGAAATGTCCAATTTTCCATGACTCTGGCACATATGTATGTAAATCAGGCTGAATTTAATCGATGGCATTCGTTAGGTTGGCTTATGTTGAGCAGTGCAGTGGTTTGTGGCTTATTTGCATACACTTGTGACTTAAGGAAACCACACAAGGAGAAGTCTAACAGCGTTAGAACACATTATATCGGTCGCCAGTTCATATCTTCTCCACATGAGATGACATTTCCTCAAAGCTTTTTTGCAGAATCTCCAATGTGATGTGAGCTGTGTACTACGTGTCACACACGTTGCTGTAACCACTAGATTATCTAGTTTGTGCCGAAAAAAGTTAGTAATTATCAACCTATATGTTCGCCCCTGACAGTGAGGGCCTGGCCAACATTGTTCTTAACGAAATATGGATCGATGATGCACACCCAAAATGGAATATTTCGGGATGTGAATTGGTATCGTGTTAAATTATCGCTATTTCGATCAAAAATAGGTTCATTAATGGGATCAAATATGTGTTCAATTTGGTTCTAGTGAATTTGTTAAAAATGGATTACTTATTGGCCTGGAATTTTGCATGTAAATATTTATAAAAAAAATTCATAAAATGTTGTTCAAAACTTTGCCCATGAAATTCATTTAATTTTGTATTACAATAATAAAGTTACACTGTGCTGACTACCATTGTTCCATTAGCTATCATCCATAATGTTCATGTAATAACCACAGCGAGAAGACACAGTGAGAAGAAGAGAAGAACTAACGGCAAAAGGTAACAATAACGGTAACAACAACAAATATAACAAAAACACAAGTAATTTTTTTAGCAACAAAGTTTATGTCTCTCAACGCTCTCTCTGTCTGTTGCAGTTTGAGTGTGTGTGACTGTGAATATGATCATGTTATCATGTAACATCGTGTATGTATTGTGAAGGTGTCATAAAAATAGCGTTACGGAAACGGAAAACGGGCAACAAAAGACATACAATATAATCACATATGCACAAACACACATTTATGTGATACGGCAACTTACACATTTTCATTATGGGGTTTTGTATAACGTAAAAAGGTAAGGATGTATTCAATATGTGCAAGGTATGTCTGTAGTTAGTTTATACGAGTCTGAGTCTTTAGTTTTCTGTATGTTTTTCATTCTTATGTCAGGCGACAAGTGCAATGCGACAACTTTTTTCGACTTTTTCATTTGTTTGTATTTTACTTTAGGTTTTTATGTTTGTTGTTGTTGTTATTGTAACTTTTAATGTAGTTTCACAAGCCACTAACGATACCGCTGCTAGTGTTACATTTGTTGTTTATTACCTACAGCTCTGTACGTGGTTCGTGTATATAGAGTTTGTCACGTGTAATAGCAACTGTGATTCCAATGAACTCAATAAAGCACTAGTCTTTAGACCGATCCTGTATTTTAGATATAACTTGGTATGAGTTTTTTTTATTCAAAGACGACGTCTATCCAAATCGTTAAAAATAGGTGCTGTATTTGCGTTCTTCTCCCACAACTTAATTAATTACTACATTATGCCCTTCGGTATGAGTAACCTTGTTCGCTACAATTCTATTCTATTCTTAAAATAATTGGCCATAATTCTCAATACAATTCGATTTCAAATTCTGAACCAGGAAATACAAAATAGTTCCCAAATCAAGTGTGTTATAAACATATTCATCGTGCTTACGTCCTCTATTATTTGGAATTTAATTTAAACGGAAAATCTTTACAGGTAAGCGTACCACAATAAAACAATTTATTGTATTGGATTTCGTATATTGTTGTTGATGATGATGATGTTGGTCTTGCTGTTGCTATTGTTGATTCTGATGTTGATAACGACAATGTTGTATGATAAAATACACAAAACAACTGATAAACAATAAACAGCAACAGTTGCCAAACTACCAAAAACCAATATAAGAGAAAAATACACAAAATAAATACCATTTAGACTACAAGCAAAATGATTGTGGACAATAAATACATGAACAAAAAAAGAAAAATTGTAAAATCAACCAACAACAGAAACAACAAAAATAAATATATTCAAGTATGAAAATGTCTATTTTGTTTGCCTACATGTTTATTGGTTTCGTATACGTTATCAGTAATGGCACAGAAGCAAAACAAAATTGAAGATAAATCATCAAAAACCACAAATAATATATCCAAGCATCAACATATTCATACACACACTTGAAATACTCTTACAAAAAAAGAAAGAAAAAAAACAAACAATAAAAACTTTGGGGATTTCGAGAGCAACTTTACAATTGTCAACTAAAACAGTTGATGGTAATAAAATTAGGGATGAAAATAAATTCGTATTTATGTAAATTAATACAATGTTTCTTATATAGGGTCTTTGTTTAAGAGCTTCACATCTTTAAATTAAACTAATACAAAGTGTATGCAAGATTTCATTGACATTTTTTTTTTATTATTCGTTTGACAGACCTATTGATGCCACTATGAGTGGGATATAACATCGTTCAAATGTCCGCCACGACTTCTCTGCGTGCAGCTCATACAAAATGTTCAATTTCTTACAGTTTTGCAGCATTAATCAGGCTGAATTTGAACGACTATTTGGGTTATCTTAATTAGCTTACAGATTGAAGACCCGAGTTCAAACCCCAGGTTAGCCTTAAAAACGAAAATATGAAAATATTTCTTCGGCGACTTCCTCTCAGCAGATTTCTGGCTAAAACACTGAGAGTAAATAAAATCTATGGTTGTGAGCTTTTTGCTAGCTGCGATGCCGTTAGTAGGCGCAGGCTTAATGTCACCTTTAATAATATTGCACGATATGTATTTGGTATTAAAAGAAATAGTAGCATATCACATTATGCCAAACAAATTTATAATATCACATTTGATAATTTACTGAAATGTCGAGTACTAGTAGTACTTTTGCATAGAATTATCTACAATCAGCAACCACCGTATTTATATCAGAAAATAAAATTTTCAAGGTCTAATAGAGGAAAGAAGATAAATTGTATAAAATATTCGAAAGCTGCCTCTGAGCAACACTTTTTCATTAACTCTATTCGCTTTTGGAGCCAACTACCCTCACAATTACAATTAATATCCAATGCAAGCCATTTTAAAACTGCCTTATTTAAGCATTTTTCATAGTTATGTTTTTCTTTTTTGTTATTTCGTGTTATATTTGTCTAAAATGTTACTTTTTTAAAAACAAAATTTTGTATAATATAGTTTAACTTTTGTTTTTTTTTTAAATTATTATTATGTTTTTATTATTATTATATTTTTGAAATTAACTTCATTAACTTTATATTTCCAATTTTGTATTAATTTTAAGATCTATATGACAATTGCATGACCAATACTTTAAAAAAAAAGATATGTTCTTGTTGTATTGGATTAGTATAAATAATTAAATAAATAAAATAAAAATAAAAAATAAATAAAATAAAATTGCCATGAAGAGCTTCTCAAAAATCTGTCGTTCGGAGTCGACTTTAAACTTTAGGTCTCGCCACTCATGTATAAAATTAACGCACACAACATAAGTGGTGTGAGAAGTTAGGTCGTAATCCTGACTGAAGGGTTGTAATGACCAATTATGTATGTAGGTACTCGTATTTGTGTTATGTTGACTTTGAGAACCATTGTGACTTATTTCCATATACAGTGGATAGCAAAAGTCTAGGTACTCTAATATATTTTAGCAATTTCATTTATTTTAAGCAAAAATATGTAAAAATAATTGATATTTTTAATATTTATTTTATTTATTTATTTCTTCTTCTTTATAAAATAAAAAATTTTTAATGCTTTTCACAAACAAAAACAATAATAAAGGAAACTTTCTGGTGACTTTATATTTTTGCACCCGCAAAAGTGTTGGTATGCCCAAGAAGATCTCAAAGTAAATTTAAAATTCAAAGGCACAATATATTAAAATATTATGTACAATATTTAGTAGGATGTCCTTTAAGCAAGCATTCCATTTAATCCATTATGCATGAATGTACCAGTTTTGTTTGCCGTTTTCTGGCGTTTGTTTAAAATTTAACGGCTACGTAATCGTTCATCAAAATGATCTCCTAAATACTCTCTTGGAGTCATATTGGGACTTTGTGCAAGAGTATTAAGCTTGTGCGGACTTTGGCACGCAAATCACATCTTCACATTAGCAGCAGTATGATAGGGTTCATTGGCTTGTTGGAAGTAATAACCATGATGAATTCTTAATTCTTGTCAAATTTAGGTGAATTTTGTTTTTTAGAACTTAAATACTCACACCATCTACGTTGTGTATGTTAATTGACTTTGAACGACATAATTAATAGCAATTTTCTTTATCTTCAGAGATTTTTCAAGAAGACTGCTAAAAGTAAGTCACCGAAAAAAGTATTCCTGTCATATTTCGTTTTGTTTGAGATGTTTAAGCTGGGATTTGACTACAGACTATCTACTATTTATAGCACAAACATCGACTGTTTCCGAATACATTTCTCATGACTTTTATCTATCCTTTTAAAGTTTTAATGATTGATTGAATTATCCTTTCTTTTAATATACGTCCAATACTGTACTGTACTGTAAATATAATCATTGTTATAAAAATACGTACACATGTTTTTGTTGCATTCTCTTTTTATGGATTTTAAATATGGTTTTTACAATTTTTTTTTGTTTACTTCAGCCATTCTACAAATCTGTTTTTATTTAAAATTGCAATCTGTAGTTATAGAATAAATTGTTTCCTCTTAAAATAAACGTACTATGTATTTGGATATATTTTTTTTGAAGTGCTTGAAATATATTTTTAAAACAAAATAGAAAAAATAAAAAATATTTAAAATTAATTACTTTCCGAGAACTTGAAATCCATGTTTAATATTTACCTCAAATACGTAAGTAAAATGTAAACGTAAAAATAATTTAAAAAAGTTTTTTTCTAGCTGAGAAGGTAAGAAAATAAATCGAAAATAATTTTCCAAAAAATACGTGCCATTTGAAATACATTACAACTAAATTTGTTGTAAAGTTGCTACAACAATACTGGTGTCTTAAGGTCAAAATAGCAAAAAAAAAAAAAAAAGGAAAACAAAGAAAACTTTGCAAACTTTTGTATTTTTCTATTGTTGGCCATCGTTGCTGACAAAGTTGTGAATGAGGAACATTAGCAATGGACAAAAACATAAGCAAAACAATAAACACTGGCAAAGTGAAAGAGAATTGGCGTTGGGACATACATAGATACAACTTGCTCCAAGGCAATAATAAAGACTGAACAAATTACAAAAAAAAAAAAAAAAATAAAACAAAAAAGACAAATACATAACAAATTTTGAAAAGTCATTTTAAAATAATTAGAAAAACATTAGTGAAGTGTAAAACTGTTAATGATATGATGGAAAACTGGAAAACTGAATAACAGACAACAGAAAAGTTACATGGTGCTCTCAAAAACTGTATGACATATACCCTTCTTATAAGGGATGTTTTGAAAATAAGTTTTGTAAAATAGCCAACAATGATCCATCGTTCGATACCAGCTGTTCCTACCTTTTAAACTCACTACAATGCATTGCATAACACAAATATCACTAGCATAGTCCTATGCGATGCAAAAAAGTTATTCTTAAACCTGCTTTGAGCGTCTTATAAGGACGTTGATCAAGATATTCTTATATTACACAGCCCTGCAAATTTGGACTTTTTTGTGCAAATAAGATGGCTCCTGGTGTTTCCGAAGGAATTTTACGCGCTGAACACGAATCTTCATTCAGATTTAAAAGATTCAAAATGGCGGATCCAATATGGCGGTCGAGGTTTATAACAATTTTCAAGTAAATCTGATTAATTTTTAAGGACCTCCGTAATGTGTTTCTTTTTCTCTTGCACCCCTTGGCATAAACGGGGGGTGGACTTTAAGCGTGCATGCAATCAATTTGGCTTTGGGCTCATTTTAAAGAGCAAAGATCAATTGTCAATTTCTGATGATAGCGATGGTTCTAGCACGTCAGTGTTTAGCTCTACAATTTTTCAAAAATGGCCAAAAACGTTATTTTTAGGAGTTTCAACCCCCTTTTTCTCGAAAACCTGACGTGATGGAAAGTTTCGTGTTCAGCGCGCAAAATGCCTTCGGAAACACCTGGAGCCATCTTATTTGCAAAACCCATGCAGGGCTGTGTTATTGTAGTACTATTCAGGCTGATAAAGATTGCCGCTGTTTGAAACTGATATCAGACTTTATCATGCACTGTATAATGACGTTTTTTTTAAGGAAATAGCCAGACATTGGATGGTTCTTAACTGGTACTTGGGAACTTGAGACGAAACACCAGCAATTATTTGACAGAACGTGTTTAGCTGAAGGTGATTTGGATGGCAATCGTATCGTCTTAAAACTATCAATATAGCTTAGCGTAGCACCCAAGTAAGCTATATTCTTTGAGGCGGCTGCCAATCATTGCTTTACAGATACAGTAAGCTATTTTAGGATCCAGAGAGCAACAGAAGCTTTCCTTATTCTACAGATTATATTGGACTTCAAGGACAACTTCCTATCCAAAAGAATCCAACTCCGTCATCACGAAGTATATAATTCACATGGTTTATTCGTAAAGTGGCCCAGAAATCAGGGAAGAGGAAGAAGTTGGCCAGCGCAAGGGATGCACATCAAAAGCACGACTACCCAACACTGGAAAACCAGTCAGAAAGTTTGATAAACGAAGCTGTATCCTTGACATCAATAGATAATAGCTCCGTCAAGCTGGCAAGAAATGGACGGCCAAATAACCTAAATCTGGATAACAGTCTCCTCTTCCTCAGCGGATCTGCACCCACGGCAGAAGTCGTTAAATGGGAGCCGCATCCTTTCCACGTGTCTATCCATAACACAATGACCTGTAAGCATGGGCTTCTATCCATCAGGGGACCAAGTGAGTCTAGCAATGTCACAGAGCCCAGGAATACATATGAGATACTAGAGTGAACAATGCATCCCGAAAAAGTCACTGTTTTGTGAAGATCGGGCCTTAATTTATGATAACGATATTCGCCTAATTGGATGACCACGACACCAAAAACTTTTGGCATCAACGGGACTATGCTACGTTTGTAAAAGTGTGAGATATTGGCTTCTATGACGGCAAAGGGATGTATTTATAAAGTGTCGTTTCTTAATTAAACATTTTCGGCCAACAATATAACCTTCAAACAGCTTCACGATATTAATGGAAACATTTTGATTCAATTTATTGTGTACTCCTTCTTGCCAAACTCTATAGAATGCTTTTTCATAGAGTCATCATTGACATTAAAATAAAAATTTTAGCCATTTACTGCAATGAATATATGTATTGCCAATACAACTGAAGTCAAATGTTTAATTGAGACAAATACCAATTTTTTAAATTTAAATTTTTTTAAGCACTTTCTTCTGCAATCAAAATACAAACCGCCAGTATGTGATTCCATTATGTCTTTCCCTTGTAATTAATTGTCTCCCTTTGCATACAAATTTTTTAATTAAAATTGAAATTTGTTTCAAAGAATTTCAGTAGAGTGTGCGTCATTTTTCATTTGACCACCAATGCGTATGAGCAATTCATGTGCCAATAACAATTTCTTATGGCTTTCTGTTGGTTTTCCTTTAAATAATTTATCAAACATTTGTGGTTAAATATTTACAAAAAATTTGTTTATTTTCTGTTTCCTTGACGTATAAAAAAAACAAAAATTTATTTTTTTATTTTGTTTTTTATTCTTTTTAAGGAAATGACAAAATAAAATACAAAAGAAATAAGAAAGAAAAAAGAAGGAATAAGTCAACACAAAACATTATTGACTGATATGTACTGGTAAACAAACAGAGGAGAAGAACATCAATTTTCTTTTGTTTGTTTTTTGTTGTCTTTTTATCAAGGATATCTACAACAGTCTTTAAATAATGTTCTTCCTTTTGCAATCATAACTCATAGTCAAGAGAAAGGTTTTTTTTTTCACTGAATGCTTAACACTATGCAGCAGAGATGGGATTAAAAAGTGTCGCAAGGAAAATGGTTTGCATTTGTCTAAAGTGGCATTGTAGTCAAAAACATTGATTTGTACTAAGCGTTCCTGCATTGCTTTTTACATTTTATTTATTTATTTATTATTATTTTTTTTATTTATTTATTTATTATCTTCTCTGAAGACCTGCGAGCTTATAATTGATAATGTAGTCATGGATCTCAGCATCGGATACGGGCAGAACGGCGAAGAAAATCTGGTCAAAACTGGATATTGGATGCACGAAGGTTCAAAGAGGCATGTACAGTATGGTTTCCGGAATCATTATGTGGCAGTGCATTATGGGCATGCATGAGATTTCAACAGAATCTGTAGGAATAAGGAAAAAGAAGAGACAGTTCTCCACCTCCACTATGTCGAGGTGGATTTGTTCATATTTTCATTTTGATGTCTGAACCAGAGATCAGCAACGAGTTTTCAAAACGATGAGTAGATTCGAGTCATACTTATAATTTCAGCTACGTATACGCATTCATACTTATTTTAATATCATACTACTCATATTCAAAGTTAGAAATACTCATCGTACTCATACTTAACAATACGCACGATGTTGTTGATTTCGACTCTCCATGATTCAACATATATACGAAGCACAAAATAAGTATGATTCGAGTACGAACACCACAATACTCGCTAGAAGGTTGTGTGTGTGCTTTGCTTGCTGTATTTGTCTTTTCTTTTCTCTTCTTTTGTAAATGCAACAATAACTACTACTGTAAATTTTGATGAATGATTCGAGTGACTCGAATCATTCGTAAGTATTATAAGTATTTTTCTAAATTTACGAATCTGAATGAGTAGGCGTATGAATCAAACAATGAATCGAATGTTGTGAGTTTGATGTCAACGTTATACTCATACTCATTGCAACCTATACTTATAAATCAATGTTGTAGCGAGTACGAATGAATCAGAGTAGTTGAATATTAATACTCTTGACTCACTCATACTCAAAATTTCATAAGTACCTATGAGTAGGGAAAATGCGATTCATTGCTGATCTCTGGTCTGAACCGTGGCCTTTACGTCTAATAAGCCAACACACTACCTACTAGACTATGGTGACTACGATAAACTTTCACGAATCGACATTGACTGCCTGAGTAACTTCATCAGAAGCACCGAGTAATTCCGAGACTAGGGGGTAACGCACAACTATAGTATCACAATGTTGCCTGAGTGTGTCCTTGGTTGGACAACCTACCTTCGGTGTTTTAACCAGTAAGAGAAATACCTTAAATGATTTACGAAGTTACTTTTCAAATTCCAACAAGTTTTCGTAGATATTCAAAATGAATGGAGTCGTCTTAAGAATTGAACACAATGTTCAAGTGCTTTAAATGTTGTTTCCATAGGCAATTAACAGTGTATGCTTAAATTTAAAAACAATTTTGCTTTCAGCACAATTTACAGCATCAATAATCGTTAAGATGGCATGGTTAAACGAATCTAAAACGGTCACCTTTTTTGATTGCAATCCAATCGCATTTAATCGATATCAATTTCGTTTAATATTGTAGCCATTTAAGTATTAAATCCATTTTCTCTCCCGTATTCTCTCAGCTGAAAACCAGTACTACGGTAATACGGTGTTTGAATGAGTATCAATACCAAGGAAAAGAGAAAAACAATAGGTTTATGTATGTATGCGTTGCTAGAGTATGGTATGGTCATATAAAGAGATTGTTTACGTAATTGTATGTGTGATAAAGGCGTTAGTATGTAGTGGTTGTGTAGGTTTTTTGTTACACATCAAACCATTTGGCCAGTGGTTTATTTGTCTTCACTTCTGTCATTCATGATGTTTGTTTGTATTCCTTGTCTCTCTCTCTCTCTTTCCTATCTATTTCACACTTACATAGATATAATTGTGCTCTGCAGGCAACATTTATCACTCATGTGAAAAAAGGAGAATTTTTTGTTTTGTTTGAAAAATAATAAAATGTAACAAAAACCAACAACAATAAAACTGAAAAAGAGATAAAAATTATATAAAGTGTCAAATAGACATAAAAAAAGATCACAGTTAAAAGAATAAGAGAGAGAGAGAGAGAAAGTTAAAGTGTGTATGTATGTACATATGTATGTATGGGTGAACAGAAGTTAAATAATAGGGAATACTCCGATATTGTAGATACAAGAACATTAAAATTAAAATTGATTTATGAAGTAGATGTCTGAACAATCAACTTTAACTCATGTTAATTTATTTTGAAACTTGTGGACAATGTCCAGTGGTAACCACACTATAGTTTGGCCTTATTATTCGCTTATTTAAAATTTAATTCTTTTTTGGTTATGCCATCAGAATTTTAGTGATTTAATCATGCAAATTATATGCGGTAGACAGCTGCAATTTTAGTGGTGCATCAACAGCAACAATTTACGATGCACATGTGTAAATGCCAATGTTGTCTCTGGTATATGGTATTAATGGCGGTTCTGTTGAGGGTGTAGGTGTTGGAAAAAGAAAAAAGAAAAAAAAAATTAACCAAAACATATATGCAGAAAACATGAAACAACCATAAATGGCATGCCATTTCCATAAATATATCCATGTTGCCAAATGACATTTATGCACTTTAATTATTATGCAGACATTTGTTACCATTGTCTTGTACAGTTCCAGACTATTATTTAGATTTTTCAGATTCAGACAACAACACATGATACTCTCTCTCTCTATCCATTCGTCCATCTATCCGTTCATTCATCCTTCCTTCCCTATTTCTTTCCTTCATTTCGAACTTTATTCATTTTACATTCTAATTTTGTGTTCATTCGTTGTTGCTAGTTGTAGTTGTTGGAGTCTGTTTAATTTTTGCGTTTAAAATTTATGCATTTTAATACAACAGAAATGGTTACATGGCTTAAATATGACCAACTTTAACAAACTTTAAAACATGCCATGACAACGACTATGACTATTCACAAGCAAATTTCTTATATCCTTTACATTTGTTTTTATGTCTGGTGCTAAAACATGAATATACGAGTATGATGATTATTTTACAACAATCTCGACGTTTAGATACTTAAGAACAGTGAAAGTTATTGCGATAGGTCGGCAATTCTGGGGCATTTTCCATCATCATTTTCCATTTACCTACAATCCTATCACGGCAACTCTTTTGTTTAACATATGTTCTGTATCATCGTTATAATACTGCGCATATATGTATGTAGTTCGCTGTGCTTCTTTAATTACTACAGTAAATCTGTTGACCGTGTCAAAGTTCTTCCCAGATAACACCAGAAATTCGGTATTCTCAGAAACACAATGATTTGAATACAAAGATTTTTTGAAGATGCAACTCCACAGTGCTTTAGTTGTTATTTTAGTGAGTATTAAAGCTCAATATGATCCAGTCAGTTAGTAAAGTTTCCATTTTTCTATCAGGATTTGGATTGAGCTATTAAGTTTCCGAGGTTGATGAGAGTCCGTGGTTCAAAGCTCAACTTAGACATCTCAAACAGAATAAAATATGAAAAGAAATATTTATTTTGGCGATCTGAGACATCTGGTAAAAACTCTGAGAGAAAATTGCCATAAAAATTTTCACAAATATGTCGTTCGGAGTTGAACTACATATGTATGAGATTTTTTACTATCGTTAACTGGCTATCAATAAGATTGGGCGCCTTGTGACCATACTATTATAATTTTACAAGGAAGCTACTGAATAAACCGAATAAATCGAAATCTTTAAGATGTAAAGCTGGTAATAGCAATCATCTAATTGTGGCCAATTTGAAGTTCTCTTTGTCAATAATTCCGAATCCATTTAATCAATATTTTACTGTACCATTAAAATTTGTATGCGATTTACATTACAGTGTTTATATTTCCACTGGCACTATTTTTTGTCACATTTGGTTTTGGGTTGTCTAAAAATCTATACGATGCTGGTGTTCTGTTGCACATTTTCCACCATATTCGACATTCTGTGCCATTGATGCTGTTGGTTTGCCTCTACTTATGGAACGGAAATAGCGGTTATTTAAATGTTATCTACCACCACTGTTGCAGTTCTCTCTCTCTTACCAATTCATATCGTTCATGTTGTTGAAGCTGTTCTAGCAGCCATTACAATTTTTGCTTTAAACATATGGTTATGATAATTGTTTAAAATAATTATGGGATTTCCGCTACTTCGTTTGATGTCTTTTCTAGCCGTACATACATTACGGCGTTCAACTGTTATAGGCCAACTTAAGACTTGAAAGTGCTTAAATTGAATGGCAGGAAAGTTATGAGACAAATAATTGGTATAGGATAGCATGTATAATTGCAGATGAACAAAATTTGCCGCAAATGTGTATAGAAAGGTAAGAAGAATATTTGTTGAGGCAAGGTAGCAAATAACTTTGTAAGTATTTGTCGTATTTGAAATTGAAATTTGACCAGAACCTTTAGTTACTCAGTGGCGAATGTGTAAGCCTGTAAATGCCTTATACTCGTAAACACCAATGACAACATTGTGGTGCATGGAATTATTTTCACTAAGTAAGCATTTAGCCCCGTAAATACCTTTTAAGGCTTAAGTTTTATCAGTTTTCACTCAAACCTTAAATATTTATTCTCCATGTAGGCATGTAGATGTGTGCCTAAATGCCCATTTAAGAATTTCATTTTGCAAGATTTGTGATGTACAAACTTTAAACGTTTCGGCTTAAATGTTTAACATTAAATTGTCTTTCGCTTTCATTTTTTTTTTGGCTAAAATAATTGTATCAAATATATTGACACAGCAATCAATTTGTGGTAATGGGCAAGAAAATTTAATCGTTTAAACCCTCATTCGATTTAAAATCTTAATTGGTGAGGCATAGAAATCGTACAGAAGCATAAAAAAGATTTTGTGGTTGATGTCTCATGCTAGGAAAGCCACAAATTGTGGTACCCAAATGACAAAATGACAACAAGCGAAACCATAAGATAATCAATGGTGTTACAAAATAAACAAAGTCAATAGTTTTGGTTTCAACCAAACAAAAGTACGGGCTATAAGGGGTCTATTAAAGTTCATCGATTGCTTAAAATCGTCGATGATATTAAATCGTTTAAAATACAGTCTTATAGAGGGACTAGATGCGAATGCTGTTATGACTGAGAAAGTGATGGCAATGTTGGCGAACAAAAACTCACTACAACCTGACGAGAGATTTGAGGCCACAAATAGAAGATGAAAAATTGTCCGGTACGGTATTTAAAAGCACCAAATTCAAAGTCTTTTATAATAATGTGACTCATGGAGTTTTGCGAGTCCTTTACCTCCCGTCCCGTCCGTACATCTCTACACTTCTCAAACAGTTTATGGACCGGTAGACGAATATAAAACCAATCCCGGGCGGGTGGAGTATTTTGAAATATTACGTTTCTGATTATCTCTCACTCTCTTTTCTCTGAAAATGCTTTACATTAGAGAGTGATGCTTTACAGAATGTATTGCATAACCCATGTAGTAACAATGTGGTATCTTCAAATAGAATAAGCGTCTCTGGAGTGAAACGTGTTCCAGTGAGAGCGTTTTTTGCATCGATGAAAACAAACGGTAGTCAGAAGAGGAAATGTCTATACGGCAGATGAAATAACACTTTCCATCTTCTGTTTTCTGTAAATTTTTTTACCAAGAATAATTGTCGCCAAGTATTGTCGTGAGAAACTTCCCCGTGTATAGTTGCAAATTTCGGAACTTTAACGACTGCTTACTTCAAACGAATTAATTCTTGTTTGTACGGGTGTCACTGATAGTCTAGCCTTCCCACTTAATACGAAGCATAATATTGGCGGTTCGTCTTCAAACTTATTTGGTTGTCCCGAATGCACGAAATCAAAACGCGAAGTTACTCAATACTCTGTGTTTTTGAGGTGAGCACGCTCTCGTAAAGAAATGTTATGATCTACACAACCAAGCCAAACAATAAAAAATGATTTTGACAGCTCAAGAATTGCTCTTTGAAATAACTAATAAGCAAGAGCATCATCTAACGTATACGACTGGCTTTGAAGTTATAACGGGTTATCCATCTCGTGGTTTCAAAAGTAAACGTAAATAAAACACATATAAAATATTTTTTCATGATATTTCTTTTTTATTGTAAAGTTCGAACGTTGACATTATGTGTGAAACACTACATCATTTAAATGACTTCCACGCGAAGTGTTGAAAGCATTGATTCTTTTGAGGTAATTTTCGACCACTTTTTAACACATATTGGGCGGTATCTCAGCCATAACTTGACGAATGTTGGTTTTTAAGTGCTCAAGAGTTGAAGGTTTATCTGCATAAATACGGTCTTTCGCGTAGCCCCACAAAAAAAGTCTAATGGTGTCAAATCGCATGATCTTGGTGGCCAGTTGATATCGCCACGACGAGAAATTACGCGGCCAGGAAATGTTTCTTGCAATAAAGCCATATTCGCTCCACATATTCTCAAAGTCGTATTCTTCAATAGCAGGCAAAAAAAGTCGGTTATCTTATGACCATAACGCTCCGAATTGACGGTGACAGTCGTTCCATCGTCGTTTTCGAAGAAGTAAGGTCCAATCACACCTACGGACCAAAGAGCGCACCAAACATTGGCTTTTTCTGGATGTAATGGCCTCTCTTCAATTACTTGAGGATTCTCAGAACCCCAAATACGACAATTTTGTTTATTAACATACCCACCGAATGTGAAATGTGCTTCATCGCTGAAGAAAATTTTGTTCGAAAAATTGCCGTCCAACGCCTGTTATTCAAGCACCCATTCCACGTATCTACGACGTTGTGAATGTTCAGCTGGCTTCAGTTTTTTCTTGAGCTGGACTTTATATGGATGTAGGTGTAGATCTAAATGCAAAATACGCCATAATGTGCCGTAAGACAGTCCTAAATCCTGAGAACGACGAGGAATCGACACATTCGGGTCTTCGGCAACACTTTCAATTACAATAGCGATATTTTCAGCGGAACGAGCGAAACGATGATGCACAGGCCTTTCAATATTTGTAACCACTCCAGTCTCTTCAAATTTCTTCACAATTTTGCCAATTGCTTACGTAGTTGGACGATTATGTAAACCATAATCTCCTCTTAAAGCACGATACGTGGCTGTGGCAGAATCACCATTTTTGTAGTAGGTTTTGATAATTTTTATGCGTTGTGTGATAGTTAAGCGATCCATTTTCGTCAATGTCAGACTTTCAACTGAAAAGAAAAAAATTGGTTTCACAACTTAGTTTGACAGATGTTGAATTCCAGTCCCATACTTTTGAAACCACGAAATGGATAGCCCTTTACTGCCAATATAAAAAAGAGACATGTGGAAAGGACAAACGCTCTTTAAAGAACGTATCTGAGCCAGTCACGAAAAGATGCACTTTTTGATGTAAATTCTAAGCGTTGGATGAACAAGGTGTGGAGAGATAATTACAGATTTTTTATTGTAAATTTTTGGAACCCAAATGGTTACTTAATTAATTGGTCATTACAACTCTTCAGTCAGGATTCCGATGTGTGAGTGACTGATTCACTTGTATTTTCTTAAATTTTATAGCTTTAATTGATTTGTTGAAAATGTTTTAAAATGTCATTTGTTTACAATAAATCAAATTGAATTCCTTAAAGTAATTACTACTCAATGAATTTTATCAATTAAAATCTTCTTATTTTTCGATTTTCTACTTTGGTTTGTTATTGAAATTGTTGAAAAATAAAATTCTTGTTTAAAGTATTTTCAATTTTAGGTTTCTTCTAACAAATCTAGTTCTATTTTTTTATTAAAAATTTAAATTTTTTTCATTTATAAATCAAACCAAAAATATTTCTATTGCATGAAATAAAACCATATCTACGCATATATGTATGTATGTACATACATACATGCGTATGTATGCATATCTAACAACAACAAAATATGTTAAGACTAGAAAATTAGATTTTTGGCAAAAGGAAAAAAGGAAAAAAGAAAAAAAAAAAACAAAAATTGGGGAAAAAAGAAAAACTTAATTTGCATAGATTTTGAGTAGAAGAGAAGAACCAGAACAGAGAAAAAAAGGAAAATTAAATTTTCACACAATGCAAATCTCTTGATAACAATTATCCAGTCAACACTATCACTAGCAGCATATGCATGTACATATGTACATATGAACTCTACCAACAACTTTCAAAGTTCTATTTCCAAGTTGTTAGGTTATTAACAAGGTTTTTATGTATCTTTCGGTTATAGTTTTTGTTGTAGATTTTTTTTTTTGGGTTTTTTTTCGTTGAAACGAATTACCATTTTTTAGCACATATCTTCATCATCATCATCATCAGCATGTTCATCATCAGGAGAATAAAACATTAAGAATATTATTTAATGTTTTCTTGCTTTCTTTTTTCGATTATGGAGACAGGCGGGACATTGTTGGATACTCTACAATACAATTGGAAGCTATTAAAAGCAGAGGAATTTATCATATGTATATATTTCTTGTGAATGCTGGTCAATGCAGTAGCTGTCTTGTGCCAATTCTACCGCATCAAAGGATATGTAGGTTCTCTTAATCATTATCTGTAAACATTATAGTAATTTTTAAACTTTAGGAACCGCAGTTCTGTAGGTAGAAATTTTTCCCATTTAGCCAACCTGGATACTGGTACAAAAGTGGTTTTTGTGTTAGATCGTCAGAGCTACTCTTTTGGATGAAGGATTCAAACTTATTCTGTATAAAAATATATAAAATAAGACAGAGGTCCTTTTGGCACAACATCATCAAGAATTATTAAAAATAATGTAATTTACTAAACATAGCTTTCTTTCAAACCGGGTGTTGAGGTAAAACCTTTAGAATATCTGCAGAATATCTGCTTTTACAAGGTAGATATTTTTAGGAGCTACACTCAGATGTCATAGCATAGCATAAATCCTCTCACGAGCATTGCTATCGACAGGAGTTCTATAATTCATAGAGGCAATAAAAAAACAGAAATTGTAGTTTACAACCTGGCTCGCACCAAATCATTGGATAGACTGTTTCCATCTTTTGGAGAGTAACGCCAACAGTTTATCAGTAGAACAGGCCTTTTGGAAACCGTACTGCTGTTGCTTATCTGCTTGTTAGACTGCTGATATTTCACAAGTTGATAGTTAATTATGTTTTCCATGCCATTGGTAATTGCGGAACAAATTTGCTCATCCATTTTAGTGATTGGAGTTACATTAGCAACCTTGCAGAAAGAAGACGTCGAAGAGCTATTTTGATGCATTGATACATTTTTCTATAAAGATTGAATTTCACAGTATTAAATATCAAATCCAACAGTGTAGACATGCTTTTCGTTACAACTGGCTGTTAATGTTATCTTTTGCACTATTTATTCTTCATTCTCTTTTGGTTTGGCAACTTCTAGAACTTCTATATTGAAATGTCGACGCCTCCGTTCTATAACATTCTAAGTCGAAAAAGTGTGTTTTGAGTTATGAGCTCTCAAAGTTTTCACGCTACTTAAGACTATATGTGTATTCTAAGTAGATTTTTCCCTATAACTTCGGAACGGATCGGCGGATCTTAACCAATTTTTGACACTATTTAAGTTAGAGAACGTAGAATTTAAAAATGCAAGAACATTAAAAAGTGTACTTAGAACGTTATAGAATGGAGGAGTCGATGTTATTGTTATGTTTATCTTTTTTTTGTCTCGAGGTCTTGCAGTATAGTTTTGTTACCGTAATTTTATCGTTGTTTATCCGTATTTCCGTAATTACTTTCTCTTTTTATTGTAATTTCTTTGTTGTTTGTTTTTTAATTGTTTGCTTCTCATATTCTTTTTCTAAAATACACAAGTAGTGTTTATTCTATAATTTATATGTAAGTATAAGCGTATTCTGAATTTAAGTTCTTATAATTTAGAGGTTATTAATTAATATTTACAAGTTGGTATTAATTACCGATTTTTTTCTCACATTATTAGCTTTGTGAGGATCAATCTTGCGCGGTAGATGTCAAGATGTAGGTCCGGCCACTTATGTATAAAATTAACACACACAACATAAGTGGTGTGAGAAACTGCGGGCTTCTTGGGGACGATTGCTTGTAGACTGTCTAATGGTGAAGGTATAGCACTGGCCATTTTATAGTCACCTAGCAGCAACTCGTTTCCTTGCCGTTCGCATCTTCCCCCTTTCCACCTTTCCTAAAAAAACCTGCACAATGCACTGCATGAGTAGGGGCCATCTCCTGAGTGCTGGTTTCATAAAAGAAAAAAAAAGTAGTGTTTTATTCAACCTTGGCAATAAATTTGATTAAATTATTTTCAATGTTAGCTAATGGTTAAGTATATTTTCATTAAAATCCGTTTATATTTTCTTATTTTTCAGATTTTATATATTGTCCATCGTACATTCTTACTCAGCTACTGTAGGGTTCTTTAATAAAATGTAAATATTTTCAAATAGAAAAACGATTTTCCTACAAAACAATTTATTAGGCCATGTAACAAATTTAAATGTAATAAAAACTTTGAAACTTTTTAAATATTTTTCTAATTTTCATATATAATTCATGCACATTTACTGCCACCTCCCCTCAATACAATATAAGGAAAAAAAGGGCATAAATTTGAAATTATTCATATTTTTTTGCTCTTAAACTCTGGAATAACAAAAGCCAATAATGTTTTTACCATTTAAATACATTGTTTTCATAATTCTCTTGGGAAAATGAAAAAAAAATATTGTTTTCGTTTTCTATTTCGGCTGTTTTTGTAGGAGAAGTTAAATTGTAACAGCAGCGTATTTTGTTCGACCTTTTTTACACCTTTGAACACAGAAATTAAATCCTTTTTTTCTACTTTTTATTGGATGGCTATACAGAAGGTAACTAATTTGTGTTTAACTTCGCCAATCTTGTGTATTTAAATCGTGTAAAGGTAGCAAAAGTTTTATTTAACGGTAAATTAAGTCTAATAAAATTTACAGAGGCCATGGAAAGAAAATGGTCTGTAGAGAAGTGTTTAGGAGGAATAATTAAATCACAAGTCAATTAGTCCTAAAGAAAACAGAAAACTAAGTGGCTAATCACACTGTAGGTTAAAAAGGATTTGTTATGAGACTTACAAAGAAATGAAAAAACGTAAGCTTTGTATATAATAACGTTGTGTACCTTTTAAGGTAAGTTTTTTAAATTATTGTTACATTTAAATATCATTGATTCCATAACCGTAATTCTGAACATTTCTTGGAACATTTTCAAGTGTATTGGTGGTAGAATAACTTAAAAACAGGGTATTAACGTTAGAGAGTACTGTTTGTATGTATTAGTCGTTTGAACATCTTTCAAACTCCCACAAAAAGAGAAATAACGGCAAGTTTTGATGAGCCACTTATTTGAAAAGTAAACTGCATGTGGGAGACACCGTTTGCTTGTGAAAATATACGGAGAGCCCGCTCTATAGTGTGTCGAGTGTTTTGCGCCTTTCAAAAAATTGCGATTTTGGCATTAAAAACAGCACTCATTGAAAAGCAAGGAATGCGGGTGCGTGAATCAAAACATGTCTGAACGATATTTGTTCGCCTTAAAAATCTAAAATTAAAGTGATTTTGAGTGAGTGATTTTGATGGTTGTTGAAACAGTTCAAACCAATGATACTGTCGCTCAATAAACCTCACCAAGCAGTGTACCTTTTGTCATCCATGGAACTGCCTCTGCCTCGCACCAAATTCGTCAATTCTGTTTGTTAATGAACTCGTGAGTATAATAACTTGTTAGACCATACATGTCATAATAAAATATAATGATTTGGAAGCATTGAACGTTTGTTAGTCTATACACGGTGAATTGACAGACTGCGGATTTTTGGCATTGCCTGAGTTTGTTATGAATGTTTTACGATGTTGTTAATTTTCATTTGAATTCTAGTCTTGTATCTTTCGTTAAGCGCTACATATCTTTTAATTTAAATAAAACAAAATTAGTCTGAGATATATTCGAGTTTTTTTTATTCATTTCCAGATTTATTGATGCCATTATTAGTGGAATATAACATCGTTCAAGTATCTTCACGACTACGCTCGCTAATTTTCCATAGCTGTGATGCATAAATCAAGCCTTCAAATCGCTCATGCAGAATATCCAATGTGCAATGAGCTGTGTAACTTGTCGTTGGTATCCAGATCATCCAAAATCTACACGAGACAGTGACTTTTTAAGGGACACAGGAGCGTCCTGTTTCTTATTTAGAGATTGGCTGAATATGATTTTCCTCTGAAAGTCAGGGTTAGACAGATTGAACAACATCTTGGTGAAACAATTTTAATATTAATTTATATATATATAATAACTAGCTGACCCGGCGAACTTCGTCCCGCCCAATATCGATTTTTTTGTTATAGTTATAGTTATAGAGTTATAGTTGTTGTACTCGCTCCAAAACAAAAACTAACAGACATACATGTTATATATGTACATATGTAGTTATAAACCAACGAATTAGCCGACTTATAGGTATCTTTTAAAGGGGGAGGGTTGCCACGCCCATTTTTGGTGAGTTTGTCGATATCAACTCTACGAACTTACCCACCAAATTGCATTCGTCTACGATCCCTAAATATTCAATTTTAAAGGTTTGTCACGCCTACTTTTTGCTATATAGAATTTTTTTAAAACCATCTAAAATAAATGCATCATAACTTCTTAACGATCAAGTTAAATCTTTTAATTTAAATATATTTTTTCTACTTTTACTGCATTCGTTTCTGGTATTTCAAGCACTGTCTATATTAAAGAAGTTAAGATATGTTGTTATAAAAACAAAAAAAAAAAAACGTTTAAAAATAAAATCCATAATTTTTGTTAAGCAACATATTCATGGTACTACATACATAAATATTTTCGTATGCGGTACTTTACCATACGTAAGTAGGTAATGTTTCTTCATCTTATTTGATTTTTATTTAATATTTTCATTTTCGGTATTTGTTTTCTTAACATTTTTCTTCTTTTATATTGTACTACTACTACAGTTACAGCTCCTGTTATTTGCTGCACTTAAGCAAAGAAGATGAAATAACATTATTTACAATAATCCTTTTGTAACGTAAATATTGTGTGTAAATCTTGTATATGCACTTACCAGCGCCCACCATCACCCACCACCATCGTCATTCGCATCACTACTCAGCTTATCTTGTACAGTTGCAATAACGTTAAACTATAAGGACTTGTAAGAAAGATTGTGCATGTGAGCATTGGAAGAAAGTATTTTTGTCTGTAAAAGGAGATGCAAAAATGGAAAATTAACAAGCACCTATGGCATGCTACATATATGTATATGTACAATGTATATACATATGTATGTATACAATATGGTAAGAATAATAGTAAAAAAATTAAAGGTAAAAATATTTAATTTGCAAAAAGTATTTACATAAAATGCATGTGCCTGAACAGCATATTCATATTGTATATATTTATTTACCTTTTTTAATAGTCATAAGAATTTTTGCATTTAAGAGGCACTGAGTTTCTTACATATGGTTTTTGATTACAAATTAATATTATGTGATATGTGTCATATAAGATATCATTTAAAGGGTTATGTATTGTTCAGTTTTAATACAAAATATTAATAAAATACACATGAAGCTATGATTTCTATTAAATTATTATTTAATTATACTTGGATCTTGTCATTGGACATTGTCATTTAAAAGATTGCATTTGAACTGGGGCCAAATCACCGCATTCGACATCGAATGCACATTCGAGTAGATACTATTTTCGATGGCCATACTTTCTTTGATAATGGCACTCGATCGTAATCTATATTTCCTACTACTATTTACTACTACTACTATGCCTGATATTTTCTTAAATTTGTGAAAAAAATAATAAAAAACTACAAATGGATCCGAATGTTTTTTTGTGTTTATCATCTTCGGAATCGGACGACGATTCAAATATTGCCACTATAAGGAGGAAATGTTCGAAAAATACTTACATTCTTACTTAGTTATTATTTTACTTCGGGGTTTTTATTTAATTCTTTTCTTTTGCAACAAAAAGCTACCGTTTGTTTGTTTTCGATTACTGGTTACAAATTGAGTACAACTACGAGTAGATATGTTGCGATAACGATTACCGTGATCCACGTTAACCACATTTCGATAATAAAGTATTCGATTTCGAATGCGGTGATTTGGCCCCTGGTTGCAGCATTCGATTCCTGTAAGGTAACATAGAGATGTTGAAAACAGCTGAAAAAAAACAAAACAAAACAAAAACAAAAACAGCTGTTGCACAGTCATAAATGTCATGAATTTAAAACCAGATTTAAGAAAACTTGCAGTGTGACCGCAAAATCAGCTGAAAAAACAAAAACAGCCTTTACGCAGTCATAAATGTCATGAATTTAAAACCAGATTTAAGAAAACTTGCAGTGTGAACGCAAAATTATGGTTTTAATGCTAAAATCAGGTTTTAACTTTTGGTGTGAAAACACTATAATGACGTGTAATCGAAACTTGAATTTACTCTTTTTGGAAACTCCTTATGCAATAAATTCGAAATCTGTGGTGTCGCTTTGCTCGTAACACTGTCTTTTAGAGACCACATACTGTCCAGGTTATAATCTTCAATTGCAAATCAAAAGAGGCGGTTATTATATCGCTCCTTTATTGCAACATAGTCATATCTCAAAAAAACTTGAACTTGGCAAAATACGATTTAAGTTTTCAAGACATAAGTCCTATGATCTAATTGCCTAACTTCTAATTGCTATAACTTCGGTTCAGCTTGGGATATAAAACTGATTTTTTTTTCAACATGTACAGAAGGTCTAAAAGAGCAGTTTTGCTTAAGTAACTACAAATTTTTAATTTTTTGAGATATGACTATGTTGCAATAAAGGAGCGATATGGCTTAAGCGCTTTGAATTGATGGTAGCGGTTTATTTATGGTGATGCAATTACACTCTCAGCCCGTAATGCTTTTCAAACATTTACTTGCTTAATTGGTTATTACAACCCTTTAGGCAGGTTTACAACTCAGCTTCTCACACCACTCATGTTGCGTGTGTTAATTTTGTCCATGAGCGGGGGATTTGAGAAACTTTTCATGGCAGTTTTATTTTACTCTCAGAGTTTTTACCTGAAAGCTGCTGAGAGGAAGTTGCCAAAAGAAGTATTTTTTTTCATATTTTATTCTGTTTGAGATGTCTGAGTTGAGGTTTGAACCGCGGACTCTCATCAACCTCGGAAACTTAATAGCTCAATCCAATTCCTGATAGAAAATGGAAACTACGAACTGACTTGATCATATTGAGCTAAAATACTCGCTAAAATAACAGCTAAAGCACTCCACGGACTCATTCCTAATAAGCCAACACACTATGTATAGTAGATACGACGACTTTAAAAACTTTAAGTCTACTACATTCAAAAATGTTATCACAAAGCAATACTATTTGACAGATATGCTACTGTCACTTACTTGTTATAATTTTTCAATGCCTATTCCGCAATCTCTTCCGAGCAAAATCACCATGTAATTCTCAAAAAGCTGCTACGTTTGAATTACAATTTTTTGAGACGTTTTACAATTTTTACATTTTCTTTGGTTGTTAAACGACCCTTACGAATACGGCAAACGCTATGAATGAGATGAAAGAAATTAACATATGACAGACTTGCTAGATTATCAGTTTTGAAACCACTAAATGGATAACTTGATATTAAATATTTTTAAATTCCTTCTATTATTTTAGCTGTGTTTTAATAGCCCTACCAAGCTACGTAAGTACTACAATACAGAAGATTGGAAAATCGTATAAAAACATGTGGATTTTACCATGTTCATAACAAAAGGAAAAAAAAGCTTGGAAATACTTTGTTCGAATAAAGAAAAGGGCCTGAGTCGAAAGGATATAGAATTCAATAACCATTGTAAGCAATTAATTTTTAATATGTAAAATATTAATCATTTTGATGTGCTATTAAATTGTACGTACAATTGTTATTTAATTGAATTTTATTGTCTTCTGATTTGATAAATTTTAAGATAGTTTTCGTTTTTCAAATGGAGTACCCGCATTCCGAAATATGTCTTTCCAAACTCATTTCATTTTCAGCTCATTTTTCTATTTCGAACAAAAGAAATTTTTCGTAATTTTCTTTGATTTTCTTATGTTGTTTACTTAAACAATTCTCCGATTTAAATTTCGATTTAAATCAGCATAAGAGGAGTAAGTAAGTGGGTGGGGGGTTAGTACCGAATCCGATAAAAAGGTTCAATATTTATTTTCAATTTTCATATCACGTATTATTGACAAATCATTATGGGTGTTATTGTTGTTCGACAGGATGTAAGTTGAAAAATAAAGCAAAAAAAAAAAAAAAAAAGAAAAACGAACAGATTTTTCTCATTTTTTTTTTCAAAAGAAAAAAGAACACAAAACAGGATTTTATAAATGTAAGGATATGTACGTATGTATGTATATTTATTAGAATCTATTGTACCAAAGATTGTATACTCTTGAAAAGTATGCGTATCGATATCTATCTGAATCTGAATCTCAATCTATCGTTTCGTTTTTATGCAAATAACTTGGGCATATAAATTATCCCAAAAGGAATAGTAATGAAAGGCACCAATAACAACATTATCAGAAATATTCATTTTACTTCGTTTTATTATACAAAATTATTGCCTGTTAATAATATTCTCAAGATAAAATATTTTCAATATGCATTCGGTGAATTCGATGAATACAACAAGAATCCTGTCATTATTTATGAGTATTCGTGTTGTAAATAAAATCTGTTGGGAACTCTTCGATTGTTTGTCGGTCCGTCTGTCTGTCTGTCTCTCAGTTTGTTTTTCATCGGAAATATGTATAAATTTTTTAATTTAATTGTTAAGAGTATTTGGATTTCAACAAACAACTACAGTAGACCGTTTCTTCTGTTGTTGAATTGTAATGAAATGAAATTTTATGTAACGGCGTAACACGTAAATATTTTTGCATGTGTAATTTATTGATTTGATTAGAAATTTACATGAAATTCTTTTGTAGTTTTTTTTTTTAATTTTTCCTTTTGATTTGTAGTTGTTGTTAAAAATCTATGTTTAAAACATCTGGTGCTTAAAAAAATAAAAAACCGATAGGGATAAGCTTTAATTGTTTAAATTTGAAAATACAGGAGTTTTAAAAATTTAATATTCGAATTTGTGAGAACTTATTCGTTTAAAAACATAATATATGTTCAATTTGGAGTCGTAAGTGGAATTAATACAAAATTATTGCTACAATCGAAATCAATTTGGAAGAAGATGAAAATATTTTGACACTAACAGGCGAACCAGTTTGGCTGCAATGACACCAATCTGATGGGTTACATTGCTTACATTTGGCCGCCATATCTTGTTTCCGCCATTTTGAATTTAAAAAATTTACTTCAGATTCGAAATCAACAACTTCAAAAACTCCTGAATACCGATTTCCATTCTTATTCAGTGATTCCTTATAGTTTTTGCCAGAAAATGTGATTATTTTACCTGTAGTACATAGTAAAGAATCGAAACAAAACTGAAGTTTCATCAGCATTTTGGATTTTCAATTTCGTTTTTTTTTTAAACTTTAGGCTATAATTTTTACTTTTGGAGTTACAGTTCTACAAGCAAAAATTTTGTAATACCTAGCTGCTCGATTGGCTGCCGACAATTTAACAAGTTCTTCTTCTTCATTCATGAATAATTTGCGAATATTTCAGGGTAGCCAATGAGGTTTTTTCATGTGTGTCAAAACCATCAGTTTTGAAGCACTTAAAGTATCTTTCACACGTAAGCCATCGATGTGATTCAATTGAAGTAGAAAATTAAAAGTCTGTTGTAGAAGAGCAAACTGTATTCCCCAAAAGTAAGATCGCAATTTTGATTAGAATTCGATATATAGACTCGACGAAGAAAGAAATATTTTTAATAACAATATTTTACTATTTTGTGTAAATGTATGGGGCCTCTTAGAAGTCGCCGTAGTCTAGTAGGTAGTGTGTTGGCTTATTAAACGTGAGGCGTCGGTTCAAACCCCAGGTCAGGCATCTCCAAATAAACGACATATGAAATAATCACCCTTATTCTGGTTGTCGTCGTCGTCGTTACCAAAAATGATGTCGATAAAATCAGAGTCGACAAAATCAGAGTCGACACAACACAATATCGACGGCGTATTGACTCACAGAATACCAAATTTGTGTCAATAGTCATCTATAACTGTCAATAACGACAAACAGAATACCAATTTTAAACTGTCGACGCAAGACGACGTCGACGACGACAACCAGAATAAGGGTGAATATTTCTTCGGCGACTTCTTCTCAGCAGATTTCTGGCAAAAACTCTGTGAGTAAATAAAATTGCCATGAAAAGTTTCTCAAAAATCGGTCGTTCGGAGTCGACTTTAAACTGTAGGTCCCCGCCACTCATGTATAAAAAATTTACGCACACAACATAAGTTTTGTGAGAAACTAGGTCGTAATCCTGACTAACGGGGTGTAATAACAAATTATGTATGTATGTTGTATGAGGCCTCTTATTTAAACAGGTTATCGAAAGACTTTGTCCAGAGTCTGATTCTCGGTCATTCTTCGATGGATCATAAACAAATCTACATACATATATACATAATTGGCCATTACAACCCTTCAGTCAGGATTACGGCTTAGCTTCTCACACCACTCATGTTTTGTGCGTTAATTTTATACGTGAGTGGCGGGACCTACAGTTTAACGTCGACTCCGAACGACAGATTTCTGAGAAAATTTTTCATGGCAGGTTTATTTACTTTCAGAGTTTTGCCAGAAATCTGCTGAAAGGAAATATTTTTTTTTTTTTCAAATTTCGTTTTTATGCCTGACCTGGGATACGAACCCGGTCTTTACGTCTAATAAGCCAACACACTACCTACTAGACTACGGCTACTTCAGTAAACAAATCTATCTACAACTTTATAAGGTCCATTTCAACGTTTTCGGTCATTAATTAACAGGGAGTACAATTCCTCTCCCTCTTTTTTAATGGAACGTGGTGGCGATGAAAAGGGTTGTATATTAATGGGTTGTATATAACGCCAAGGCATTAAAGATAGTTACACCAATGTCCAAGATCTGGACATTCACAGTCAAAATGGATGCTTGTCTACCTCTCAGAAGTGCAGATTGAATGGTATTTCTTTTGCATGTGTGCCGATTGTCCAATAACTGGGTAGTGAAACAGTGTGTAAGGGACTTTTAGACACCAATGGTACTGTAGAAGTGCTCTCCCATTGTAAAAGTTGCAAATGTCTCCTCGACAACAGTTCACAGATTTCACCTCCATTGGGACCTCCATAAAGAAACGATCAGCACTCTCAGCACTTTTCAGCGATGTCTATATAATTCAGAGTCCAAATTAAGGTAATTATACATACAATTCTGAGTGGCTTTCATGTTTTATTTAAATCGGTGATCCAAGGTCGAATTGGTATTAGCTAATAACTAATTTTATTTTTTTTAATTTGAAATAGGCCCTAACTTTCATCAATCAACATTGTACTGTACTACGAATAAATTCTCTTAATTTTAATTCAATTAAGTTAATACACAAATAGACACAATAACTCTTTTTGTAAATTACTTTAACCATGTAGTAGTTCTTCTCCTTCCTTTTGAAATTACGATGTCAGTGAAATTTTCCGCATTTTAAATGTTATCAACTGAAGGGTTTACTTATGCTTTCTTGCAATAAGCCAAATTGAAAATACAACTAGTTGTAAAGTAATATTCTTTGGGCGACGTCGACCTTTCTACTACGCTATTGTTATATTTTTTTAATGTACAGGCGCTAGAGTACTGCAAAGCTTGGTTTTTGGGTTTTTGTATTGCCTTCAATCTATATCGAATGTCCCCAGTGGAAGCTGTCCACCTTGCGAGCTTTCTTCCTTCTCATTGCTCTTAATGTTGACCATACTTTCTCTGCCTAATAGATTCAGCCTGTATATTTCCTATGGCCTATACTAATAGCGAGTTTTTCTCGAAGTGGTCGGATGATATTGCTTGGTACTTCCAGTCCAAATCTACTTATGTGGATGTAGGATATAGATTAATACACAGTATCTGCAATATAATTTTATTTGTGGCAATCAGCCACGACAACATCCACTTGTAAATAATAAAAGCAGTTAAACACTTTGTATTCAAATTTGTCAAATTAAATGAAATCACAAATGGGCGGTTGTGTGGAAGAAGAAATAAAAATAAGAATTCCATCAAACGTGATTTATATAAGACACACACAACACACACATACATACATATACGTGTATCAACCATACAGAAATAAATTGCATTTCAACTTAAAATTAAGTTGCATTTTCTAAAAGAACAAAACGAAGGAGAATGAAAAGTAAATGAGTTGAGGGAAAAGTTAAAACGACTTGCAACATAAAGCGGATAATGTTGTCAAGTCAATGATGTATGCAAATATTAAGAGGTTTTATCGCATTTTATATTTAACCTGTGCATATTGAGTAGCACTGCAACAGACACACAAACATCCTGAATGCTTCATCAGCTCAAAAGACTGCTTTAGGGAAATGTAATTAACAGAATTTCAAAGGAATTAATTCTTGTTTTTTGTTTTAAGATTACTAATGCAAGAAAACAGAATAATTATCAGGATTTGTTTAAGTATTTTTCTTAAAAGTAAAGTACCCTTGTAATGTAACTCTCTTAAGAGGATCTTAGGACCTCAACAATTGACTGATAAGACCATATCGTGTCACTTCAGAATCTTGTTCATACAATTTCCAATGCATTTCATTAAAGTTGTGCGATACCAGATATATGTATGTGGTCCGCATAGCATAGATCTTCGAGACTGCCAGGTCATATACCTACTTCTTGGTGTAACTTGTGCCAAATGCTGTAACTGTCCACGTTGAACACCTAGTGCAATAATGCACATCTTTGGCGGTCTCCGACTTTCACACTTGTAGAGCTGCTTATTATATCCTTGTACGCAATGCGTTTGGTTGTGTTCATATGCTGCAATAAAATTAGTAATATGAGTGGCTTTGAATATCGAAAGCCTTTTGTTCAGACTACTGTTATGATCAATGCCAAACTTGCCTGGACGAATACCAGCCTGTTCATCACGTGAGAATATTTGCCAGTTGTTTTTTTGAGTACATTAGCAATTAGCTTGTTCACCACGCTGACAAGGATTATGTCTCTCTTGTTTCTGCACTCAACTAAGTTTTCTTTCTTAGGAATCTTTCTTATTAGCCCCTCTTACAATTCATGGCTAAATGTAGAACTAGCCAAACGTTCAGGGAACCACATACGTTAGCTTTTAGCAAATCAAAAGCAATGGAAATGCATACCGAAATTTTCATATTCTAAAAACGAACGTACGATCCGTTAGATTCCCTGAACGTTTGGCTAATTCCAGCATAAGATCAACTGCGGTACAAAATACATCTTTAATTGAATGTATGAGTAGGGCGCTTGCGGTCAGGACTACTTTAAGCAAATCCGGTGATATATTATCGATTGAATTTTTGTTGGTCTTCAGACAGTTTATGGCACTTTCACTTTCAGATAAAGTGGAGTTTTGGAATCTGTGTTGGAATCTGATTATGCTTTTCGTTGAGATAGATTGATTTTTAAGGTGTTTACCTTTAACTCACTAAAGAATTTATTCTTTTAAATTCGTCAAACAAAACATAAACAGTGAAAACTATCAGCGCTCATGTGCTTGCATTATGTGGTTTGGCGGATTATAATTGTCATATGATTGTTGCTGAACTGTCAGCAACATGTTATCAATGTAGAATATTAAATGTTGTTAAATGCTTTTGATGCTTCACTCCAATTTACCTGGAACAGTCAGTTACGATACTTTCCAATTTTTGACTTTCGGTTTGTATGATGTATGCAAGTGGAAGAGCATAAAAGAAAACAGCAAAATATTGTTGAATTACTCATGATGTGTATATGTACGTATGAGCACATCAGTACAATACCTGTCATGTACTTTACTTCACAACAAACAAACAAACAAACAAAACAAACTGACATACACATACATTAGCCAGTAACCAGTAAACGTTTAAAGGATCTACAAACAGTTGCATAAGAGTACGTCATGCATGTATGGTAGTAGGGAGTACATACATTATGTATACGTTGAGAATTGTGGCAATAGTTGTAGATGAAGGATTTATCCAGACCAAGAGTATTTTTACAGTGCTCTCTACATGTTACTTTTTAATACTATTTTTTGTTTTCTTATGGTTGTTGCAATGATAAAAGCATGACTTTATGTATGTATAAACTGGAGTTTATATACTGCATGTGGAAAAATGTAATGTATGCGTGAATGTTGTATGTGTAGCGAGCATACTATGCATAGTATGAGTGAGGGTTTTTTTAAGTTTGTGTGCAGAAGAATGATTACATGAACAAGTCAGTAAATACAGTTTTACATACGTAGTTTATGGTGTAAACACAAGATAAGTACCGTTAAACCGACCAAGCCAACTAACCAAACTAAGGGAGATCACTCAACCATCCATTTAAAAACCATCAACAGACACATTTTTTCCTTGTTGAAAACGGAAAAAACTTAGAAAAAAAATGTTGAATCTGTTGGAATATTCGTTTTCCGATTTTTAAATCCAAAACGTAATATTTTGCTTGCATCACAATTTCAGTGGCACTGAATATTTGTAACAATGGGCGCTATAAAGACATAACTCTACAATTTAATGCGAAGAGTTCGAAAGGCTTAAAAACATAAATGCGTTCATTTATTCAATTGGCAATAGTTGGCATTCATAAAATTCACACTTTATACAGATGAGACAAAATAATGAATTGCCACTTCATTTGATATCATGAACTATAATCCTTTAAATGTTTATTTAAAAACAAATTTTGATAATAACTGTGTTGTGTTTTCAGGACCAAATCAAAAATTCATATATCGGATGATTTTTCTTAGGGATTCATTACTATAAGTTGGCAACAGTGCTTCATTTGACAATCGAATTAACTTGCACCAGAGCAACGCTTTGAAATTTTTGATTTTTTTTTTAAATAATGGGTCTGTTCCTCAAACTGATCGTTTACAACGTACATAACCGTATATGTATGCTTTGAAGTCGCCGTGGTCTAGTAGGTAGTGTGTTGGCTTATTAGACTAAAGCCAGGGTTCGAGCTCCAGGCCAAACATCAAAACAAAATACAAAAAGTATTTCTTCGGGGATTTCCTCTTAGCACATTTCTGGCAAAAACTCGGAGAGTAAATAAAATTGCCATGAAAAGTTTCTCAAAAAAAAAATCTGTCGTTTGGAGTCGACTTTAAACTGTAGGTCCCGGCTCTCATGTATAAAATTAACGCACACAACATAAGTGGTGTGAGAAACTAGGTCAATAATCCTGACTGAAGGGTTGTAATGACCAATTATGTATGTATGTATGCTTTTCAGAACATGTTTACTCTGCTAATGTATATTGTCTGGAATGCTGAACAGTGTAAACTGTGTAAGCTGTAGCCTCTGTACAGTAAAGCATTCTGGTGTTCTTTCCTTCTATTTAAAGGCACGCGATTCTTTCAAGACTCAAACTTAATTAGCTGGCATTAATCCTGCTGTTCCCTACAGGATGAAGCCACAGGCCACAAAGGGCGTCTTACAATTGGTTTATTCAAATAAACTTTTAATAAAAAAGTAATTTCAAATACTTGGCCCCTAAAACAGAGTAACTTAAGCCCATTGGATAAACCCGCCGATAAACCAGAGATACCTAATATAAGTTATCACTTTATAGTCACTTATAAGTCAACATTGGAAGAGTTATTGGCGAAATATGGTCGCATATGTTGCGATAGTATTTCAGTCTGAGCCTTGGACACTTCAACCGTTCCATATAATTTTCTATTTAACAAATCCTGCCAAAAGATCCTTGAACTCAAGTTCTCACGTGCTGAAAAATTACAAAGAATGGTTTATGCAGCTTCCTGTTCTGCCCCGTCATTACAACTTCTGAAGAAGTCGTAGTGAGTTGTTTTCAATCTCTGGGCGTGTATATCCAATGATCAGTAGTATTAGTAATCTCATAGCGGAGATAAATATGTCAGTTGTCACTTAATACGTTTCCGTACTAAATACACTCTGATACTAGAGGCGTAATCTTTACTGCCATTATTTCAATCAAGCTTATGCATCAGTGAATGTATCGATAATATTTTAGAGAAGGCATACTTCGTTATCAATATCATACGAATAGTGTTTTCGTCATAAAACTGGAACAGATAGCAAATTCGGATATCGTGTAAACAGTTGGAAGATTAGCTCCTGATGGAATCCGACAAAGTTTAGTGTGCCAAAAACCTTTCGAAAAATTTAGTCTGGTTTATGTGCTAAACATGTAGTCTAGGCCTGTACTATTTACATAACTGTCTGGTGTACAAAGTTTTCTTAATTTTAATTAAAGCATTTTGGTTCATACATATCTTCATCAGCTTTAAACATCCCATTTTCATAATTAAATTGTGAATGTAAAAAATATTTTTAATTTTACAAAATTCCAGCAGCGACATCGATTGCAGGCAGCATCATCGTTTTTATGGCATCTAAAATACAACGGCAGGTAATTAATAATTGTTATCGAAATGAAAAATCGCTTAAATAATTCTCTCTCTTTTGAAAAATGATTTTTAATAAAGAATAAAACGACAAAAATGAACAATGAAGAGAGGGGAAAAGCGCTCTTGTACATACATACTAGTACACTTGTTTAAACAAAAGCACACAAATTGAAAACAAAAAAATATTTTTGTTGTGTAAATGAAGGGAATAGAAATTAATCTAAACGTTGACAATATCTTCTTCCATAAGCGAAAATTTTCCATCTTTTGCGATTATAATTATAACTTTTAAAAATAAACGGCAAAAAAAAAAAAAAAAAGAACAGAATTAAATTGAAAAATGAAAGAAAAACTATTGCTACTACGGTACTGCAAATGAGCGTATTTTCAAATTTACATTCATTTGCGACTTAAACGTTTGAAGAGTGTAGACTGCATAAAAAGGGACACTTGTGCAAAGAGAATTGGTATGAATTAGAGGATTTTTTTTTAATTATAATTCCATAACTGTTATATAACGATATGAAGCTCGCTCTTTTGATGCAACAGGGTGGGGAAAGCTACTGTAATTGTTCATTTAAAGGTTATTTTTTGTTGAACATTTTAATATTTTGAAATTATACTCGCAGAGAGAGAGAGAGAGGGATACGATTAAGTGATATGAAATATATGATGGGGACCCTTACATTAATCGAAATCAATTTGTTTACATGTTTGTAATTGAGTGTAATTAATTGAAACATAATCATTTGAAATTAATCTTTTAATTTGACACACATTAAAATCATTTTAAATAGAGTTTATGAAAGGAGGGCTTTGATTAAATTCTCAAAAGATAGATTTCATGTAATTTGTGAGGCCCCATACTATCTTAATTGGCCATTACCACCCTTTAGTCCGGATTAAAATCTAGCTTATCATACCACTAATATCGTTTCTGAACGACAGATTTGAAAAACCTTTCATGGTAATTTTTTGCCAGAAGACGGCTAAAAGGAAGTCGTCAAAAGAAAGATTTTTTTATATTTCGTTTTGTGCTACATTACGGCGAACCTGTATTGCAGTGAAATCGAAGACAAACACTGAATAAGCTGCTTATAAAGGGCTATCCATTTCGTGGTTTCAAAAGTATGAGACTGAAATTCGACATCTGTCAAACTAAGTTGTGAAACCAATTTTTTTCTTTTCAGTTGAAAGTCTGACATTGACGAAAATGTATCGCTTAACTATCACACAACGCATAAAAATTATCAAAATCTACTACAAAAATGGTGATTCTGCCACAGCCACGTATCGTGCGTATCGGCAATTTTTCGAACAAAATTTTCTTCAGCGATTAAGCTAATTTCACACTAGGTGGGTATGTTAATAAACAAAATTGTCGTATTTGAAGTTCTGAGAATCCTCAAGTAATTGAAGAGAGGCCATTACATCCAGAAAAAGTCACTGTTTGGTGCGCTCTTTGGTCCGAAGGTGTGATTGGACCTTACTTCTTCGAAAACGACGATGGAACGACTGTCACCGTCAATTCGGAGCGTTATGGTCATATGATAACTGATTTTTTTTGCCTGCTATTGAAGAATACGACTTGGAGAATATGTGGTTTCAACAAGACGGTGCCACATGCCACACAACTCGAGCGAATATGGCTTTATTGCAAGAGACATTTCCTGGCTGCGTAATTTCTCGTCGTGGCGATATCAACTGGCCACCAAGATCATGCGATTTGACACCATTAGACTTTTTTTTGTGGGGCTACGCGAAAGACCGTGTTTATGCAGATAAACCTTCAACTCTTGAGCACTTAAAAACAAACATTCGTCAAGTTATGGCTGATATACCGCCCAATATGTGTCAAAAAGTGGTCGAAAATTACATCAAAAGAATCAATGCTTGCAACACTTCGCGTGGAGGTCATTTAAATGATGTAGTGTTTCACACATAATGTCAACGTTCAAACTTTACAATAAAAAAGAAATATCATGAAAAAAATATTTTATATGTGTTTTATTTACGTTTACTTTTGAAACCACGAAATGGATAACCCGGTATTTCCAAAGTCCATCCCCGACAGATCATAGAGTTAACTGCCTGAAGAATTGTTTCCTCCTCATCTTTGAGTATCCTGCGGAAATCATAGATCATATGAATAAATTCAATGCATTTCACATGAGTGTGCAGCAATTATTATAGCAATAACGATGAGTGTACTCTTTTGGATTTGAGCAAACTTTCCGTGGCCAGATTTGCTGCACAATCCTCCCTGTATTAGCACCTATGGATAATTGGCTTTCCGATAAGCAAAAATTTTAACGAAAATTAGACGGAATATCATGATGTCCAGATGACTAAAGAATATTGTATCACTCTGCCATTTTGTTAAGAGACTCTCACTCATCTAAAATTGTACACCAAATCATTATGTGCGGAACCAGCGGCTTAACTGAAAAATTGAACCTCCGCCTAGAAGTCGCCTACTCTGAAAAGGTGTTTCTACCCACAGCTGGATTCAATCTTGTGTCATTACTTGTAGATATTCTGTAGGGAGTTTATTCCCCAAATACAGAATGGTCGTCGAAGTTATTCTGATTATTCTGATAAGTCATAGCGTGGTATCGCATTAGGATTCTCGAGTGACCAATATTCAAGTCACACTACTGATCAGTCGCCTAGAAGTATTAACATCACAATTTAGAAAATTAAAAAATATTTGGAAAGACGAGACCGACCTGTAGGTACTCTAGTTTTGTAGGGAACCCTGAACTATTGCGATCTAGAAAATATATTGGGTTTCTTACAAAAAAGGTGGCGTTTTTCGATCTGCCGATGATTGGCCGTAAGAGCCTGTAATAGTAATAAAACATCTGTTAACTTATTATGCTATAATTACTTTGCCTAAATTTGGCCCGCCATAATTCAAAATGTTTGTCGTTTAACATAGCTTTACTGGCAGTACTTGAACGAAAGGTACATAATAAGAGAGTACGTACTTGTGTTAAGTGTAGTACCAACAATTTCATTTCATTCTAGTCCTGTGAAGATGTTCTGCTGCCATTAATGGGAAAGCACACACCCATTAATGCACACAAAGATACACAGCCTCATGCCTGATGGTATCGTTAGCTTTTTTCTTTTACATAATTAAAAAAAAAATTAAATGCTGACTATATTTTTTATACGGAAAGCATTGTAGAAAAAAGTTTTACATTTTTGATGTTGCTGTTGTTGATGTTCGCATTTGAACGATTTTATAATGAAAGAGAAAATTAATTATCATTCGCTTAGACAAGGTGATATAATGTCACCTCAGGGATTACCAGGTGAAATCTGTTTAAAGTATGAATGAATGAATGAATGAATGCAAGATGAACATTTTGAATTAACGAATACACCAACTTTGAACAAATAACTAAATGCTGTGCAGAGAAGATTTGATAGAAACAGAAAAGAGAAAACAAAAAACTCTAAAGATACGAATTACTTTTCAGAAGTATTATGAATGTATGAATTATTATTAAAAATTATGTTTAGCGGAATAATTTTGAGTAGTTTTTTTTTGTTCATTTAGTGCAATTTTTTTTTTTTCGTTTTGATTCCTGTAAAAAAGTTAAAAAGTTGAAATTTGTAGTAAAGAATTTCTTTCAAAGCATTAGCATTTCAAACTATTAAAAATACATTTTTTCTGGTACAATTGTTAGTGGCATATTTGCATATTAGCGCAAGAGATGGTTGTACAATTTCGATGGCATTCTATGATGTAAACAAAAGGATACCATATGCACTAGAAATTATTAGAAACAAACCAGAGTAATCGTTCTATATATATTAGATATCAAATAGAAAAAATAATAACACAATTTGATGGGGTTAAAAGGATTTGGCTAAACTACGTCTACATTGAAACAAAGTCAAACATAGCGCTGATGATCGTGCTCATTTGAATCAACTTGTTGCGTCCGTACGCTCTCTAGAGGAGTAAGAGGAACATATTATTATTATTATTAAAAGGATTTGGCACTGATTACCTGATTATCTAGTGAGATTTAGAACATCCATTCCAGATAAAGAGGTCTTAAAAAATAATGCTAGTCCTTGTAGTTAAAGACTCTGTATAAGTCATCACTGATGGCTCCAAATTGAATAGAACTGTTGGTGGCAGAATTTTTTCGGTATCAATTGTAATAGCCCAGTTCAGAAGGCTGCCGAAACACAATAGCGAAATTTATTCAGAATGCAATTTACCTTAGCGAAATACTAAAATGCTTTCAGTTAGGTTAGGTTAGGTTAGAGTGGTAGCTTTGATACAAAAAGCTCACTTGACCACGCATAGCGGCCCGTTGTGACGCCACAGGTGAAGGCAGTCTCTGTACTGACCAAGTTGCTCCAAACCAAAGAGGTCAGTGCAAGGGCTGCACAATTAAAGCACGACTACCCCACGCTGGAAAACCAGGCTTGATAGACGAAGTTATATCCCTGACATGAATGAATGATAGCTCCGTCAAGCTGACAAGGATTGGAGAGCCAAATAACCTATATATGCACCTCGCAAGAGATGGGCATTGGATAACAGTTTCCTCTTCCCCAGCGGATCTGCACCCACGGCAGAAGTCGTTAAATGGGAGCTGCATTCTTTCCGCGTGTCTTCCCATAACACAATGACCTGTAAGCATGGCCAATGACCTGTGATCGAGATGAAGTTACGACCAAGTCCAAGCAACTGGTTGGTGCGCCTCCTATTCATTGAGGACCAATCGAGCCTAGTTTTGGAGCAGGACTCCTCATTGACCCAGATCGATAAGATCAATCGACTTAGGAATGCCACTTACTTTCAGTTAGCCACGCCGCTATTAAAGCACTAAATTCCAACGTAAGAAGGTGTATAGCTATCTCAGTGAGGAAACGAAACAATATATGGGTATCAGGACGTCATGACATTTCAGGTAAAAATAGAGTAAATGATCTCCCCATATGTGATACAACCTTCGAACTCAACGATAAATTCTCAACTTTGAGAATTCCACTAGAGACTTACGAATTTTTCCATCGACACTAGATGCGGCGCCAAAATTCCGAATAGAAGACGCACGTAAAGTCTGCTGAAACTCCAAGAGAAGCTTGCTTCACATGTGACACAACCATCAAACTCAACAATAAATTGTCAATTGGGAATCTCACTAGAGACTTAGGGGTCGTCTTGGTCACCTTGGTGCCTACTATAGAGAAGATGTGGAGGAACTATCACCCATTAATAGTGGCAGTTTGAGTTACTTTATCAGAAACTTCGAGTGGTTCCAGGCGATAATGGAAAATTGTGGTATTACAATCGGCCCAATGTGACCAAAGTGTGTTCATCGAACTTCTTTGTTTGGACTGCCAACTTTTTCTGCCTTCTTAATCTTCCTTTGTATAGTGTGGTATCATTTCATATTGGTTGGAAATGGAACAAACAGTTGAAAATAATTTAAGACTTCCACTTAATGTTGAATATTCAAACAGAAGTTTTCAGAGCCTGTTATCAAGTGTAGGGCACCCCAACTTTATTATGCCTTTTTGGTTGTATCCAAAGCATTTATATGCCTTTTGGATTTGAAAAATTAAAGTTTATGTTATGCAAAATCTTTTACCAATTCTTAGTTGTTCTTGTATTTTCTTTGAGAAATTTCTATAATAAATAGCAGCAGTTTTATGTACAAACATAGAAAGAAATATCGTGGCAAAGAAATGAAATGTAAAGTAAAGGAACGAAACTAAACGAAAAGAAGGCAAACGAAAATTGAGCATCACCAAACAGCAGGATGAACAAGAAACTTTATCGTCGTTCTGTTTAAAGTTAGCTTGAAACCCCACTTTGTTCGTTGTTCTACTCTTTTATTTGCAACCGTGCTGCTGCTGTTTCTTAAGAATTGAGTTTTTCTAACAGATTTGCGGTTTTTAGCACAGATAACTGCTCTACTCCAACTTCTGCCAAACAATAGGAAATTTTAGTTTGTATTGTTTTTTTTTTTTTTGTTTTTTGTTCGTCTTGTCTTCACTGTTTTTTTTGCCACCCTACACCTATTTACCATATTACAAGTAAAATGGTGTGGCATGCATATTTTCCTTCATTCTTTGGGTTTTCGGTTTAGCTTGAGAAATGTTTGTAACTATTTTTACTATCAATACTTTGCGAGAACGTAACTTGGAAAATGATTTTTGTTGTTATTGTTTTTCTTTTTCACATTTTTTTCCCCATTTTTGGTTGTTCTTTTTAGTATTTTTCTACTTCACTTCTGGTATTCTGGCGTAATGTGCCTGAGTTTGACACTTTCCTATAATGTGTATAAATGTTGTAGGAAATCTCGATTCTCGTTTCACGTTCCTTTTTTTCCTTTCGCTTCTTTTCTAACTGGCAAAAATAATTCTTTTTTCTATCCTTCTTCCCTAGTTGCGAGTGTTTTACGTAAAGTTTGAAAAGTATTTAAGCTGTCATTAATAATATTATGAAAAAGTTTGAGTGCTGCTGTTATTATTTTTTATGCTCTCTTTTTTTCTTATGCGTTAAAGAAGAAGAATATCTAACAAATGATAGGTAAAGTTTGATAGTTTCCGCTTTCTTTTTGTCGAGAAGCTGTTCATAATGAAATTATTCCCCAATTTTTTCCCCTTTACAGTTATTTCATCATGAATAAAGCTTTGGCTATTTAACGTATTTTGGAATTTTATAGCAGAAATATTGTGAGTGTTGTTTTATAGCTTTGGTTGAATATTCAAAATATTTTTGTTTTAAAGTAAACAGAAAAACCTGCCAGTTGAGTAGTACTTTTGTGAAGTGAATACTACTCTTGAAGCACTTGAATTTAATGTTGAGGAATGCATTTCATGTTGTACGAAAATGGAAATGGTGTTCTTAAAATGATTAACAAAAGCTCCAAAAACAAAACAATGGGCTTGTTTACATGATGAACGAATAATCAAAAATATAGCAACAACATCAGTTAAAAAAAAAATATAAGGGGACAAAGAAGTAAACAAGCAACAACAAAGTGCAGTATAAAAAAAGCGGATAAACAGTAAACAGGCAACAACAACACTGCAAGCAACTTGTTTACATTTATAGAGATTTCGCGAAGGCAAAGACATTCTCATACAAGTGCAAAAACAGAACAGAGCAGGCAACGGCGATTCAGTAAGAATTCGGTTAGTCCTGTGTGAAGACACGTGGGATTCAGTAAGAATTCGGTCAGTCGTGTGTGAAGACACGTTGCGTGTGAAGAGAATAATTGTGGTTTGAAGATCTAAGTATAAAGATCTATTGAACAATTGTTATTGTGTTTGCGGAAGAGTGCAAAGAATAATAACAGTTAAGGCAAATTGTTGTTGTTTAAGTCAAATCGTTAAAGGTGGCACACGGAATTGTGAGAACAATAAAGAATTGATTTAAAACTAAACACAAATTTATTTTTATTTTATTTGCAATCTACGAACTCATATTTTTAACGTTTTTAAAAGGGTAAAAACGTAACAATATTAAAATAATCTTTCATATCTAAAATTTATGAAGTAGAGTGAGTTAATTTTAAGAAACCTGTTTCCAATCCAAATCAATATGTATTCCATTGCCATGACCTATTATATTGCAGGTAAAGCAGGCATTATTTGTGGATTCTCAAAAATGGTTGCGTGATTTTGAGAAATATGGTTTACGATAAAAATATGGATTAGCATCCGTCCAGCAAACACACGTCGTTGTCTGTGATAGTTTACCTTCAGTTCCTTCAGTTCTTGTCGCAACGCACAATTTTCCACGTTCTAGTCTACGAAAGATCGAGATCTTGTGACGGACGCGAAATCGCGAATACTCCTGCACACTTTCAATTACAGCAGCGATATTTTCGGTAGATATTGCGTTTCGACGACTTACGGCTGTCGACTGAAACAGTGATTTCGAATTCTCCACCACATTGTGAATGGTTAGTTCTATTGGTAGGACAAATATAGCGATTATAAAAGGGGTAAAGTGTATTGCACGTTGTCCGAACACAACACGCACCTTGATAGAATCATTTTGTTATTTGCACGAGTTGTTGAATGTTATATCTGTCCAGTTAATGTGAAAGATTTAGCTTCAACAAGATAGCTGTTATCAACTGTAAAAGTTCCTGTTGTTGAATGCAATATTCTTCCACGGTCCAGCTAATGTAACAGATGCAGATTCAAAAGACGGACGTTATCAACTGTCAAAGTTTGGAAGTCCTTCTTTGAAAACTCGATACTCGATACATACATAATTGGTCGTTACAACCCTTCAGTGAGGATTACGACCTAGCTTCTCACACCATTTATGTTGTGTGCGTTAATTTTATACATGAGTGGTGGGACCTACAGTTTAAAGTCGACTCCGAACGACAAATTTTTGAGAAGCTTTTCATGGCAATTTTATTTACTCTCAGAGTTTTGGCCAGAAATCTGCTGAGAGGAAGTCGCCGATGAAATATTCTCATATTTTCGTTTTAATGTCTGTTTAATAACACCTAACCTACTAGACTACGGCGACTTCACCCGATATATAAGCCACAAGAAAATTACGCGATATAGTGAAGTATTTGTGATCAAAAATCATAGAATTTTCTAGTCTAATAGAAGATAACATTTTCTCAAACTAGTTTAAAAAATGCCATCCATATTTATTATAAATATGAAATATAACATTAAAAAAATAATTCTCCAGTGATCCTTTAACACAAATAAATTCCTTTCATCCTATTTTTAAAACGTGAGTATTTGTTTTGTGTTGCAAAAAAGGAAATATTTCATAACCATTTGCATAATTCCAAGGGAGCTTTATGATTTTTAAATTTCATTTTTAACAGAAAAACTACAATAAATTGTAAATAAAATTAATTAAATAAAAACAGTTAGTCACGTATTAAAGGATTATTTTTTGAATATTTATTTATTTTTTATTTCGCAATTTAACGCGTTTACCAGGCTAGAATTTTATAAACGCTGTAATGAAAATAATGGCAGACGGGAAAAAATCTCTTAAAATTCAATCAATTGCATTGGCTTTTAATTGTTTCAATTTGGATTTGTCATCAAAAAATTTATTTCAAAATAAAGAAAGGAAAACAGAGGGAGAGAAAGAAAAAAAAATGTTGAAAATACAAATTAAAAATTCTATAAAATGTGTGATTGCATTTGTATATGTGCGTGACAAAAAACTCACACGTTTCTGCTGCACACAATTTATGGACTATTTATTCTCAAATTGTGAGAGTCAGCAAGGACTTGAAATTTTGTGCATGAGCGTGAATTCATGTTGCATGATGGCAACATTGTGTGGTACAACAATATACATACATTGAGTGCAACATGATGTGAAAATTTTTATAAAAAAAATTTTAAAGCGATCAATTTCTGAAGAACTCAGAACTTTCATTCGAATTTCTATTTTTGATTTTTACTCTGTTGTTAGACCACTGTATATTTGCAATATTGTAAAACTATTTTATTGAAAGTGTTTGTTTGACCAAAAACCTGCACTTATAGTGCGTGCTAAATTACGTACAAACATACAACACTTTATACAGTTTTTGGTATGTTTTCATCCAAAAATTACTTGAACAGATATACAGACACGTCTGTCACCAGCATGTGTTTTTATAAAATGAGAAAATCTTGTTTTGTGGACACCGAACTCATGATGTAGTAAAAACAACAATTTATAAGACCCCTTAATAAAAACTGTTCAAAAATTTTGAGGTTACATCTACTTTTCTACTCATCTACTTACGTACTCGTGAGCATTTGGGGCATTTGATGTTGTTTTTTTTCTGTTTATTTATCTAAAATCCAAGTTGTAGTTTGTAACAACTCATAAATCGTTAACAGCACAACATCTCATACACAGATGTGTGAAAAAAATAAAAATAGAAAGTAACAGGCCAAAAACCCAAATGTTAAGGACATGTCCTATTAGAAGATACACAGACATGTTTAGAATTTTCAATAAAATTCGTAAACGATTTTCATTTTATACCCTTTAGTAGCACTACTTTTTAAAAGCAAGTATACGTGGGTTTGTTATTATTTTTGGCACAACAAGCAAGATTCGTTGTATATTACATACTGCAGATACAGTAGAATTCTGTATTGCATTCATTCGATATGTTTACAGTCACATAACTTTTCTATTAATAGCCCTCATCAACTGTTGGTTGTTCTGGTAGTCTAGTGGATAGTGTGCTAGACTATTTGCATAAGGGTCCTGGCTTCGATTCCCGCCAGAGGCTCTGGTCTGTGACACTACACTGAGCATATGGTCAAAGTTTCTCAAAAACCTTTTGGTCGGAGCTTTGGCTAAACTGAACATCCCGCAACTCATGGCTACAAATTAACATACACAATATGGTTGATATTAGAAGCTTGGTTTTAATCCTGACAAAATTAAGTAAATAAATGAGTAATGTTTCGTTCTTGGTATGTATTTTGTTATCTTTTTACAAGCATTTTCTATGTTTTAAATGATATTAAAAATTGCAATATTGGCGGAATCCACAATAGTTTCCCCTTTCATCCACTTCATTCCTTCATAATCATTTGAAAATTTCTAAACATCTCCTATTGTATTGATTACTTTACTTACTCATTGTTTCAAAAGAATAGTATTACGTAGTATCCGATCAGATACACAAGTATACCTAACATCCTTAGCAACACCTTTTTTATGGCCAGCCTTGTAAAGACATAACTCGATTAAAAAAGGCCATCTTGTTGAAGTTACATATTTAAAATCTGTTATCATTTATTCTGACTGTTTATCAAATCACAATAATGAATATAGCGCTCAATAATACGTGCAAATATTAAAAATTGTTTTATCAAATTGGGTGTGGCGTTAGGACAACGTGTAACGCGCGTAGAGTGAGGCCCATTTCTGGTTGAAAGGGTACGTGAACAAACGAAATTGTCGAATTTAGAATGATAAGAATCAATATCAATCAATCGAAAAACTCATAATTTGGTGTGGATTATGGGTTGGCGGTGTCATCAATCCATTTTTATTGACCAACGATTTTGGTCAGGCTATCTCTGTCAAGGGCAACCACTCTAAATGATTACAAACTTCTTTTTTACTTAATTGTGGTTTCAACAAGACAACGCTACGTGCAATACAGCTTATAGTAAATGGGGTATTCTGCACGTGCAATTTGAGGGCTTTGTCATCTCAAGGGCAGGATTTGTTCTTGTATTGTTTTCTAAAGCCGCAATTATATGAGAATAAGCTTCAAACCGTTGGGGGTCTCAAAGCCAACGTAACCCATTCCATCGGTCAAATACAACCTGTTTTATGCGCCAGAGTCATGGAGAATTGAACATTTAGGATGCGCTCCAACCAGAGAAACTTTATTGTTTTCCATACACAATGGCATCAATAGATCTTTCAAAAATATAAACATTTTCGACGATATCTCACATAGAGTTTGTTTAATTACAATTTAAAGATAGGAAGCATCTGAGAAAACTCCATATTTGAGTTTGACATGTTTGCTGTTTACTTAAAAGGAAGGGGTTTTCTGTACCTTCAGTAGATTAGCTATTTATACAGGGAGTAATACAAGTAAGAATGCTTACCCTGTCTTATCTAAACTTTTCAAACATTTTTTGCCTAATCATGATATGAAAATCATGATATGAGAAAGAGCATCTGTGCCACATATTTATGTGTTTTTAACGACAGGTTTTGTAATTGACAACTTATAAAAAGAACTTTGATTTTTTCAATTCGGTATGTGCCTTAAAGATTTATGAATTATGGTGTCATACGCAGCCTTTTTTTACCAAAAGTATAACAAAAAATTGTTGTACAATGGGTCAGTTCGACCTCCGGGTACTGTACTTGTCACAGTTGACAAGTACACGTCCTCTAACCTAATCCTCTAACCTATAACAAAAAATTACATTTATTTTCAATAGAAAACAGTGGAAATTTTTTAATTATATTGTATTAAATTCTTTTGTCAAGTTTGTGTCCTTGGTTTACTTTTCTGAAAACCTTTTATTAACATTTTTCTATTGTTTTTCAGTTTCATTATGTTCTAAATTTCGCTATTAAAAAAAAAAATAAGTAAAAATTTATACGGCCTACAGCTTTTATTTTTGTTGTAGCTCCAAGCAAATGAAATTAAGCCGATTGCAGGCATAATACCTTTAATTGGTCTTTTAGTACCCTACTAGTAGAAGAGTGAGTTACTACGTTTAGAAAAACATCCTGGATATAAATATCCTTGCAGAAGTAAACAAAAAATTTCCTTTTATTACAATGGCAAGGGTTTGGAGTCTTATTTACTGCTGATTTTCTTTGGAATTACTTTCAAGATATTAACATTATTACTGTTATCTGACTACTAAAGTCAACTCTAAAGAAAAACCAAAACAACTGCTTACACATGCAAGGCGGCAAAAGGTGCTTTTGGTTGGTCTTTAATTACGATGTGATTTAAATTTCTTTGAATTTTTATTTTTTAATAAAAGGCCTCAACTCGCATTATTTCAAATGGTGTTACAATGAAGTAAGTAGTACAATGTAGTGAAAAGAAATATAAAAATATCGCATTATTTTACGAAATAATTTGTATTTTTTGAATTTATTTTACTTGAATTAGGATTAAAACAGATGCGGAATAATAAGCGTTTCTAAATATTTTACAGATTATTTAGAAATGCTAGTTTCTAAGCCTGAGTCCTTGAGTTCCAGATTATGACATGTTTCATAGTATTAGTAGTCTAGTAGGTAGTGTGTTGGCTTATTAGACGTAAAGCCAGGGTTCGAGCCCCAGGCCAGACATCAAAACAAAATACAAAAAGTATTTCATCGGTGATTTCCTCTCAGCAGATTTCTGGCAAAAACTCTGAGAGTAAATAAAATTGCCATGAAAAGTTTCTCAAAAAAAAAAAAAAAAATCTGTCGTTCGGAGTCGACTTTAAACTTTAGGTCCCGCCACTTATGTATAAAATTAACACACACAACATAAGTGGTGTGAGAAACTAGGTCAATAATCCTGACTGAAGGGTTGTAATGACCAATTATGTATGTATGCATGTATGTCATAGTATTAAATGTTTCCTCGAATTCAATAATGAATTCATTCAACCAACCGCTTCACTTTTATACTATGTTTAGACATGCACTTTTATTGAGTCAATATTCGGTTTATTGAGCACAATATTTTAAGTGTTCAGACATAATAATATACGCAGTTCAGCTGCTTATTCAAAATTCATTTGACAGCTGGTAAACAAAACCGCTCGTTGTTTCAACAACATTGTTTTTATTTTGTTTATTTTTGTTATGTTGTTTTTTTTGGTTTGGTTTTTTTTTGTTTGTAGTTGTTGACATTTGAGTTGTCAAAGTTATTTGGAAAATTGTAATATGCTCACTGAACATACTTATGACAGTGCTGTATTTTAAGTTTTACTCAATGTTATAACAATTTGCGTAATGATTGCGCAATAATTAATTGAAACTTTATATGAAATATTGATTTTAATAATGGCGTTTATTGCGATTTACACAATAAAAGTGCAGGTCTGAACAAAGTATTATGCGGAAAGTGTTGACATGATCGATACGCCATATATCTAGCCTGTTCGACCATATGATTAGTTTACACACCATGCTTAATAACGTAATTCTTCTCCAGATCTGGCAATCAAAAAGATTTCCTTTCTGTGGCTGCAGAGGTATGATCCTCCTCCTAGAAGTCCGATTTGAGTGGTTATGAAAGTTCTTCAGGTAGTATGTCGTCAGGTTCAGGTGCTTTATTAGATTTCAGGGTCGAATTTTAGAGAATATCAGGCATGCGGTGTTGTATTGAATACCATCATCATACTTACGGATAACCTTATCGGCGTACATTTGTGGCTTGTTGTGCTCTCACTGTATATTGTTACGTTTCTACCTTTTAAAAACGTTTAAAATATGAGCTCGTAGATTGCAAATAAAATAAAAATAAATTTGTGTTTAGTTTTAATTAAAATTCTTTATTATTCGCACAATTCTGTGGGCCACTGTTCACAACTTGATGTAAACAACAACAATTGCTTTGTTTGTTATTCCTCTGTTTATACACTTTGCATAAACAATAGCAATTACTAGGCAATTATTCGACAGATCTTTGTAACGGAAATCTTCAAACCACTATTACTCTCTTCAAACAGACCGTGTCTTCACACAAGACTGACTGAACATTACTAACTCAGTCGCCTGCTTTGCCTTTTATATGTCGATGTAAACAGTCTGATGAATATTATTGAAAGCGAATTTCGACTTCTGGAAATGTAACATCGTTGTTTAGATTTATTATTTTAGTGTTGTTTGTGTATTTTGTTTACATTTATTCTTGTAGTGTTGTTTGTGTATTTTTGTTTACTTATTTATCATTCTTTTCTGCTGGTGTTTGTTAGATTAAGCAGTACGATAATTTGTAAACAGGTTTGTTTACTGCATTGTTTTGTTTTTGTAGCTTTTGTTTATAATTTTAATGTTAAGCGATGTAAAAACAAAACACCAGTTTTTTCATTTTCGTAACAATATGGAATTAGGATATAATCGGGCATATATAATGGTTTAAATATCAGTAACTGCGTTAATACTCTTAGAAAATTTTACCAGTTTGAGGCTGAGTTCGTTTTGTATGTCTCCTTATCTCATATTATTTATTTATCCAAAATTTTATAATTTTCTTTAGAACAAAAATTTTAATGAAATTAAAAAAAAACAAAGACAAACACAATTTGAAATTTTTATTGTTTGCTCGTCAAGTAAATTTTAATTAATGTAAACACTCTTGACCTTAAGGTAAGCGAATGCTTTTCTATAAACATGTTTCCACTTATTTTGTGAATATGTCTGTTCATTTTTAAATTAACTTGAATTTATAATCTTATCTAATTTACATGAAGTTTTTCCATACTCTGCTAACCAACAGCATTTGTTGTCCAATCCAAAAGAAAAATGTTTTCTTAAGAAAAAAATTGAAAGGAAGGAAGGAAGAAGAAAAATAAATTAAAATTAGTTTCCATTTAGCACAAAAAGATGAGAGAAGTGACCTTATCTCGTTTTTTTTTATGTACTACACGCATATTTACAACACAGAATAAGATTAAAAAATGGAAAAAATTAACAAAACTTATTTCATTAATTCAACCATGCAAATAACTTGAAAGCAGTATCATCCTCAATGTATTCACTGCAGCCATCTCACTTAACACCACACCCAGCCAGTCAGCGCACTTACTGACTGGCACCTCAACATTGTGCTGTTGATAAACTTACAATCTCATTATTGCCCAGCTATTTTAAAAACTTAAACTTACCTCAGAGTTTCGGTATAGTAGGCTGGCTAACGTAGGATGTGTGAAAAGTTTTTGAAAATATATTCTGAAATTATTTTAATATTGTAGGTGATTGCAGTGAATTTATTTTTTAAATAATATTTTCATCCAATTTTTTATTATATTTTTCAATTAATCTGGTCTTACTTCGTCAATGGTGGCTTGAATTTTTGATTCCTGTGGAACAAGAGTATCTGATATAACAGCAGAAACAATGAAGACAAAAAAGAAAAGGAAATAAAGTTGCCTTCAAATAGATTTTGCAATAAATCGATTGGTATGCTTGTTTTGATGGAAAAAAAGGTCGTTGTTGTTTAGGTAGGTAGGTAAGTAGATGTGGCTGTCCCCACAAGGAATTCGAATGGACTGAGTTAGGCCACATGGGGCCCATTGTGATACCACAGTTTTCATCAATTAGCCCATAGTCTTGGAACCACTTAGAGTTTCCAATGAAAATGCTTCTTTCCTTGAGTTCATCGCGTTGGAGCCTACTGTCCTAATAGCCGTCTGGTTAGCGGATAGTACGGTGATGTCTCGATTGGGGATATTTGCATCTCAAATAATCGTAACCGGAGCCTGTATACGCTGCAGTAATCCGACAGCCTTATAGATTCGGCTATTCCGATCGATTACGAGTAAATTCCGCTACCAACGGTTCCTTTCAGTTTGGATCTGTCAGCGAAGATTTGCACGGAGTCCTTTACGAGGTACACAGCAACATTTCCACAAACCTCTTTATCCGAAATGATTGTCCTGAATTTCATTGAGAAGTCATATACCATTTGGTTTAACTTCATGCGCGAGCTGTTTTTTTAGGGACATAAGCTGGAGTTCTTTAAGATTTTTCGTGTAGGCGAATGGCAAAGACCATGAACGACGACGAATCGACATTTCTGCGTCTTCCTCTAGACTTTATGCAATAGCAGCTTTAGTTTGTTCTGTAAACACATTTATATTTTATTTGTTCACAAAAATTTCGTAACATTAGTTTTGGCTAATTCTCCAGTTTGATTTACATTCTCCAATAATTTAAGAAAACTTTATTTTTCTCTTGATTTATCAAGCAGTCCACTTTATGTTCTCATATCTCTTTTACATTTCTTTATTCATTTAGTTTATGCTGAATATCTTAAGTTAATTTCAGCTCGCTTTACTTCTCAATTTCTTTTCATATTTTTTTTTCGTTTTCTTCTATTTGGCTATATGTATTATGTATGTATGTATTATATTAGTATTTCTTTTTCATTCCTTTTGTTTATGTCATTTCTAAAGGGAAGAGAACTGAAAAAAACAAACTTCACTCACTAAAAATAAAAAAGATTTCACTCACTTCGTCTTTGGTTTTTTCTTCTCCTTAAAATCTTATCTTCATTTTATCAGCATCTCAAAAACTTAGCTGTTGTTTGTTAAGATTTCTGTTCTTTCGATTTCTCTTTTTCTCTATTTTTTCTTTCTTGTCTTTTGTGTATTTCCTTGCCACACTGTCACCCAGTTTATTTGTGAGACAACACTGCCTAGGAAACGGTAAACCTGTAGCTCCATTTGTCCTGTTAGTTGATGGTGGTTGTCATAATCGTTGTTGTTGGTATTGGAATGTGTGACTGGGTGTTTGATTGGTAACAGAATGAATTAAACGGGATTATAATGGCTTTTAAGAGACTTTGATAAATTGTAAGAGAAATAAAGGTGGTTTTTAAATTTCATGTGCTGTTTCAAGTTTAAATAAAAATGGGTTGTAAAGGTAATTAATTTCTCATCAAAGTCTGCATAAAATAGATGTTTTATGCCTCCAAGTCCGTCTTACTACTCCAGAAAAGGATCTGGCCTTATAAGCTGCGTGGAAGATAGCCTCCTCACAATCAAATGTGCCTGCTTATTGCGTTGAATTCTCTCATGGCAAGAGATCCAGCCCTGCCTAACTGATTCGGCTTTCCATTCATGTTCTGAATCATATGGTGGCCTGCCTGGCCGTATAGCTATGTCTTGTTCTCTGTACTTTCTATTCAAGTTAAACTGAGTTCATCTTTCGATGGCGTAAACTTTTGCTTTTAAGAAAATCTCTGAATATTTTACTCTGGAACCATCCGTATAACACAGAATGTTCCAACTCTTGGAGTTTCTTCATTCAATTTTATTAGGCAATCTCTTTTTATCGCACATTTTTCTTGTATTACCTTTTTATTTCGATTGGTAACAATAGCTCTGATACCATATATATTCAGTAATAAGATATTTAGAACTGTTATCAGTTGCTTATTCCAGCTACAGTTGAATACGAAGTAAACTTACTTACTCATTTGGTCACCACAACCGTTTTGTTAGGATTACGCCCTATTTTCTCTCGCCACCCATGCTGTATGTGTGTTAATTTAGTCATGAATCGCGTGATTTACAGTTTAAAGGACAGAGTTTTTTTTTGCAAAACTTGTCATCGTAATATTATTTACTCTCAGAGTTTTTTTTTTGCCAAAAGACTGCTTCGCATTCCATTTTGTTTAAGATGTCTGAGCTGGGGTTAAACAACGGACTTGCGTCCAAGAAGCCCATACACTAACTACTAGACTAGGGCGATATCAGTGGAGAAAAAGGAAATACCTATTAATGTTTTATAATAATAGAGAGGAATATGCAGTTACTGAGAGCAATAAAGAGCAGAGACCAATGAGAGAATATAGTTTGTAATCCTGACTAAAGGGTTCTAGTGACCTATTGAGTAAGTAAGAGAGCAAGATATTTGATCATACATAATTGGTCATTACAACCCTTCAGTCATTATTACGACCTAGCTTCTAACACCACTTATGTTGTGTGCGTTAATTTTTATACATGAGTGGCGGGACCTACAGTTTTTAAAGTCGACTCCGAACGACAGATTTTCGAGAAGCTTTACATGGTAATTTTATTTACTCTCAGAGTTTTTGCCAGAAATTTGCTGAGAGAAAGTCGCCGAAGAAATGATTTTTCATATTTTCGTTTTGATGTCTGACCTGGGGTTTGAACTCGGGCCTTCAGTCTAATAAGCCAACACACTACCTACTAGACTACGGCGACTTCAAGAAATTTGATCTAATTAGTTAATTATCGTGTAGGGTGAATTGAGCACCTATAACTGTAACTTAATTTCTTCTCTTTCTTTTAAAAAAAGGAGTACTAGACTCTACACTCCATTGTCTTTTAAACATCAGCCTCTATATAATGAAAACACAAAATGAGAAAGTTTGTTTGTTTTGATACTTTCATCATGTACTAACAGTAGAAAGAGAACATAGAACATTTTGTTCGAATGAATATTCATGATATTCGAATTCAGTTACATTCAGTTGTTATAAAATGTTTACATGAAATTCTTATTTTCTGAATTATAACAATTCCTATTGCTGCTCATTCTTCTACATTTTCTGTTTTGGTGAACGCAAGAGTTTTGATTGTTTCCCTCTCTGTATTGCTATAAAGTTTAGAATGCTTTTTTACATTTTTTTCTTTCTAAAAAGTTAGATTAAAAATTGGTTGCAGCATTATTTCAATGGCATGCATTTAGCGAGGGAAATATAATAGAAGATGAGAAATTGTGGCATAATATGGTATATTGTTTATTTAATAATTTGTTTTTGTCCGAAAGGAAAAAAATATTGTTTAGTGGAGGTGCAGTGGGTTAATCCCAATGAAAATAAACCAACAATTTCTTTAATTTTAGTCGTATAAAGTTGGCACAGCACTAACACAAATAAGATTTGCTTGTCCAAACAAGCTACATATACCAGGTGTTAAAGATGGCGGATTTTGTACCAGAAAATAATGATTTGTGGAAAACATTAATTTTTGTTTTCATTTGAAGACAAAATTGGGAGAATCGCAATCGAATATTTGTCCAGGCATAAGGTAATCTATTTATCTGAATGGTTCTATCCGAAGGAACATGAATGCAAGATGGTTCAGAGATAAGAATTTTTTGTGTGAAATGAAGAAGGCGGAACAACACTAAAAAAGTTTGAAGACGCCGAATTAATCGAAAAGTTTGTAAAATGGGTACCATATGAATTGCATGACAGATAGATGGAAACTGGAACATAACTTGCAAAATTTTGCTTAAAAGTTACGATAGATAGTCAGTGTAGCAATGCATTGTTATTGGCTATGAAAATGGATTTATTTTCAGAATGCTGAAGGGAAAAAATCATGAGTTAATCCGGGAAAACCAAATTCGGCTGCAAAACCAAATCGATTTAGCAGCACGATGATGCTGTGTGTTTGGTGGGACCAGAAAGGTGTGACATATCTCGAGATCCTTAAACTTGCCGACAACAAATCATCAATTTGAACCATGCAATGATCGAAAAACGACCAGAATTTGACACAAGACACGGCAAGGTGATTTTGCAACATGACATGAACACAAAGCAAAACCGGTTGAGGATTCAATCAAAGCACTAGGATCGGAAATGCTACTCAACCTGGTCCTTTCGACTATTATTTGTTTTCATCGTATGCATTAACTGAGCAGCACTTCGATTCCTACGACAAAGTCAAAATTTGGATGTAAATTTGGTTTGCTTTAAAAAGCTGAACAGTTTTACTGGCGTTGAATCCAAAAATTGCCTAAAAGATGAATAACATTTATTGCCAGCTGTGGCCAATACCTAAAAAAAAGAAAAAGTTTTTTATTTTCACAATAAAGCGCTCAATTCATTCTGATACACCTGGTAGTTTGTCAAATAGTCGAGTTCAACTAATGACATATTTATCATTATTTTTCGCATTCAAGCAATGCAGTACATCTAAAGAAAGCGAATTTTAATTTAACAAGTATGCGAGAAAATGGAATGTTTCTTTGTATAAAATAAAAGGATTAAAAACTTTAAAAGTTTATCAGACCACATAAACAACACAAGCCACAAACGTGCGTTTTTATTAAGGTATTACATTCATTCATGGGAGAAAAACACACACACACACATTATAAGTGGTGTGAGAAGATTACTAACTAATCCTGACTGAAGGGTTGTAATGACCAATTATGTATGTATGTATGTATGTATTACAATGATTCCCATACTTATTCACCTAAATCTACATATAAAAACAGTTACAATATTTTTAAATCTCTTTTAATATTACTTACATGCACATATACACTTACACACACACATCTAACCATACTAATACACTTCGTCACCACTAACACGAATGCAGAGTTAAACCCAAAATTTCCGTTTAATGTCATTTGGAATTGTAAGCCATTTTGAGGCACGTTAAAGTAATTTCGGTTTAACCACTCGTTAACATTTTGCTTGTGGTAATTACAATAATTGCCTTTTAAATGTTTGTTATTTGTGTTTGTGTTTGTATTTGTTTTTGTTTTTGTATTTGCATACGTACAATTTGTTGTGCCAATTGGATTTGTTAATGAAATCAGAGCTTATTATTACTAAAGTTATTTACATATTGTTGTAGCTGTTTTTGTTGTTATTGTTGTTGTTGCTGTTATAGTGTTTTAGTTGTGTCGTTTATATTCGATTGTAAAATGAAGTAAATTACTTTAGGCATACATATACACAAACGTATACAAAGACATTACAGGCACTCAAATCTATTAAAAAAAGGATAACGCCAAAACCAATATGGAAGAGTTAATTAATTAATATACACATGTGTGTATTTAGAAATGTATACAGGATAATTGAATTATAAAAGGATATTTTAAATAATAATTGAATCGAATGCAGAAGGGATCATTGTACTTACATATGCGTAAAGGATATGCATAAAGGACGCTTTAAGTGCGCATCCGAATACAATAACTGTTTAATCAATAGGTAGTGGGGGTATAATGTTTGTGTATGTATAAGTTTTATTCATTCATAAAAATCCAAATTTTTGATTACATTCCCTAACAGAATAATTTTTTCATCCGAATTATGAATTTCTATCCATAAACGTCATGATTTCTAAACATAGTTAAACTTAAACTTCCTCCACTTTCAAATTTCGTTAAAAAATCATAAGTAAAATGGGTTACTCGAAGTTTATCTATGTTCACATGATACCATTGACACAGTGTAGCTAAGGCCTAAAGAAAATGGTTTCAATAGGACGGCACACAAATCACACCACATTTGATATTCTGCATGAGGGATGGTCACGTGTAGGTGATGTTAATTGGCTATTGGGGTTGTTGGGGTTTTCTTAAGGTACATATATGCGAATAAGCTAAAAATCCAATTCAGTCTGATTTATGCACCAGAATTATTGAAAAAGCGACATTTCGGAAGGACTCCACCCAGCGAAGCCATGACGGAAATGGCTTGCTTCGACAGAACATAAACTAAAACTGGAATGATACACAGAAGATTAGTATGGCTTCTGCATAAGAATGACACGCAAATCGTGAAGTTTTCCAATTTTTTTTTTGAACTCGCTGTAGGTAGTAGGTTGTCTTATTAGAAATCTGGACACGGTTCAAACCCAGGTTAGACATCTCGAACAAAACGAAATATAAAAAACGGAATATTTCTTCAACTACTTCCTCTCAGCAGATTTCTGGGAAAAACTTTAAAAGTAAATAAAATAGCCATAAAAAATTTCTCAAAAATCTGTTGTACGGAGTAAGGTTAGAGGACGTGTACTTGTCCGTTAAGACAAGTACAATACCCGGAGGTCGAAATTGACCCATTGTACGGAGTAATATTAATGGTGTAATATTAAGTGATGAAGCTAGTTCGTAATCCTGACTGAAGGGTTGTTATAACCAATTAAGCAAGCAAGTTGTTATGACCACACATAACAGCATCAATGGGTCTTATAAAGAATTAAAAATTTCGATGGAATCTCTCACACAGTGTGTTTTACTTAAATCTGAAGACAGTACGTGCTGAATAAAATAACCGATATGTAGTTGAATAAAGAAATATGAAAAGAAAACAAAATAATAATCTAAACACACATTATTTTGCGATTGTAACACGTAGATGTTAATAGAATAATTTTTATCGGCTTTAAATCTTGCGCATGTTGAGCACAAAACTGTGGCCACAATATTAAAAAGCCCATTGAAAATGAACTTTAACCAGACATATTGCAGTGAAGTGTTATTGGGTCATAACCGTTATATATATACATAACACGCCAAAAGAGCCATAAACATTAAATCAGTCTAATAAAAGCATACATTTACTGGAAAAGTACCATAAATTCAAACGTTCAATGTTTTGTTTAGCAGAAAAAAACCTTTTTCAGCTGTCATTAAGGCAGTAACACATAAAAAATTACAACATTTTTATGGCAGAGTGATTAAAAAATTAACTTCTATTGTAATTACATCTTAAATACACACGCTTATGCCCTTGCAAATATAAAAATACAGACACACACACATACATATGTGTGTTACATGTGTGTGTGTATATAAAGAGTGACAAAACTGTATAAATATTTATTTATTTACAAGAGACATGCTGAACTGTGACACTCTCTTTTTACATTCACTGTCATGAATAAATTTTATTTGCGTGAAATAAATTGATTGTCATATAAATTGTAGCAAATGCCATAATGAAAAACAAGAGGGAAATAAAGAAGAATAACGGAAAAATAATAAACAAATAAATGGCAACAACAATTGATATTAAACATAACACCAAGGATAATAACAAAAAGAGAAAAAATAGAAAAACACGCGAATCACAATACAAGCAAATACTTACACAGAAGCAAAAGCTTGTAAAATAATAAAAAAAAAAAATTATATTTAAATGAGCAAAAAAAAAAAAAGAACAAGAGAATGTCAGAGACAAAAATATGTCACAGTAACAATTAAAATCATGGCCATTAACTTGTGTTATTCTTATGGTTGGTCATACAGATTATTTCTGTTGTTTTTTCCTTTGGTCCCATCTTTGTTGTTGTTTCCTTTTTCTCCTATTCTAGTTAATATTCTTTTTTTTCAATGAGATTTTTATTTCACTGTATTTGTATCATTTTTATTGTCTCTGTTTGTGTGTTGTCATCATTATCATCAACTGCCACAACACCAATAAATGTTAATTATGTGGTTTGAGTTTGTTTTTCTTTTTCTCTTTCGTTTCTTCTGCACTGTTTCCCTTTGTGTTGTGTTGCTCTGTTTTAGTTCTCAACTGGTTTCTCTATTAAGGAATTGTTATTGCACAGTTTGTTTTGTTTTTCTTCACTTTATTCATCCTTTATTTTCTGTATTGTTTGTTTGTTGTTATTGTTGTTCTTCTTGTTGTTGCTAAACAACTTCATTAGCTGTTTTTGAAACAACAACACATTTACAAACTGTGGCATTTTCTGGTTCACTAACGTGCAAACAGAAAAGAAAATTTTGAACTCAAATAACAACAAATACAACTACAACAACAACAACAATTAACATCACAAATCAGGATGTTAATAACAACTTGTGATGTAAAAAAATTCCTTTTAGCATTAAAACAAATTGTTTCTCTTATCTACTTAAGAGAATAATACCAGAATGTAGGTTAACATAGAGTGAGCATTGCTCTCTGAGCATGAGTAATGCAAAAACAGTGGCATTGCCAATATATGTAGTGCTTTATTAGTATTTGACGGCTAAAGAAAAAATTCGATTGAAATTTTCTAAAGACCTATCGCAATAAAAAATGTGAAATAAAATCAACAATGTAATCCTGTGCAGTTTGAGAGCCCGACCATTTCGTAAAATATACTACACAATCTCCTCCGATTCCACATCCACGTTCAGAGCTAGGAAAAATCTTAACTAGCAGTGTTATATCATACTTATCTCAGTACAATTTTAGAACTTTTTTTATATAGTTTCCAAGTCAAAAATAGACTAATATACAGTATATTATATACTCCTCTCTTTCTTATTCATCACCTAACCTATTAATTAGAAGCACCATTTTATCACTTTTGCGATTCCAAGCTAACCAAGGGTAAATATTGAATAAAATTGGTATCAGATAGCGATGGACAAATCTCTCCTGCGATTTTATGTCTCCCCAGTACCTGAAAACCAACTAGAAACTAGAAACTAAAATTTGATTAAGACTGGGACTAATTTTCTCAATGGAAATGTTGTTATGACGATTCTCTTTCCAATATACCGGGTTATCCATTTTGTGGTTTCAAAAGTAAATTTAAATAAAACACATATAAAATATTTTTTTCATGATATTTCTTTTTTTATTGTAAAGTTTGAACGTTGACATTATGTGTGAAACACTACATCATTTATATGACCTCCACGCAAAGTGTTGCAAGCATTGATTCTTTTGAGGTATTTTTCGACCACTTTTTGACACATATTGGGCGGTATCTAATCCATAACTTGACGAATGTTGGTTTTTAAGTGCTCAAGAGTTGAAGGTTTATCTGCATAAACACGGTCTTTCGCGTAGCCCCACAAAAAAGTCTAATGGTGTCAAATCGCATGATCTTGGTGGCCAGTTGATATCGCCACGACGAGAAATTACGCGGCCAGGAAATTTCTCTTGCAATAAAGCCATATTCGCTCGAGTTGTGTGGCATGTGGCACCGTCTTGTTGAAACCGCTCCGAATTGACGGTGACAGTCGTTCCATCGTCGTTTTCGAAGAAGTAAGGTCCAATCACACCTTCGGACCAAAGAGCGCACCAAACAGTGACTTTTTCTGGATGTAATGGAAAATCCCAGTCCCCACTGGATGGAAAGTAACATCTTTCCTAATCTCGGCTTTTATTATTATTTATTAGCTCCTTTAGAATGCCCAGAGTGTGGCAATATTGTCATTAATCAAGTCTTCTGAGCAGACTCTAGAATGATCTGTCGTTGCCAAAACCAACGCACTCTGTAATAATATATTGGGTTTAATGTTGCTGAGGATTATTTGGGGAGAGAATGATTTATCTTCTGCTATATTTAAAGCTGGGATGCAAATATTAAAAACAGTTTGCTCGATGATGACAGGTCAGTAAGTATCCTGTGGTTAGCAGAAACGTCTAGATAAAACTTTTTGCGAAATATGACTTTGTTATGCACAGTTTACAGTGGAGTTAGAGATTTTAATAGAAAGCCATGTTTTCGTTCGTGTGGACCCTAATAGTATTCTATATAATCAGACTGTAAATAGATCTCCAAGAAAACAATTCATAAAGATGAGCAAACCTCGATAATAAAGGTGCAGCTATATTTATAAAGTTTTAAATGCGTCGATATATCATTAAATTCTACTATTTATGGATTAGATTAGCTTAGATACCTCACTTAGTGCAAAAGGAAGGATAACGCATACATACTCTGGAAAAACATTCACACTTAAATTAGTGCAATTGTATTATTACATTGAAGTCGCCGTAACCTAGTATGTAGTGTGTTGAGGCTGCGGTTCAAACTCCAGGTCAAACATCTCCAACAAAACGAATTATGATAAAAATTGAAAGGAAAGGAAATGAAAAAAAAAAAAAAATGAAATAAAATTCGAATTCAATTACTTTGCGTTCTCATTTATTTTATTAAATATTTAAAGTTATAGCTCTCCGTGCTATTTCTTTTGCTCAAAAACTATAATAATTGTTGGATTACTTCCGTTGAAGTCGTATGAAACATTAATAAAATCAATAAAAGTAATATCTTTATGATTATCATGATTTTATTTACGTCATACTCTGTTTTAATTTTATTATTTATTTCTTATGCCGTTTCAATATTTCTTTGCTGTTATTTCCTATTAATGAAGACCCCATCTGATATCCTTAATTATTTGAGATTTTGCTTGTGTATAGATACCGAAAAAGTTGAAAAAGTTTAATTTGGTTTAATAGTGTAACAGACATCCACAAAATTACAGCCTTTGTTAATTACTTTCAATAGACACTATAAATTTACAATTGCCTTCTTCTGTAACTGAAACTGATTCAAAATGAATTTGTAGGCAAACTTTAATTAATTTATTTGGATACGAAGGTTGTCTAGCAAATTAATGAAAAGTACAAATAAATTTTTGAAAAAAATGACATATATTTTAACTGATGTTTTAGTTTAAAATAAAAAACAAATTTTCTGAAATTTAAATGTTTCTGGCAGAAATTTTACCAGGTACTCGTATGTAATAAATAGCAATATAAACTCAATTAAATTACCAAATGCTCTATAATGTCTCTTTTTTGGTATGACAGTTCTATTACTTCTAATTATAAACTACTGTGTCAATAATAGCCTCTGTAAAACAGGAGATACTTTATACTTTTAAATTCTTATACAGGCTAACCTCTACTAACACGATATTTTTGTACTGATTTTGGGAAACACAATTTGAACACAATTTCACACAACCCAATATTTTCTAGAGACTTATTATCGTATTATAAGAGGCTTGCCTGTATAACAATTTCACTCCATCAGTGTTTGAGGCATTTGTTCACCATTATGTTGGAGAGATGCTCTCTACAATTGACAAATTCAACTTGTGTATTTGGCAATGAGTTTGAAATAATTCCATATTTAAATACACACAATGATGTAAAAGTGAAACGAGATAATAGAATTTGATCTGCTTCATCGATTTAAATACGATATAATGAAAAACTTTTAACACATAATTTTCTCAGTTAATAATAAAGCTACAGATGGTTGGTATATATCTTTGTAGCAAAAATTTTGAAGGGAAGGACTTAAGACTAATTTAATTAATTAATTAAACACACAACCAGGACAACGGTAGCGTGGCGCCACGAGTGTGAGGAAGTTCTGAAACGGTTAATAATTTATAAAACTATAAAACCTTCTGTTGGAAGTATGCTAGATGCAAAAATAGTGACGCTAAAAAAAACACCCTCGCCTTGTGCGATTCGATAGCTAATGAAATACAAATGGCTGTTGCGTCCGCGGACAACGATAATAATAGTTTTACAATCAGTACCATGTCTTGTAAGAGCCTATATCTGATTCCATTAGAACAAAACTCTCTTGTCATGACGTAATTGGCTTTGTCTGGCACTATCGTAAAGATTTGACATTTCCATTTCAAGAATTTCAAAATTTTTGTACACCTTTTTTGCATTATATTTGCTTCTTTTCTTGACCAAACTGCGTTGAAATAATTTTTTTTTTTGTATTGAAATTTTTCTTGACGTAGTATTATCATAAGGAGCCTGTTCATTTTCAAAACTTTCGTTTAATTTTACAAGACTTAAGCTATATGGTGTAATATTTTTGAATTCTCTGAATGTTCTTTTATATTCTATTCTGGCGTATACACACATACGTGGTAGGAACAGAATTTTAAACTATGGATTCTGTAACTTGTATACCCAACTATAAAGTACTCGAAAGCAAGTAATGTATTTCGCAGTGTCTGAACTGAAGAGGGTAAGCAGCTTGACTAATCAGTAAAGGCCAAAGCACGAAGGGACTAGAATAAATGCTGGGATCTATGTGAAAGGAATCTAACGCAGAGTGGAATTACTTTCTTGCTTAACTGATTTACGAACCTTTCCACGTGTATTTTATTAAGTCGTTGAAGTCGTTGATAAAAATATTCTTTTCTTATTTTTTTGTTTGTTTTTGTTCGAGATGTCTGAGCTGGCTTATGTACAGACGTCGGCACAAAGAGAACACGACACGATAAAAATGTGAGTGTTTTTTTGAGAGGCATGTGTATAACCCAGAGGCAAATTGTTAGTAATATTATCAAGTGTTAACTAATAATCTGTTTATGTAGTGGAAAATGGAGAATGTACAGCGCCAAATCTCTAAAGACTACGTATTTAACTTGAAAAATATTCTTCCAAAAATGGAGATCATTTCTCATTGTTATTAGTGAATCTCATTAGAAAATAGTGAATCCTACTGTAATTTTTCTTTAGGTGTATAATTAATATACAAAAAAATTTTAAAAAGAAGCGACGAGAACCTGCTTTACTGAAAGCTGACAAACGACTGAATGCATTTTTACGCTCTTTTTAACGAACATTGTTGATGTTCGTGAACTATGTGTGTAAAAAGCCGAAGATGATCTTCCCCTGAGGGACATTTATGCACCACGGCTCTTGGCTAGTAAGCCAACGCCTACCTATTGGACTGTGGCCACTGACCACTTCAATATGTGTGTGAGATATTATCGAAATTTTTTATACATTAGAAAGACCTGCTGATGTCGTTATTTGTGGAATATTCCGTGGCTATCGCGTATAAATTGGCTGAGTTTGACTCATGGCATGAGTTATGTTGGCTTTGAGGATCGTTGTGGTTTATGGATTATTATGTGATTGAGACTTAAGTAAACTTTATAAAATGGTCTAACAATGTATGTATGTATCACATCACCTCCACGTGAGATAAACACGCGCCCAATTCTAATGTGGTATGAGTATGTAGCACGTTCCGCCATCGTGATAAAATCACATGTCGTTGGTGTCTATATCATCTAACTAAATTGGTAATCATATATTGATCATATATAGATGTTGACAATGAAATCCTGGGCAATGTCGTTTTCAAAAAAATATCGAACGATGACTCTTTTCAAGACGAATGGAACGTTTTTAGAACACATGTGGACTGGTGTCATCTCAAATTTCATAATTTTGTTTGTTCACGTATCTATTCATTAATAAATTGGCCTTATTACTGAAAATGAGTTCTCGATGATTATGTTGAGTTGTCAACTGTCCCAGAGCTTATTCAGCGAAACTATATTGCAAATAGACTTTGACCGATTTGACAGATGTAGCTTCAACAAGATGGCCGTTGTCAACTGTCAAAATTCGGAGGTCTGTTTTGGATGACCCTATGTTTGTATTCTATATGTAACAATATTTGTGTTCCTGCTTAGTATATTCAATATATGTTATACAACTGACTGATTCTTGGCAGATTTTCATCACTGCATTATCAACCGTTCTTCCTTAAATTATTTTAAACCAGGCTAGTGTGTCAGGCATAGATAAATTATTGTGGCATATCTTTTAAAAATTATTGTGATTTTTAAAATATTGCTGACAGTAGTTAATTGACTTTAACAGCCCGTCAAAAGTTAAAAATCCAAATTGAAAAAAAAAAACTTTTTCATTATTAAAGATATGCTTGAGATGCTGTAAAAAATTATATGAACCAACAAAAAAGTAAATTTGTTCAACCATTTTAATGCTTTAAACTGATTTTATATGGTTTTTACATAAAAACCATGTTTGGCCAATACAAAAGCCTACAAAAACGGCACATTGTCGTTTTAAGAAATATAAAAGAAAATCTTTTTTTTTTCATGAAAGTTTCTCCACAAGTTATTCATTAAATTCACTCTGTTCGTTGCAGAGCTTTTTGCTCTTTTTTGTGCTCAGAAAAACAAAACGTTTTTCATCAGGCCAACATTATCACTTATTTTTAATAGCTCTTATGTTTTTCTTTGCAATTTTTCCCCTTTTAACACTTTTTGTAAGTCTATTAAAAATATTTTATCCGTAAAAACCACTGAAGTCATTAATGGCTTGTAACACCACTGAGAAAGCAAGCATTGCAACACACAGGCTATATGTATGTATACCAGTACGGCGTAGTAAAGGAAAAAAGAGAAACAAGTTGAATTGTGTTTTATAGACTCTTTCTTTTCTTTTCGCTGTGTCGTACCACTTTTGGCTCATAAATCCTTTGATAATAAGTTAAACATTTTATTGGCTTAATATATTTTATTAGTTAATCTACACAAGAGCACACAGGTCCTCTTAAAATAACTTGGCCAGCAGGATATTTTGAATGAGCTCGACATTCTTAATGGCTTTTAGGGTGGTTTTTTTTTGCCTACTAAAATTGCATTTTAAATGCAATACTAGGTATGTTTAATGGTATTTAAGAAAGAATTTTATTAAATTTAGTTCAAAGAATTTTTTGGAAAGTACTTATTAAACGACTACTTTACATAATCGTCTTCTATGCTAAAATGCTTCAAATTAAGACAATTCAAAAGAAATACTTCCTCAAAGAGAAGTAACACTTCAAGAACATTAATAAAAATTACTGAAAAATTATTTCTCAGTAACGGGTTCCCCAATAGGGACATCCAAATTTTGGCTGTTGACGCTATGCTGTCAAATTAGTTATCATTTGTTCGATCTGTTTTGCTAAATCACCATTTAGTACCATAGAAAACGATGTGTGATTCGATGATATATAACATAGACTTTGTTTTATATAAATTTAAAGATTGAAATAGCTTAATAAAAGCCCTTTTATACGTTCGTTTAATGACTACCTAATCAGAATATTAATAAACAAAAAAAAAAAAAAACAGGTTCCATATTAAAAGAGAAATTGGGGCATTATCAAAACAGTTTGTCTTCGAACTACGTTATCTATGGCATTGTTTTTTATTCCGAAGTAAAAATTAACTGTAAATACGACAATGACACTTAATACCATAAGATCATCGATGTTTAGAAGCTATGGTCAAGCAAAGTCTATTGACAACACTATGCCAAAACTCGCTTTCGTTTATGGTCTATTCAGTTTGTTTCACAACTAATGCAAAGCCCCGACTAATTCTCAACTCTGGAAAATAGATTTTTTCTTACAAAATTTCCTTAAAAAAAATTAATGTTTTAGCAGGACAATGCGGCAATTTGCATCAAGTTCTTACCGAAAAAATAAATTTATATAAAAATATATTATCGAAATGGATGTACCAGCATGCTCCTCAGATTATTCGAATGAAAAGTACTTTAACCGAAAACCACTAATTTGATGGCTTGTATCGATTGAAAACTAAAATTAAAAAAAAATTGAGAAAATTGTTAAAAATATTCCGAAAACCTTAATCAGTAGCATGAAACATAGAATATTTACTTTCATTTTCAATCAAGGTGATCAAATTTATAAAGAAAAAGTTTAAAAGAATATTGAATTCTTTTTTTTTAAACCAACACTCAGGAGATGACTCCTGTTCATGCTGTGCATTGTGTTGAAATACAGGGAAGATTACTATGAGGAGGAGGAATGTAAGATATTTTTTTTTGATAATGACCTTCGTCATTTTTTTTCTCAAGAATAACTTTGTAATAATTCTCACTTTCAATCTTCTATTGTAGTTAATCATGTCATGTCATATATGTCTTACAAACAATCAGACAATCACAAACACCCACTCGGCAATTATACATAGTTCTGCACGCTACCAACTAGATCTTCGGTGCGCCTATTTTATGTTTCATTAAAACAAAACAAATAAATATAGACACCTTATAATTTTAAAACACTGAATTATGATGGATTATGTAACAAGAATTACACAACAACAGCAATAAAGTATATAAATACATAGGGTTGCCTAAAAGAACATGAAAAATTAATAAATCTTCAAAAGGAACCCAATGGATTATAGAAATATTTAAAGATGTTGGGCCTTCTATCAGTTTAAATTTGAACCATCGGTTATTTCGAATCTGGCAACATTTACGTCATTCTATTCTGTCAAAAAATTCAGTATATTATTTCCACTGAACATAATGAATCGATTTACGCTTGAGCAACGGTGGGATTTATTGATGTCCATTTTGCAAAAAAAATTATCTTTTCGGATGAAGCTCATTTTCATCTTGGTAAATACGTTAATGAGCAAAATTGCCGTATTTGGGACTCAGAAAACCCACGCGTGGTCTTACAGAAGCCAATGCTCGCATTACGAGAGACTGTTTGGTGCGGCTTGTGGAGCGGAGGCATCAGTGGCCCATATTTCTTTAAAAATGAGGACGGCGCAACCATTACGGTCACTGGAGACACCCTATTGCACTTCATGGTGTTGATGTGAACGATATTTGGTTTCAACAGGATGGTGCAACTTGCCACACATCTCATGTTATAATCGATGTATTACGTCAAACGTTTACTGGCCGTTTAATTAGCCGAAATGTTGATGCAATTGGCCACCAAGAAGCTACGTACGATTTGACACTTTTTTTGTGGGGCGCCGTTAAAGAAAAGTATTATGCCGACAAACCAAAGACAATTGAGTATTTCAAGGCCAATTGCCGAGATACGGCCCCATACCGTCGAAAAAGTGCGCGAAAATTGGTCCGATCGTATGAAGTACTGTGAGACCAGCCGCTGCAGCAATATGAATGAAATAATATTCAATTTCTAACCGGAACAATTCTACTTCACAACATAAAAATAAATTTGACAAAATATGAAACCGTTTTTGTTTTATTACATTTTCAAATTTAAACTTTCATGTTTCCCATCATATACATATTCACGTAATACTATATTTAGTGTTTTCCTACTTTGCGTATACGTATTATGTAATGAATTAAACACAACATAAATATTTATCATACGTCGCGATAAATATTTATGTATTAAAAAACTGTTTTTATTGATTTTGCGTATAATATTTAGTATGATATTTAGTTTTTAATCATTTTAATTAATATTAAAAAGCATTTGGTTTTCTTAATTGTTGAACTGATTTATAAAATACTTTTTTCTATTTGTTTTTGGTAATATTGTTCAGTTGGGTTTTGTGGTTAACCGTGGATATCTATTCTATTTTAAAAATTATATTTGAAATGCAATACTTTAATGTTAATAATTTTCCTAATTGTATATTAACAAAGTGATTTTTAATTAGAGAATTTTTATTTTTTCGTTAATTAGTGTTAATATTGCTTTTCATAAAATTCCATGAAATATTTCTAAATTCAAACAAATGAAATCAGAGAAAATGGTTTCTAATATACTATTTTATTTTATTTTAATTTATATTTATTTCATTTTTGTTTTATTTTTATTAAACAATTTAAATTCTCTGCTTTAATAGAAAATATAATTTAGTTTATGCGCGTAATCAAATGGAATAATAAAAATTATTTTTAAATATGCACATATGTACGTTTATACATACGTATGGTACATACATAAATAAGTATGCAAAGCAGCTTAAATAAAAATATAAATTTTCCATAAATATTTGGATAGATTTAAAAAAAACCACAATATAGTCATAATGAAATTCATTCAATCATGCATATGCTTAATGATATTTTAACAATAACAAACAGCCAATACCACTCTACCAGAATACCAATACCAGTACCATTGGCAGTGGCAATATCGAGCAACATATTTTTGATAAAATAAAGGCAAAAGCAATAATGGTTGAACCCAGTGAAATGAATATATGGGCTTCAATTAACGAGCTGAAATGGGCAAAAAATTGGATACAACTATTTGAAGAGACAGTACTGCCGACTAAGCAATGCTCGATCAATTAGGTAGCTATCTGATTCACAATTTTAGTTTTAAAAAACAATTTATACAGATTTTTCCGTTCGCATTTAAGAACAGATTAAAATGGTTAAAATGTACATACCTCGGATAAGCCCTGTGTGAAAACTAGGCCACTAAGGTTGAATTGGAAAGAAGAACTGAAAAGGCTAAAACCATCAAAATTAAATACTTGGAGTACCTTAAATAAGTCGAAAAGTGCAATTCATAACATACTTAACTGCGTACTCAAGTAACTACACCACTAATAAATATGAGGCATTCGAAATGTAGTGCCTGTCTATCAAAACTACCCAAAACAAAAGATATCAAATAATGACATTGTATAAAGTAAAACACCGAAAACATCATTGCTGCCGTAAGAGTAAGCAGGAGAGTCCGAGAAAGTCGATTTTGCTTTGCTCGCGAGATCTCGCAGATTACAACTTGTTTCCTAACCTCAGGATTGAATGTAAACTACCATAGACAACAACATGTGTTGGCTGAATGAGCTCTGCCGTAGTTAGCAGCTGGCTTCAATTTTTATCAAAAAATCATCTTCAGCGATGAGGTCAATTTTTAAATGAATTCAATACACATGAGATCCTAGAGTGTTTTTTTTTTGGACCCAATATTCTGGGTGCCTATATGTGGTTTCAACATGACGGCTCTACGCGCTATACAGTGCGTGTCACACTGCAATTTCAGGACATGATAATCTCACTTAAGGGTCACATGTTATTAAATGCAGATGTGAACTGATTTCTACAAAAATATGATCTCTCCCGCATCTGCATTGTAGAATTTTGTAGCACATTGAACGGAGTACTGCAACATTCCTTTTTAAGCTGCATTAAAGCTTCTGTTTTGTACCTTAATTCTTGTCTAACTTTATTACATAGCTTTCTACGACAATATTTGACCTGTCTTGGACTTTTTTTTATCTCTTTTAAAGCTATCTACTGCCAATATGGGCTTATTCGAAGCTGACAGAGGATGTGCATTTTTATTACAGCAAATTCCTCGTTAAATAGCTGCATTCGTAAACAGAGTTTTCGTATTTTGAGCGAAAACAATCTACAAATCCATAAGGAATTCTATTAAAAGTAACAGTTTTCTGCAACTGAACTTAGCATACAGTGCGCTTAACTATCAATTATTTTAAAAATCAATTTGGTGACTATGTATTCTCCTTCCAGAAGTGGTCCGCTTCACTGGTACCCTAATCCTCAAATAAAAATAGTAAAAATCTATGAATTGATTCCCAATATCGATTCTCCGATTTGAGTCACATTGAACAATGGCATGATGCCGCTTGGCAGTGGCAATATTTCTTTCTATTAAAAGGTGGAAAATTCAGATTTTATTAGATCTTCATTCAGTGTCTTTTGTTTTATTTTTACTACAGGAATTTAAACTACATTTTAAAAAATTTACTATTTCCTGCATTCGGTCAATTTGTTTGCTAAATACGAAATATTGTTGGGTATTCATCAAAAGTGCACTAATAAATTTGGCAATAAATTAAAGTGCGATGTGTTCTCATGCATGTCGAAATGCATGAAAGTAGTTACAACATTTGTTAGTTTTAAGTAGGTCACACAAGGGTATAATAACTGTTGGACCTTGTTGTATATGCGAGTATGTGTGTTTGTAGGCTGTAATGGTTTAAAATCACTAGTAATAGCCACCAAACTTGTACAGCCTGAAATAAGCGGGACAACAGCAATAATGGCAACAGTACCCGCATCACCACCACTATCAGCAACACCAGCAGCATTAACAACAACGTCAGCAACAACATAAAAATGGAAAACAACAATTGAATGTATTTCGTTTCGTTTATTTTTATTTTTTCTCTTTTTGTTTCTCTTTCCATTCGCTTTTTTTCTTTTCTTTTTTGTTAAAATCTAAATGATTTTACATTCTAATCACTAGACCTAAAATTTCAGTTACTGTTTGGCAAATGAAAACTAATCGATCAGTTGCAATATACATATGTATTCATACATAGATACATACATACATTTTAATATTTGTTTGCATTCAATTTGATTCTATTCAATTTCGTTTTGCTTTTTTGTTTTTTTGTTGTGTTTGTATGTGAGAGTTAATACCCTATATCGTTAAATAAAATATTTCAACGTAGTTGTTGGCAGAAATTTCTAATAATTATACCGATTGGTGACTGAGTGTAATCCGATATGACATGATGAAGTAAAGTGCTTGACTGCAAATCCGAGTAATCCGGGTTTGATAGAATAATTTTAACAATGGCTATCATAGGAAGTCAGGAACGTCGCCGTAGTCTAGTAGGTAGTGTGTTGGCTTATTAGACCTAAAGCCCGGGTTCGTATCCCAGGCGAGGCATCAAAACGAAATATGAAAAAAAAATTTCTTCGGCGATTGCCTCTCAGCAGATTTCTGGCAAAAACTGTGAAAGTAAGTAAAATTGCCATGAAAAGATTCTCAAAAATCTGTCGTTCGGAGTCGACTTTAATGTATCAAATTAACGCACACAACATAAGTGGTGTGAGAAGCTAGGTCCATAATCCTGACCAAATATGTATGTATGTATCATAGGAAATACAAGCAGCATCGCCTCTTGATACAAAGTATGTTAGACTACGGCAAAAACAAATCCTTCATTCTACGTAGTTCCTGCAAAGCAAAATAGTAATAATAAAAAGAAGAAATAATCTCTTCTTTAGAGCTGAATGGTTTTTCCTGCTCTGAAAGTATGTTGTATTGGCTCTACCAACTTCAAAGTTCTTTGACTAATCGTAAGCATTCAAATATCCCTTCACTATACTCGATAATACCTTAACAATAGAAATATTACAAGATATACTACCTTAAATCAAAAAGAACAATAACAAATCAGGTTTGAATTTCTAGAAGTGATATTTTCGGTACGCTTTTTGTATCTCAAATGGATGTGTACCGCAATTTTGTTTGTTTTTGTTCATTCCGAATTGGGTTCCATCGCCGAAGATTCAAATTAGGATCAATTTCAAACGCCTCCAAAGCATATTCTGCATACATACGGTTAACCATGGTAATGTAGCAAAACACGTCATCGGTCCATAATTGTTTGAGAACGATGTTGATCAGTACTACATGTCGATGATTACCAACTTATTTTGGCCTGAATTGGATGATCTGGACACCAACGACTTGTGGTTTTGAAAGAACGGCGCTGTACGAGCGTTTTGAAAGCATTTTTATCTCACGTGGATGTGAATTGGTCACCGAGACGTGCGATCTTGTTAGATTTTCCAGAGAATATTCCACGCCTGTGTAAAGTAAGCTCTGTACTATGGATGTCAAACCTGGTTAGTTTTGAACGCACAAGTATCTCAAAATCATTTGAAGTAACTCATAAAAGCACACCTGAAATAGAAGAAAATAGAAGTGGATTTGTCATACTCTCGGAAAGAGTCCTATTGTAACGAGGATGGCTCTAGAACACACCTGGAGGTATGATATCCTAGGACGATAAAAATACTATCTTAAAGCGCTATCTGTGAAAAATGGAGATGGTTTGTGAAAGCTATTTGAATAATGACAAAAAGGTTATTGCGAGAACATCGCTAATGAGCTGAAATTAAGATTTTTCAATTTAAATACAATAAACTCGGCCGATTCGTAATTGAATATCAACTATTATATTTACTATTTATTTACTATTATTATTATACATTCACTCTTAAAGTAGATTATGCTGTAGCATATCATCTAGTAGCGCTTGCCGAAATGCAACTTTCTTCTTTTATTCTCTTATTATTGCTGTTGTTAGTTTTTCATCACTTAAATACCTTCAGTTACGTGCACTATTGTATCCACAAACATTTATACAACAGAAAGTAAAAAATAGAGATACTGAAACAACAAAAAAAAAAAAAAACAGACAAGATATGCAGATGAACGGACGGACAGAGAGTACCTTCTGCTATTGACCATCAGCAACCATGAGCCTTTTTTTGTTGCTGGGTATTTTCCACACATTTACCACAGAACTACAATGGTCTGGTTAAATTTTACATTCTGTAATTGGCGTAGGAGTGGATGTGTAAAGCCGGATTGCATTGAAATTCAGTTTTTTTCGTTTTCTCTATAATTTCTATTTTTTTTTCTCTTCTACTATCGCATGAACGCTAAAGTATTAGAGTAGAAAAACATTCTATAATAGGTATTCGTACTCGTAACTATGCAACTGGGTATTCCTTATTTTTTTTCTCCATGAATATGTATTAGAGACTTTAAGATAATTATTGTGGGTATTGCTAGTTTAGTTTAATGTTAGGATATGATTTTAAATCGTATTAAAATATGAGAAGCATTTAAGCCAAATATTTTTCCATTATAGGGTAGAATGCAACTTGTTCTGAGTAGAGTTATCGAGTGGTTTAAGTGAAAAACAAATCAAATCTAGGTATGCCTTGTAGATATGAAATTTATCCAAACTGTGGATACAACGTTTTATCTACATTAGTGATGTACCAGAAGAAAACATCTGAGTGGAGGAAGAAAATTGCTGCATCTTGAAGTTTGTAAGGGCAATAGACATAGAGGATGCATTAAAGGTAGGATATTGAGGGCATTAAATAGATCATGAAACCTTTAAACGACAATGATAATTATAATAATATTCATGAATATGGTCATTACAACCCTTTATTCCCGACCCCATCCTATCCATAATACATTCTGTACATAACAAAAATATCATTTTGATACCCACTGTACAAGAATGTATATTTACGTAGGGCATATGAAAATTTTTCATTAAAACCACATTACTATTCGTGTATTTAAAAGTTTGCGCACGACTAGTTTTGTATCTTTTACATTTCATTTTTTTTTTGTAAATAACCAACGCAATATTAATACTTTACACGTACCACAATTTAAATTAACACTTTTCATAAACGTGTTTTGGTTTGTGGTATTCACCATTACTGTTGCAAATTTATGGTAATCCACAATCCGAGTGGAATTGTATGCAAATGTTATGCAAAGAAATATACAAAATAGAATACGATTGCCTGTCAAACGCAAAACATCAAAATAGCAATTAAAGAACTGCTGCTCATTATGTACAGGTGAAATATTTCCATTTAGAAAAGGGATAAAGGGAGAAAGTCATTTCTGCACATGCAGTTAAGCAGTTAGTGTTCGGGACTATTAAAAATTTCTATTTATAGTTAGAATTTTATAAAGAAAAGAGTTTTGTATTTGAAAGCAAACAAATGTTGCAGTTTAGGTTGCATGGCCTAATAAAAGAGGGCTTTTATTTATGGTGTTTTTAAATTATTTAAGGTCTTCCCACAAGAACTTATGAATTTTGACAGTTGATAACGTCCATCATATTGAAGCTACATTCGTGGCAATGAGACTGATGCAAACGCCAATGTATTCGGTGGTTGTCAGTTAAGGACACTTCAAATGTCTAAGATATGGTAATTCTAAAAGTACTGTCATTATGATTATCGTTATAAGTTAACTACGCATGTGCCGTAATTCAAAACACAATCTAAAAAACCCCATTAAAACGAATTTTGTCATTGCTTTGGTAGAAACGGCCACATGCTGCTGTTGAATCTCTAGCATAGCACCTCCACATACTGTATGAAAGTATGGTATTTTATTGACCACGACGTGCTATGTAACCTAACATGTTGCCTGGACAAGACATCCTGCAATCATCTTTTTCATAATGGAGCTAGGATGAGAGGAGATGACATTTTTCCTAAGAAATTAAATAACAGGCTCTTGGTTACGTTTTTTTACATTTAGGACACACAGGGCAACTATATCTACCATTCTTTTATCATTCCTTTGCTCCGATTCAGTTTCATTAGTCAAGTTTTTTTTCCCTCTAGATTGTTGATTGGTGTACAGTAGCAGACCTTAGGATCATAAGATTGCCTAGAAATAATAGAAATATATTACCTTGCCGTGTTGGATGTGTTTGTAAGGAGATTTCCTCGTTTCTTTAATATGTAACGGTACCTGAACTTTAATTTAATTGAATTTGTACTAAAGCAGTTTAACACTTTACCTTACATCATCATTTAAAACATTTTCTAAGAACCTCCTTCCAACTGATTTTTAATATATTAATGCCGGATAATCTAGGGCACAATCAAATTAACTCTGCAGATTTATTAAAAATCTAATCTGGAAATGATTTTGAATATTTAATCAATTAAAATTTTATTTAACAATATTTTCAGCCGTTAAATAATTTAATTTCGAAATAAATGTTTTTATTTGTTTTTACCTCTGTGTGACAAAACTTTTCGTTTGAGAGGAAACGTATAAACTTGTAAAACGCTGGTAAACAGAAACGAAACTTTATTTTAATATTCGAATTTTTTTTTATTCATGCAATAATCTGCTATCAACAGAACCTTTTTATTTTAATTATAAGCGACTCGCTCCATAGTAAAATTATTATTTTTTTCTTCTTCTGACAATTGTACCTTCATTATCATTATGGCACTAAACGATTAACGCATATTAAAGAGAAAGTGTGAGTGAGAGATAGAGAGGGAGAGAGAGAAAATAAAAAGTAAAAGACACGAAAAAAAGCGAAAGCCGTTAAAACAAATTTGAACATCTTGAACAGATTTTACACGCCGGTAGTCATTTTTCATGTGGACAACTGGCATTTTCATTAGTGTCATACAACGTGTACTAAATGCAAATGAGAGAAAAAACTAACAATTTACTTCAGTGTCGCTAAAGTCTCCTGTGATTTCACTGCTGCACGAGTAGTTGCCATATTTAAATTATTTTCGTTTTTTAGCGTAGTCATCCGAAAACAGTGCATTAACAATTGGTGTTTTAAGGGGGACTGAATAGATTCGTAGTAGACACCATACTCAAGTAGGTAGTGTATTAGCTTATTAGACATGAGGCCATGTCGGACATCTCGAGCAAAACGAAATATGAAAATATATTTCTTTGGCGACTTCCTCTCAGCAGATTTCTGGCAAAAACTCTGAAAGCAAATACAATTGCCATGAAAAAGTTTCTCAAAAATCTAACGTTTGGTGTCTATTTTAAACAGTAGGTCCCACCACTCTTGCATAAAATTAACACATACAACATAAGTGGTGTGAGAAAATAGGTCGCAATCCTGACTAAAGGGTTGTAATGACCAATTCGGTGTGTATATGTGAATAGATTCCTTAAGAAAGGTCTTTTAGCAATTCAATTTTTTTAAACTAATGCAGGTCAAAGGAAAAAATTAAAACCTTTAATTATACAGCTGTTGAAAAACAAAAACAAGTAAATTGATAAAAAATACATATAGAACTTGATTGAATTCGTGCTAAGAACAGGCCAGAATACATATATACTCCCCAATTTGATACATCCGATCATTTGCGTTGATTTCTCTTCTCGCTAAAAATTTGAAGCCATAGATTGCAACCCACATGATCTTCACGGTAGACAAAAGATACCCTTGACAGCGAGACACAGTCAAGATCACGGATTATGTATGCATAAGGGTAAGAAGAATGAAGTCTGTCTACTGTGAACATGGATAAGCATACAACTACACTCTATTTTCTAAACGATAAAGAGCTCTAACTTTCCATTAATAAAGAAAGATTTTGGATTCTAAAGGTTCCATCTTCAAGTCAATAGTAAAAATACGTTTTCCAGTATTCTCTCATCCCCTCATATCGCTTGTGCTTAATATCAAATGTAGTATGAGCTATGTGGCACGTAGCGTCCTCAACATGTAATTGATGATTTCAATTATCGATCAACAGTACCTGCAGTCAACAGTAGTACCAACGTTTTCAAAGAACTATGGACCAATGACGCTGTCAGCTCAAAATCCACAACAAACAGAGACATTTTCGGTATGCATCATGCGCTCTTGAATCTCATGTGGATTTGATCGTCCCAAATTAGACGCAACAAAACGGAATTTTAAAAATGGAATGAAGAAAATTTATTCTCAAACTATTCATATATGATAATATATCTGGCATCACGTTTACAAGTTTTGTGGCACTGTAAACTAATTTTTAATAACTTTCAAAAAGAATTTTTTTATATTTTTTTTTTTGGTTTTCCCCCATGTTTGTTCATTTGGTCTTTGCAAAAGTTCAAGCTACTCTGTTCTTAATGTTTAACAAATATTTGGAGACGTTTAAAGTCAAATTAAAAGAATATTTTAACTTTAACCAAAAAAAAATTTCAAACATTATACTCATGTTCCTATGCCAGTACATGAACTACTAAATCCGTAAGTAAAACAAAGATTTCATCAAGTATTTAATGATGACTTTGATATGTACATACATATGTACATATGATGTATATATTATAAGCATATTTGATTACATGACTTATGCAGATTTTAATTTTAGCTTCTAGCATGTCGTTAACATTTCTGTCATCTTAATATTGACTTTTCGTCTTGATATGGCACATGAAATCATGATTATGCATAAGACAGGCAAGCTCTTTGAGTATATAGAAGCTAGAGCCGTAGTAGTACGTCAAAATCAACAAGTATTTCTTTTTTTTTAATTATGAATATAAGTAAATACATAGTAATGTTCAGTAATGAATTTAACTCCTTACATGTAAGGGGAAGTGGTTTAAAGATTGTAATTCTAAGATAGCAATTCTAAATAAACGACTATAAACTTACAAAAATCATTTAATAACATAAATAGGTATTCAATATAGTGAGAACTACAAAATATTACTATACCCAGCCAAATTATCTCTTAAGAACTATACAACGTTGCCTCCTATAAAGCACACTCCAAATGAGAAGATACTAGAGCCTTGAAAATCAATATTAATCTGCTGCCAAAGTGCCACCATTTCTCAAGTACTTCTTAGGACAGTGCAACCTTATGAATCTATGCATGCTTTTGAAGTAAATATATTCTGAAATTAAATTTTTAGCAAACTCCACTCCGAAGCTAGAAAATCGTCTGCCGATCTACGAACATGTCATTCAAAGTATTTTCCATAGGAAACTACAACTTTTCCCCATCTTTTTGGTAATCATTTTCCCAATCTTTTTGGAATCTAGCCAATTTTTGCTGAGAGAGCTTTCTGCATTGATCGAAACAAATGATAGTAATAGGGCAAGCTTTTTGCTATACCACGTGTGTCGTTAGATTTCCCATTCACTGTCTCCCAAATAGATTTTGACCGGCACCGTTGTCGTGATGGAAAATTACAACCTCATCTTTGACTGCCAATTCAGGTCTTCTTTTTCGGCCAATGTACACTTCAAATGAATTGCCTGTTCCGCAATTATATATTCTGGATTTAGCAGTTTATAGCAGATCACACTTTTCTAGTCTCATCAAATACAATGTCTTACCTTGTTACAATGGGTATTCTCTTTGGCCGTAGATTTAGCTCATTGTGCGCCTATTACATATGATTTCTAGTGCTTGAGGTTGTCGTAATGAATCCATTTTTAGTCGCCAGCAACATACAACTGCTCCAAAATTGCTTCTTCGAATAAAGGAAGCTGGATTATTGTGTTCTATGGTACTGTGACCGGTTGAAATTATGAGAGGTCCTGAGAATAATTTTTAGCTACAGCTACGAGATATAAAGATACAAAGAATACGTCATCCGCAATGGAGGTTAGAAGAAAAGGTTGTCCTAAGGAATGCTCAAATGACTACACCAAGTTTGAAATGAATAAAAGCAGTTGATCGCTATGGACCTTTAAATTTACAGAAAAGTTTTTGTTGTGGCCAAAGGTTGTAACAGCCAACAGAGCTAGCTAAGGTAAAGTTAAGAACGTTTGCAGACAGTTTTGACATTGGTGTCGTTTAACTGAACGACAAATATTGCTAGAGACGGTTTGGAGGCTTAAGGTACAAAGAGTATTTTAATCACTAAGAGTATCTTAAGAAACTTTAATAATACTCATCAAATCGTTGAATTGACTGAACCCATCTAACGAACTGTTAAACCAATTGTTAGACTATAAAGATTTCTATCACAACAAGCTTAACTGTATTTACATTAGCAAAGTGCAGACCGCCTAAGCCGACGTAGTCTAGTAGGCAGTGTGTTGGCTTATTAGACGTAAGGCCACGGTTCAAAACCCAGATCAGACATCAAAAGGAATATATGAAAAAATATTTCTTCGGCGACTTTTTCTCAGCAGATTTTTGGCAAAAACTCGGAGAGCAAATGAAATTGCCATGAAGAGCTTCTCAAAAATCTGTCGTTCGGAGTCGACTTTAAACCGTAGGTCCCGCCACTCATGTATAAAATTAACGCACACAACATAAGTGGTGTGAGAAGCAAGGTCGTAATCCTACCTGAAGGATTGTATGGATGTAAGTGTAGAACATATTACTGTTATGCAATTGTTCTCAAGGTTATTACCTCTCAATCCCTTTAATGCCATCAATGGTCCAAAAGCCCTGTTTTAAAATCAGTACCAGTGCTGGTGTTGTTAAATGACATTTTTACTGATATTCTTGACTGTTGCGATTAGTTTCTAGTGCACATTATCAAATTATCAAGATTGACCAACTATTATTTTCTTGTTTGTTTGGCTTGTATTATTTTGTATGTATTTTCATGTCGCATTATGTATGTATAACAACATGTTGCTTGTCTGTAATCTGTTTAACTCATATTCAGACATTCATACGCTTCTATACATACTATTACCCATGCTGTAGTTACACATACTCGTACATATACATACATGTGTCATATTCCGATATTTCACAATATCATTTTGTCCTTTTTTTCTTTCTCTCCCAATTTCTTTTTCATCTTGTTCATCTACAATGTAGATTCTACATGGAGATTTGCATCAATTGTTTGTTTGTATGTGTGTTTACTTCTACAACAACAACCGGTAGAGTTGAAAGTAGCATGTATTTTCAGCAACTTGGAAATTTTTTATTTTTTTTTTTTTTCATTTTGTTTCTGATTCAGTGGAATACAGAAAAAGAAAACTAAAATGAAGAATTTTTAGTTTGATGTAAAAGAAAATTTTTTTGTGTACATATTTTAAGTTGACTATTTCATATAATGATTATGGTTTGTCATGACATCTACAGTACGAGTCTAGATAAAGGGCAAGGGTTGTATGGCTAAATCAAAGAAAATGAACAATTTGCATAATAATGATTCTTAACGTAAAATATTTCTCATATACTTTATAAATACATATATAAATGTGTAGTAGAGCGTAAACTACACACATACAGTCAAGGGCAAAACATTTCAGTGATCTGATACTTGTTATTTAACTACAACTGTCTTCAAAAAACAGAAGTTGAATCCCGAATCTCTCAGTTGTATGAGAATAAGAGTGTTGAATCATGTAATCGGAGTAAGAGGCGCTAAAGAGAGTCAAAGACTCTTTTAAAAACCAGTTGGCTTTAACACCAATATCAACTTTTTGTACGCACTATAATACAAAGTGGCTTGAGTTTTTCGACTTTCGGAGCTCTTAGCTCCCATTAAGTTGATGAAATATTGGCGGGGGACTCCAAATTCTGTTCGTATTTTTTTTTTAAACGTTCAATGAATATAAATGAATTTAATAGATAGAGATCTACCACATCAATGAAGTCGCCGTAGTATAGTAGGTAGTGTGTTGGCTTATTAGACGAAAGGCCCGAGTTCAAATCCCAGGTCAGACATCAAAACGAAAATATGAAAATATTTCTTCGGCGACTTCCTCTCAGCAAATTTCTGGCAAAAACTCTGAGAGTAAAAATTGCCATGAAAAGATTTAAAAAAAAATCTGTAGGTCCCGGCACTCACATATAAAATTAACGTACACAACACGAGTGGTGTGAGAAGCTAGGACGTTGTAAAATGGGTCAATTTGACCTCCGTGTACTGTACTTGTCACAGTTGACAAGTACACATCCTCTAACCTAACCTAACCTATGATGTGAACAGAAGCTTTTTGCGGATTTGGAAAATTTCTTTTGTAAGTTGTTTAGTAGTGAAAAAGAAAATATAAGTGAGTCGGCCTTACTTACGCCAATTAGCATCCTGAGATTATTCTGAACAATGAGGTTGGTGGACACTTTTTAAGGAAACAGGACTGTACAAAAGATCGTATGGTCGCAGTACCTTCGTACTCCTACAAGACACTATAACAAAAACGATGGGAATTATAGAATTGAGTTGAACCATTTTAATGATAAATTTTTGAAAATTACAAGTGGTAAATAGGGTGTGTGGCGTATTAGACGAGAGCCCATAGTTTCCAAATATGAAAAAAATATTTATTATGGCGACTTATTCTCAGCAGAATTCTGGCAAAAATTTTGAGAGCAAAAAAAAAATTGACACGAAAAGTTTCTTAAATCTGTTCCTTCGGAGTCAACATTAAAACTGTAGTAGTTGCCACTCATGGATAAAATAAATACACTCAACATGAAAGGTATGGGAAACTAACTCGTAATCCTGGCTAAAGAGTTGTAGTGACGAATTAAGTAAGTAAGTAACGGAAGTTGTAGGATATAAAATGTGATTTTCAAGGCGCCAAGAGCACAAAGCAAACAGTTTTAAAAAGTTTAATATTTTTATTGATCTGATGTCCTTAATTAGGGACGTTTGTATAGGTTGTAAGCACTATTTTCATGGCTGTAACTTAATATCATCGTGTTTTATTAAAAAATTTTGAAAATTATTTAAATAAGTTATTGAATTAAATAACTGCACAGTACTTATGTTCACCAAATCCTTTAAAGGCTATTACAGTTCTCTTAAAGCAAAATACCTAAAGTGATGTCTTTACGCTCTGTTACCATTGAAAATTACCTGTGAAAATTTTGCATATGTATTAATTCTGGGAGAAAAAAAGGAATAAAAGTTTTACAAAATTGAAATCCATTTAAAAGGATTTTTGCAAATTCCGTAAAAGTGTTTCTACCTACACAAAATGGTAATAAGGATATAATAAATTCCGTATTCATGAATACATAAAATAATCTACAATTTGAAAATTCTATTCTATATCTCGTTAGACAACTTTTATTGAAATACAATTGAAATGTTGTTGGTATTGTAAATTGTTCGTATGTAACTGCAGTAGACCAAAAACACGTACACACGCAAACACACAAAAAGAAGATCTGGATATTGGATAATGCATATGTATATTTAAGTATAATAGTTATAGAATTTATTTTTACAGGGATTTAAAGGAATTTTATCATATAGTGTTATTCTACAATAATTCGATTCAAGAATTAAATTTTTAAAATCAAACCACACATATCTAAAATACTTTACATACAAAGATTGATTGATGTATTGTTAAAAAGTTATTAGCTTTACTTGTAAAGAATTCAGTCTTTAACATGCATGTACTATGTTGGTTCACATTTGCATACGACACTTTTATTTTAATATGTTTATTCTCTATATGGACATTTCTATAATTTTATTAGATTTCCAATTTTATATTATTTTAATTTTTTTTTTTGTTTTTTTTTGTTTGAAAGAAATTTCAATAATATTTTCAATTGAATTTTAATTTCAAGTCTGTGTCTTAAGGTCAATATGCAATCACTATATTTTATTTATTTATCTTTTCAAAAACAGATTCTATTTTCTTGAAATTCTCTATGATTTCTTAAATATTTAGGAAATGAAAATTCAATGTGACTGTGTTTATACTTGCAGGCTGTAGATTTTTTCCTAAGAAATCGAATTTATTTGAAGTAACTATGTCATTTAACATAGGTCGTATACTTAATATTGTACATCATTCTTAACTATATAATACATTTGCCAGAATAGCATCATAGAGCACAATTTGACGTCGAATTTGTATGATTTGAGAAGGTATTTGACAGATGCTTACTGAGAGAAAATCGTTCGAAGAAATATTTTTTCATATTTCTCTATTCCAATATACCTACCTACTAAACTATGGTCAACACCATCATGCTTCACAAAAACCCTTAATTTCTTGCCTCATCTGTAATGTGTCACAATATTACGTAGTTTCTCCTACCATAATTTTTGCTAATAACTGACAGAAATCTGAAATTCTTGCTCTCAGTTGAAAGTTGTTTATGTATTGGAATCCTAATACCATTGACACTAGTTTTAACAAAAAAAATTATCGATTATCTATTCACGGAGAAAATAATGATCTGGACATCAACGACATGGGGTTTCAACAGGACGGCGTGGCAAAAGAAAAAAATTTCGATGATGTGCCTTATACGTACAGTTTGTCTAATTTAAATTTAAAGATTGAATGCACTTTTAAAATTGTTTGCTTTAATAAAATAATCCTTTTAAGAAAATTGGCATAACAATTCCCTTAAAATAGCACTTACTACTGCTGCTTAAACAATTCATGCTCAAATTGAAAACAATTTATGTTTTCACATAATTTGCTTCATCGAAATAGTTCATTATTTTGGAAAAAACGCAAGTACTTTTACCATTGTACAGTAGAAATATAAATTTATATACATACGTAAGTAAGTATGAACAGCATGTTATTTTACTTTTACTTTTCCTAGTGTTTAAATTCACTTTGTAAGTAATCAGTAAATAGTCATATACGGTCAAGCACGAATATATCGTGTACTACACGGTACTAAAATGATCATACAAAGATCTTATACCGTTTTTTTTTTGGATTTATTCGCATACACTTGCATCTTAACGAAATCCTACAAGAGCTAAATCGTACGATCTCGGTGGCCAGTTCAAATGACCTCCACGTGAGATTACAATGACCTCAAATAGCTCTTGCAGAATATTCAATGTGGCATGAACAGTCTGAAACCATATTTCGATGGAGTGCAGATTAGATTACCCATTTCAAACCAAAAGAAGCTGATAATTATCGACCAATAGTTTTCGCCTGGTCAACGTTGTCCTCAAAGAAATATGGTTCGATGACGCCACCAGGCCAAAATCTAAACCAAACAGTGACTTTTTGGAATGCTCAGGTGGATTGATAACGTCCCAAAACTGAATATCATGTACCTATTCATTCAGAAATAACTCTTACCGCTGAAGATGTTTATGGATCAGTTACCAACTTCTCAAGAGCTCTTTTAGCGAACACACGCCATCGTATATGATTGTCCCATTATTACATTATACCTCATTACCATCCTTCAGTCAGTATTACGACCTAGCTTTGCACACCACTTATGTTGTGTGTGTTAATTTTATCCATAAAGTCGACTCCGAACGACAGAGTTTTTTGAGAAACTTTAGATGACAATTTCATTTTATTCTCAGAGTTTTTGCCAGAAATCTGCTGAGAGGAAGTCGACGAAGACCTATTTATTCATATTGCATTTTGTTTGAACCGCACATCTAATAAGCCAACACACATACCTATTAGACTATGGCGACTTCTAACCTACTTTTACGATATCAAATAATTCTACGTATAATATCCAAAAAAAAAAGAAAAAAAACATTAAATTTGTATAGATTTAGTATTTCAAAATATTTATTATAGGGGTGTGCCATGATTCTGAATTTTCTCTTTGATAATAAAGGCTTCACATAATACATAAATTTACCTTGAATATATTCTATGTAATGTTTTATGTAGTCAAACAATAAACTTTATTAACCTTCAAACAATGTGTGTACACGCACGCATTCATAAATATCTTCTTTGTTGTTTATATGTACATATGTATGTATGTACGTAACATTTATATGCATTCAGTTTACACATTTGCACGATTTCGTTTTTCCTCCTATACATACATACATATTTATTTGTTTCTGTTTATGTGTAAGGAAAACAAAAAAATATCTTTCGTATACACTAATGCACATACATACTCGCACATATGGTTGTATTTGATCATTGAAAATCAATTGGGTATGAAAGTATTTAATGAATAATCAATCATTTTTATTTGTAGTGGAACTTAAGTATATTCGTATATACATATGTACACGTCCATGTACGTAAAATGTTCTATTAAATACACATGTGCAAATGTCTATTGTAAATAAAGCGTAAAATACAGGTAAATATTACTATACTTGTATTCACGCGTTACATCTAAACATGCTTGTACGGCATAAGGTTAAAAAAATATGTAAAAAATTTTAAAAATATGTTAGATATGCTACTACGAATTGAAGAGAAGTTGCTAAAAGACATCATGAAGAAGAAATTTTTAATGTTGAAAATGCATTTATAAACACTTTCGGAAATTCTGGAAATAAATTTTGTTTTTGACTTGATTCCTTAAGAAATCCTGAATTATAGAGAATTCCAGTCATTAGTTCGGTCTGTAAGCTAAGATACTTACATAATTGGTCACTACTACCCTTCAGTCAGGATTACGACCTAGCATCTCATAAGTGGTGTATGTTAAATTTATATGTAAATGAGTAGCAGCCCTTACAGTTAAAAGTCGATTCCGGACGACAAATTTTTTGAGAAACTTTTCATGGCAATTTTATTTACTCTTAGAGTCTTTCCCAGAAATCTGCAGAATATTTTTTCATTTCGTTTTGTTGGAGATGTCCACACCACCTACTAGACCACGGCCACTTCAGCTAAACTAAGATCCTTATGTAAAATTTTCCATGTAGTCGAAACTAACATGTTGAGACCAACGACGAATCGATATTTCATAGTCTTCTTCAATACTTCGCGCTCGGCTCATCTCTGTCTTTAATTTTGAATGAATAAGCGTAAAATTGGTGGGAAAACTATCAGGGTATTCTTCATTGTGACTTTCACCAGCGCCCGTAAAAAGTTCAACTGACCTAGAAACTGAAGGTAAACGGCCACGTCAAATAACGTTAATTTGTTGTCCATTCAACGTTGACTGCCAACTTAATCTAATATTCATCAAAAAATGATTTTCAACGATGAGACTCATTATTGGATGAGTAAGTACGTGAACAAACAAAATTGTAGAATTTAAGACCAATTCCACATGAATCGAAGATCCAAGAGCGTCTAAAGAATCTCACTGTTTAGTGTGGATTTCCGTATGGAGACAACATTGGTCCATATTACCTTGAGAACGAAGTTAACCCGACCAATACTGTTAACTGCGAGTACTATAGATCGATGATAAACTGAATTGGATGATCTAGACACCAACGACATGTGGTTTCAGTTAATATTTTTCGAAAAATGGTTTAATAAGTGACAGGGGTTTCTACACATGAAACTGAAAATCACAAAAATATACACACTGACTCCGGAAAAAAGTATTGAATTTCAAAAAAAAAAGGCTAAATAAACTCTTCAACTCGATTTTTAAATTTGCTGTTAAAATCAATAAACATTTCTTTTTATTGTTCCTTTATTTAATATATCCTTGAATTTGTTTCCGCTTCATTGGAACAAAGTAAATGAAATGTAACACAACAACAAGGAGTAACACAACATCAAATATTTAATATTATATTGTTGTTGTGCACAAAACCTAACAACCAATGAAATCATACATAAAGGTATGTTTTCAGTGAAAATTTTATTTAATTATAGAACATGGGCCTTGTCATTACATACATAATACATTTGAGTGATCATCTCTGGAAGGTTGCACCTATCGATCATTTTGAAAAAGTTTTCGACATTATTTTCTTACATTTCCCACATTATCTAGTCGATAATTTCATGACCGTTGGTTTTCAAATGCTACAACTCAAATCTCATGATCTTCGTGGCAACCTGGCAAATTGATAACACATAAGATTTGTATATTTTATTGGGATATGTTAAGTCATTAGTTCTTGTCGAGAAGTTAGCAACTCGTAGAGCATTGAAGGCCATCATTGATGCGATTTTAAAAGATTTATTGGAATAAGAAGTCAAATATTGAACTGATCGAATGATCCGTAGCGTACACCATTATAGGAAAATAATTCAAATTAACAATATTAATACCACCAGCTTTAACGTGTTTAGCGTAGATTATTTTCAGAATTTATTACTTTTAATTGAGGTTTAAGTCGCCGTAGTCTAGTAGGTAGTGTGTTGGCTTATTAGACTGAAGGCCGAGTTCGAATCCCAGGTCAGACATCAAAACGAAGATATAAAAATATTTCTTCGGCGACTTCCTCTCAGCAGATTTCTGGCAAAAACTCTGATAGTAAATAAAATTGCCATAAAAAGCTTCTCAAAAAACTGTCGTTAGGAGTCGACTTTAAACTGTAGGTCCCGCCACTCATGTATCAGATTAACGCACACAACATAAGTGGTGTGAGAAGCTAGGTCGTAATCCTAACTGAAATTATGTATGTTATGTAATTGAGGTTGAGCTCTTGATACTGTAAGAACATCATCAAACACAGTGCATATTTCACCAATAAACGCAGTGTATACATTCTTGATTGGAGGTCCTTTTTCTACCATCGTGTTACATCACAATATCGTGGACAATACATTTAGAAACTACTGGATTATGTTGTGATATTTCGAAATTTTATGCAATAATATGCGTGTTCCAGCAGGATAATGAGCCTAAAATACTAGTAAATCTTAGTGGAAAAGTTCGAAGATAACAATATCAATGTATTACATTGACACAGTCTACAGATTCAAACCCGAACGAGAACTTGTGGAAATACAGTGGACAGTAAAAGTTTAGGTATTTAAAAATTATTGATATTTCTATTTTTATTTTGTTAATATAATTCTATGTTATAATAAAACGCAACAATTTTTAATGTTATTCATAAACAACAAGAAAAATAAGCAAAACTTTCTGGCGACTCTATATTTTTTGCACTGCAAACGCATAGAAGAACAGGCACTTAATTTAAAATTCAAAAGCCCAATGTGTTAAAATAGTCGTCGTAGTCTAGTATGTAGTGTGTTGGCTTCATAGACGTAAGGTTACGGTTCGAACCCCAGGTCAGACATCAAAACGAAAAATTAAAAAAAAATATTTCTTCGGTGACTTCCTCTCAGCAGATTTTTGGCAAAAACTCTGTGGGCAAATAAAATTGCCATGAGAAGTATCTCAAAAAATCTGTCTTTCGGAGTCGACTTTAAACTGTTGGTCCTGCCACTTAAGTGTAACATAAGTAGTGTGAGAAACTAGGTCCATAATCCTGATTGAAGGGTTGTAATGAACAATTATGTATGTAATGTATTAAAATTTCAAGTATTTAGTATTTAATAGGATACCCCTTAAAGACAAGCAATCTATTTACGCCATTTAGAATTGAATACACAAGTATTTTTTTGTGTTCTATACCGCCGCCATTCAGTTATGAGCAAATTTTTCAGTTGACTTTTGTTTGAGGTTAGCCTTTTGTAGGCAATTTACATCTTCACATTAGTAGCATTATGATTGGGTTCATTGACTGGTTGTAAGTAATTAATATACATTTTTCAAATTCTTCTCCACTTTAGGTGAATTTGTCCGACCTGTTTTTCCAATTACTTTTACAAATTATTGTTTAAAATTCATAAAATTTCTTATATATGTTGGGGTACCTAGACTTTTGCTGACCACTGTAGTAAAAACAACAATCAAAGAAAAGAGTGCCACAAATTCTGACAAGTTTTCGGAATTAAATCTGGCTTCGTAGAATAACATTGCGGATTCTGTACGCCAAAATCTTGGTAACCATATGCTTAGACGATAAACAATACATGTAATAATTTAGGAGGTGTCCTTATTTTTATTAATATTAATTCTATTAATTGAATAAAAATTTTAAAATAAAAAATATATAAAACCATAAAAAAATTTGTATTTGTGAAATATAAACTGAGAATAAGTTCATTTAATTATTAACAATTTGCTCATTTTATTTACTTTCTCGTTAAATCTCTAAATGTAACATTGGAGTCCTTATTATTTTTTACAATCACTTTGAAAATTAAGGATGTCGTTGGCAAAAAAGCAATTATGGCAGTCAATCGTAAAAGATGAATTTACTTAATAGGAACGGGGAATATCTTGTATTTGACTTTATTTGGTTTTTAATTATTAAATTTAATAATTTTGTTTCTATATGGCTTTACAATTTTATTGTAAGGCCCCCAAGGCCTATATACATAGATACTAAAAAGAGTTATGAAATTATAAAACAATTAATAATATTTACAATTATTAGATTAGAAAGCTTTGAAATTAAAGCCTTAATACTTATTTACTAAAAGCATCATTAAAAAGATAAACTTTTGCGGTCTATTTTACAATGTGCTAAAGGTTATTAAATGCGGCCAACAAATGTTAATAAATATTAAAGTAAATAACACTATTTAAATGAAATGTATTTAATACATACACATATGTATGTACATATGCTTGTTTTTCAATAAATACTTAGTATATTTTATTAGGGTGGTTGCAATGTGTTAGTGTTACGAAAATGGAAATGGTGTTATTAAAATGATAAACACAAGCTCCAAAAAGAAAACAAAACAATGGGCTTGTTTACATGTTCAACGAATAAACAAAAATATAGCAACAACATCAGTATAAAAAGAAATAAGGGGACAAAAAAATAAACAAGCAACAACAAAGTGCAGTATAAAAAAAGCGGATAGACAAGTAAACAGGCAACAACAACTCTGCAAGGACGAACGTAAACAAGATACAAAAACAACAATAATGAAACCAACTTGTTTACATTTTAAGATATTTCTCGAAGACATTATCCTTCAAGTGCATTCATCAGACTGCTGACCCTTGTGATATAAAAGGCAAGACAGAGCAGGCAACGGCATTCAGTAAGTGAAGACACGTGGCATTCAGTAAGAATTCGGTCAGTCGTGTGTGAGACACGTGAGTTCAGAAAGAATTCAGTCAGTCTTGTGTGAAGATCTCCGTATTGTTGCTTACAAAAAGGTTGTAAGCAGAGAAGAATAACGAACAATTGTTATTGCGTACGCGGAAGAGAATCGTGGTTTGAAGTTCTAACGAACGAGTGTAAAAGAAAGAATAACAATTAAAGTAAATTGTTATTGTTTAAGTCAAATCGTTAAAGGTGGCACACGGAGTTGTGCGAACAATAAAGAATTAATTTAATTATTAATTAATTAAGAATTAATTAATTAATTTAATCTATGAAGTCGCCGTAGTCTAGTAGGTAGTGTGTTGGCTTATTAGACGTAAAGCCAGGATTCGAGCCCCAGGCCAGACATCAAAACAAAATACAAAAAGTATTTCTTCGGTGATTTCCTCTCAGCAGATTTCTGGCAAAAACTCTGAGAGTAAATAAAATTGCCATGAAAAGTTTCTCAAAAAAACTGTCGTTCGGAGGCGACTTTAAACTGTAGGTTCCGCCACTTATGTATAAAATTAACACACACAACATAAGTGGTGTGAGAAACTAGGTCAATAATCCTGACTGAAGGGTTGTAATGACCAATTATGTATGTATGTATGTAAAAACGTAACAATAGGAAAGCTTTTTATTGTTATGGATTCTCTAAATATTCATTGTATATTTGAAGTAAATTGTTTCATTACCTGAATTGAACCATCCTTATATTAATAAATATATAAAGTTTTTATTTTTTTTTTTAATATTATTTATGATTGTTTTTGTATTTGTTGTGAATTAAATATTTATTAAGTCAAATGAGCAAAAGTTAATTCAATAAATTTCACATTATCATACAATATGCATGTAAATATGTTCATACATATTATACAACATACATACATAAATATTATGTAAACCACTTAAAAAAAACACACACATAACATATTAATACACATACACACACACATACCAACGAGTAGAACTAGTATGTATTGTAATAGCACGTAACAGCGTATACTTTATGGTGTTAATGAAATTGCAACATAGTTTCCCCACCATTTTTTGCTTTGTAGTCCACGCCACTACTGTGTATTGTCCAAATGCAATCTGTTTTTCGCAGTGGATTATTTTATTGCAACATATAGAGAGGATTTTTACAACCATAATGGAAATGACAATAAAACATAATAATATTATTAATAATATTCATAATATTTATGTATACGTTGTGTAACAAATAAATGTTGATAAAATTTATTTTTATCATATCTGAAGTAATGCAACATGCAACACATGTCACTGACACATGACATTATAATTAATTAAATAAAGTTTTATTTTAAAATTTTACAGAAATGCTTTTTCACAGATTTAAAAAAAAGCGCTATGTTAAAATAAAGTGTTTTTTTTCTTCTTTTGTTTCATATGAGTATATGAAGAACAAATTAGCTTCATCTGACTGAAACATACCTTCTCTATTCCATCAGTTTTAAGACAATTCCTATAAAAATTCTTTAAGATGTATTGCAAGGAAAAAAGTCGAAATGATTGTTAAATTGTGTTACGATTTAGAAAAAGCTTAAATTTCTCGCAGACTTAAAATTGTGGCAATTTAGCACGAGAGAAAGAAAAGTGTATGCCTGTATTTGCCAAGGTTGTTTCAAAAACTTTCCTAACCCATTTAAGTTCTTAGACAAATATTTGCTTAAGGTCGTTACTCTCATCTAATGGAATACATTCAATGGAAAGTACAATTATGATACAATATATGATACAATATCCAGAAAATGTATAAAATGTTTCGATTTTTGGCTTATTTTTTTATATGATAATTTCTATTCTTTGCAATGTACTATATGAAGCGACTTTTTCCTTCCAATCTTTTAGGAGTTTAAATGTTAGTTTCTTTTGATATTTGTAGTCACGGTAATCTAGTACGTAGTGTCATGGATATGAACAAAATATTGCTTCGGCGACTTCCTCTCAGCAGCTTCCTGGCAGAAAATCTGATAGTAAATAAAATTGCCATGAAAAGCTTCTGTCTGTCGTTCGGAGCGGACGTTAAGACTGCAGGTGCCGCCACTCATGGATGAAAAATCATTTTTTGTACAAGTAGAAAATTTGAAATTTGGCAGCTGTCACATATATTTCATCCACTTGTTAAAAATGATGAGCTTTACGAAAGAACAACGCGTTATAAAAATGAAAACTTATCACAAAATTTGTAAAGTTGTTATGAGACTGCTTGCAAACATCGAAAAATTGTCAATCGAGAAAGTGTCAACAATATACTTAATGTCAACATTTAATGTGTTAACAATTCGAAGAGCGCCCAAAAAATCTAAAGAAACTGGGTACGTTATGGACAGTAAAATTTCTGTGTGTCTTCGTACCGGTCAGTATCTTAAAAAATTCGTATTAAATTGAAACTGTTGCAGAAAACATAATTTGGAGCTACTGTCTTGTACGGCATGCAGTAACTATGAACGGCATTCATTAAGGAACATAACTGTGTGTTCAACTAAAAAATATATAGTTTTAGTTAGTCGATTAATTACTGTCGCGATTTCCGGAACATATTACCTCAAGAAATTCTAATGTCAATGAGAGGCACCAAATCATGCAATTTAAAGGTATGCGATCTTCTTCTGGAAGTCGCCGTCGTCTACTAGGTAGTGTGTTGGCTTATTAGACTGAAGGTCCGGGTTCGTATCCCAGGTTAGGCATCAAACGAAAATATGAAAATATTTCTTCGGCGACTTCCTCTCAGCAGATTTCTGGCAAAAACTCTGAGAGTAAATAAAATTGCCATGAAAAGCTTCTCAAAAATCTGTCGTTCGGAGTCGACTTTAAACTGTAGGTCTCGCCACTCATGTACAAAAATTAACGCACACAACATAAGTGGTGTGAGAAGCTAGGTCGTAATCCTGACTGAGGGGTTGTAATGACCAATTATGTATGTATGATTTTCTTCTGGGGTTAAGCTCAAATTATTGAATTAAATAATTGCATACACTATGAAAGTCGCCGTAGTCTAATAGGCATAAGGCCACTGTTTCTTCGGCGACTTCCTCTTAGCAGATTTCTGGCAAAAACCATAATCCTGACTGAAGGGTCGTAATGACCAGTTATGTATGTATGTGAGTTTCAATCCGAAATCTTACTAGTTTCAATGAAAAAGTCATGAAAGATTTCATGAAAAGAGCAATAGCCTGTCATCAGATCTGTGGCGAACATTTAACTGATATTTTAGACCAAACATAATTGAAATCATAACTTTCCTATCTCAAAAAGTGTTTGCTTTTATTTTAATATTCTGAGCTAAAGAAAATAAAAATATTAAAGTAATAGTCAAAATCAAACGATTTTTGTTTTCTTGACAGACTATCTATTATACTTCACAAGAAAAAAAAACCAGAACAGAATTTTCAACCTTATGTTGGGCCTTCTATTAGTCAGAGCATAGAAAAATATGCTGAAATAGAAAGAGGCCAATAAACAAACTGACTTGTTTTTCGTTGACTGGAAAATAAAGAAAGTATTTTTTTTTTTATTATTGTATTTACATTCATAACGCTAGAAATGAAAATAATATACAATTTCTCGACTTTTATGTGTTTTTATGAAGCAATTGTTAAGGTAGATAATTTGATTACGAATAATTTTATGGCACATAAAATACATGTATTTTTCTGTAGATTATTGTGGAGACTATAAAATGTAGGTGTGAAAAGAGTCTACAATAAATGACAGACATACGGTCTCTTTAAAATAAGTTTACACTATTTGAGACAGAGAATGTAAGCATCATTAAATTTTTGTTAATCCTTTCTATATTGTAGTGAAATTTGATTAGAATAATATTTTATCCGAAGTTTTTTTATTTATGACCAGTTCTTGGTGAATAGGTATCCATATATTCTGCACTAAACCATACATTGTTTATCGCTTCCATACAGTTTTAGACAGTCCTAGGCGTTGTAGTTCAGGAATCCATTCGAACTACAATAAATTTAAGCTATCGAAAGTAATTCTATTGCTCTACATGATATAGGAATAGCGAAGCTTATCGGGGTTTAGATAGTACATTATACATATATATATACTTTAGGTATTAAATAAACCAGCAATTTTATTGCAGCATAATTGCATGAACTTTTATTTCTATAAAAGGGTCTAGGTCTCTTTCAATTTCTAAGGAATTTTATTTATATTTTAACTGTTTTGTGCAATTTTGCAGTATTTTAAACTATTGTTTGCATATTTCTTATTCATAGTATCGTACACAATGAAAACAAAACAAGAACAGAAAAGAAATATTGAAATATAAGATAAAAGCTAAGACAACAAATTGCAATCCTGTGTACAATTCGAAAGAAGGATAAACAATGAATATAGCGCAGCTTGAATGCACCTTAATGCCATAAATAATGTCAATAGCCAAGACTATGGTGTATAAAGAAAGTATTTAAGTTCGTATGTTCGGATCACCAGTGTGCTTTGTTCCACCCCAACTAATGACTTTTTTGCTATCCTAATATGGCTCTCCTCTGACCTTCTATTAAGGCAGAGAGCTAAGCTATTGACAGCTAGGGAGACTCAATGCAGTCAAACCTTGGTCCAATGTAGACTATGGACATGCTGTTATTTTGGGAAGACATAGGCAAGCGACCCTGTATGATTCTTTATAACTTACTGAATAGAACATTTTATTTTAAAATTTCAATTGGGAACTTATTGACAGGGGACACGAAGTTCCCTAATCGGACCCTTGAAGTCTACGCCGATGGTTCAAAGATGAGAGTCAGGGTGTGCTGTGGTATTCTTATTAAGGGATCGGATTTTAAACTTTCTTATAGACTATTTGAGCACTGCAGTGTTTTTCAAGCGGAGGTCATTTGAAAGCGACATAATGCTTATAGACTGGCAAGATTTTCCCTAAAACTCTCTTGATTTACTCAGACAGCCAGGCTGTAATTAAGTGCCTAACGAACGTAGTTTCAACGTCCTTGTCTTTGAATGCCGATTTCTCAGAGAACCTTCGAATCATTCATAGGTAGTTCTTTAATGGGTTCCGGAACATAGGTATATCATTGGAAATTGTATTGTTGACATGTTACAGTGTATAGTTATTCCGATTGCCTTAGTTAATTTGGATATTATCCACTCGTGTTGCCAGGACGCTCAATCTCGATGGTGGCAGGAGGGTACATGCAATATTGATAGACTCTGCTGGACCCGTAAGGGCAGGAAGGGGTACGACACAATGGCGATTCTTACGGGCCGTTGTCCTTTTGATAGGCATGCTGAAAGACTTTGTATTCTGGCCGCTGAATTCTGCAGGAGCTGTGGGTCTGAGGAGGGGGAAGAGAGTGTCTTTCAGTTCATGTTTTAGTAAACTGTTCTTGCCATAAACAGACGGAGGTTTTTAAAATCTCATTTTCTGACATCTCTGACCAAGCTCTCAATATTTAGATTGCTGCAACAGCAAGATTTATTCGAGACTAGTATAGAATAGAATAGATTGTGGTATTATAATGGGCCTAAATGCTGGCCTAAGTGGAACCTCTTCCTTTAAGGGGGGTCCGCCGCCTTACCTAACCTAACCTAAATATTGAGTTTCAGTTTGTCTTACAAACTAAAGCAATTGTATACGATGCCATTATCAATTGTGGTACTGCAGTGTATAAATAAAATTTCCTCTGCACAAATGAAATACAAATTGATTTCATTCCATTTGTGGTACAAAAGCAAAATACTAGTTCAATATTCAATTCATAAACATCGGTATGCATCGTTCTTGTATATTTAAAGGTAAGTTTTCCATGGAAGTGTATTGCTGTGTTTGCTTATAAACAAATCGAAATACAGTGATGGTCAGAAGTTAAAAAATTTCGATTTAAAGCAAATCACAAAATTAATAAATATTTGTATTCCAGCAAGTGATTGTTTAAAAAACAATTTTAAAAAGATGTCTCAGTAAGACTGAGTTTTTTCTTTTTTAAATAAAACAACTGATTTTTCGATATACTTATGTAGTTGTGATTTTTTTAAGTACGGGTTAAAATGACGTCCCAGCTTTGATGACAGGCCATTAGTAATTTCATTAATATTTTCCAAAAGTTTTTCTTAGAGATGCGGCTTTATCTGTCTGATGATGCGTCGTATCTCGAGTTTGAGTTCAGAAACTGTTTACGATTAGTTGACATAAGCACTCGATTTCCAAACCAATTAAATGTTTTTTTTTTCTAGTTCAAGGGCTTAAACTTATCGGGTCTTCCTTCAGGGACTTTTTAGTGCTAATATCCATCTTATTGAAGCTACATCAGTCAAATTAGTTTCCATTTAAACAGTCTGTTTTGCCAAACTACTGTAGATGACCAATGTCGGCGATACAAGTTCGCCTAATGGCCTCTGAAGCACTTGGCGAAAAAAGAAAAAAACAAAAGAAGGACATGCTAGTGCATCTGCTGAAAAGAGACTTTGTTGAGAATTTAATCTCACGTTTGGAGGAGTCCATTAGACGCATTTAGATTCACATATGTGCACTCTATAACGAGCTTTAGAAATAAGAAATTAAACGATAAGCTATTAAAGATTTAATTTCTTTCATAAGAACTTAAAGTATTGATTGACACTGTTCTTGAAAAAATCCATCTTTATATGAATTCATATGGAATGCAACAGGTTGCCAATAATATTTTCTTAAGTAAAATTATATGTGCATGAATGTATTTCCATTTGTATGTTTCAATAACATAGAACTGAGAAACACACAATCGCACGCACTCCCACAATTCCAAGAATATTGTGTGAAAATGTATTGAAAAACTTTATTGAATTTGAAATTTTATTTGTGGTATTTGTATAGAAAGAAAAGTAATCAATATCAAATTAAAGTTATTTACAGGTAAATATTTATAAACCACATATAAATTTATCAGAAGGAGTATATAATATTCATTAAATTGATTATCATAAATTAATGATTAAAACTTTAAGAAAGTGAGAAAATCGCATTAATATTATTAAATTTATGTTATTTTTAAAACGGTTAAGAAAAGAAAAACGATTACAATGTTTAAAAACAGTTCTACAATTTAATTAAATTAATAACGAAAAGAACATCCATACATATATTCCTTTGAACTGATTTAATTAATTCAATGAACACTTTCTTAACAACTTATAAGAACGTTGTATACATAATGTTCATTGCCCTGGAAGGAGTGGAAAATATTAAACACGTTCAATATTCATTGATTTTTTTTTTTGTTTCTAAATATAATTTAGTTGTGTTGTTCTTTTTTTAAAGATGCTTCAAGTATCTATCTAAGCCAGCCTATTATAAAAACATTATTACTGTTGTACTTAATTAGCGTATAATTAGCAATTTCGCCGCCATAACAATTCATTGAGGCAAATTCTTAGCATAATTTTATGCTATTGTTTCATACATATGTATAGATCAACGATTACCATTTCATAGCACAATTGTGCAAAGAGAACTCACACGCATTCTTGTGTTTTTTGATTTAGTTGTCGATCAGACTGCGACAAGAACACATGTGCGGCGGATGCTTTACCATTTTTTTTCAGAATGACACTCAAAAAATATTGTATGTTAAAAGATGCTTTTGATAATATTCAATGCCTTATATATTTTGTCGCATAGTATAATTTTTTTTAAATGCTTTGGAATGCTTGCTTTTTCTCCATTAATAAAAAATGGTTTATTATTTTTTTTATTTATCTAAAAACATGGTCTAATTTTTAAGCTAAAGATGGATACCTTTACGATCTTTTAATAAAAAATGGATTTTTTTATTTTATTTTTATTTATCTAAAATTATTAAGCCAAAGATAGATAGCTTTACATATGCAAGTTGATAAAATGAAAATAAAAATAACGTATATTACAAACACTTTTCTATGGCTGTAAATAAATCAATTCTCTCAATTTATTTTCTCTCTCTTACTCACTAATACATAACCAAAAAATTTTTGGTAATCCCTGGTATAGATACAGGCGAAATGTAAATTTCAATAATAAATCTGTGCAAAATCAGCTGATGTTGAAATAATAGCAGCACGCATGTTTGTTTAAGAGAAGATAAGTATTGACCTACATGATGGACGGTGTAATAAAAGATAAGGTTAAGACGTACAAACATTTTGTTGGTTCTTTAATTAGGTTCTTTATCATAATCATGTTCATATATTGGATCTTCCAGCGAACTTTTACATCTGCCAAATTAATTGTCATTTCATCAGCCTGTTTTGCCATATCATCACGAATAAACGTAGACAACGATATGTCTCCGCTAAATGGGCTCTGGATCAGTTGGTTAATTACTCCAATTTTCATTGAAAATTCATCTTCAGTTATGAAGCCCATTCCGTGAGCATCTTAAATTGTCATATTTGGGACGATACCAATCCTCATGCGATCGAAGAGTGTTACATTCACGCCGAAAAGTCACTATTTATTATGAATTTTGAGCTGGCAACATTATCGGTTTACATTTATTTGAGAACGAAGCAGATCTCTTTGTTATCCTGAATTGGATGACCTGGACACCAACGACATTTGGTTTCAGAACGTCTACGCTATGTGTCACACAGCGCGGAAGCGATTTGTGGGCATGGTCACATCATGTGGAAGTGATGGGCCTGGTCGTAAATGCATCATTGCGCTGCATGTTATAAGCATCGTGTTCATAAATGCAAACCTTCGCCGCACTGCAGCTGTCACATGTTCGTAAATGCAACATTAAATCATATTATGAGCAAATAAACACAAAACACTAATCATAAAAATGGCTGATGCATTGAATGAGTGAGAGAGAGAATGAGCGTTTTAACAGAAAGTTTCTTTTTTTCTTCCTTAAATGTCTTTTTTTTTGTGCATTTCACAACATTTTGTCATTTGTTTTATAGTCCAGTTCAAAAATCAAATTTATTAATAACTTTTCCATTTCTGCGGTGTTTGTTCGTTCGTTAATGCAAACAAATAAATCAGCAAAAAGAAGCATCTGCAACATGTGATTGGCAACGTTAGCGCAAAATAATCATATTTGCAGCGCAATGTTGCATTTACGAACAGGCCCGATGTGAACTGGCCACCGAGATTGTGTGATTTGACCGCATTAGAATTTTTCAAGTGGAGTGTTCTTAAGTCACAGAATAAGCCATTAACTACATTAACTACAGTCCTCATACTCAACATACATAACTCATTGCATCCGTCAAATTCAATCTGAGTCCTTGAAAATTAGATTTTTCGATTACGCTCCACCTAGAGAAGCTGTAGCAAACATTTAAGGTTTGAGGTCTTTCCAACGAATAAAAACTATTTGGTATCTTACACATACTTTGTCTTAATTAAATTTAAAGAATGGAGGCATTTAAAATAATACCCTATATTTTCTACTTTTCTTCTTAGGTACATGTGTTTGTCTTTAATGCGCCCAGAATCATCACATTTCGAATTGGATGTGAAATATTGAAACAGGTGATAACACAACCTAATCCTAATGCGGTCATAGAAGTCATTATACACATGAGCTACTAAGAGTCGCCACAATTAGAGGTTGTGAACGACTTGCTGTTGAAATTAACTTAGATTAGCATTGACTGCACTATTCTAAGAAAAAGAGACAACTTTAAAACATCCTTTCATTCATAGATTTTGTATGTAAGCGGAATTGAGAATAAGCGCGGGCAACACCACTGTAGTATCATTTTCGAAAGGGAAGATACTCCCCAAGTATAAAAATATTCAACTTCTGGGTAAGATGTTCTAATAGCAAACCGACGCAAAATATCTGGAAGCAGTGTTGGAGAGGCCATTGTCTGGGTAGTCAGGACGATATACAAGATATAGAGAATAGGGATGAGATATAGAGACTGGCATGATCGAAAAATGAGGACCTGTCATACAGAGGACATAAGGGTAGTAGAACGGTAGATACGGAAGTTAAGACCAGGGATTATGGTTAGAATAAGGTGAGGCAGATCGAATATGAAAATCATAATAGAGCTCAAAGAGCTTTTTGAGATAGACTGGCTGACATTGCAGCACCAGCAATCTATAATTTTGCGAGACACGACAAATCTGAATGGAAAGAGAAAGAGATCAAACATTCCGTGGTCAACGAATAAGCGAAATATTCTGAGCTCATGGAGATAGGGGAAGTTTATAGAATCAAAAGTAGTGCTCAAATCAACTTGGACAAAAAGTACAGAGGACGAGGCATAGGAACAATAGCTGATAGTCTGACCTACTTTCGAGCACTTAGCTGCTAGGAGGTTTCTTTAATATTAGTATGGAAATCTCCAGGCAAACTGCATTAGCTAAATAGGGGAAAACGTTTCACCCTTTGCTGGATCACAGGGAGATAGACATAAGCTTGCAAGGTGGGCGTTTCTACTTCGCTGATGATGTACTTGATAAAAGGTAAGGTAGAGAGAGGCGAAGACAGTCTGACTTTATGCAGGAGTAAGTAGAAGTTGATTTCAGAATTGCATATGAGTACATATACATAGCCTGAGATAAGTAAGCGGGCTTCTAATGGAATCAAATAACATTTGTTCAAACCCAATATATAGATTCAGAAATGTGGAAAATGAATCATCAGAAGGCATACGTAAAAGCGGTACGGCTTTAATGCATATCAGAAGAAAACATCTTCGTGCTTATCCAGTATTAGACAGGAAGTTATTGTTGCTGACGCCTTACAGCATCTTGAGGTTCGTGAGAGAAACAGGGTCTCCTTAACAATAGATCGTCTGGTCGCAATACGTTAACATTAGTGAATATATAGATGAACTAATTTTAATTCGTAGCCCTTAATACGCTATAGGGCTGAGGAGATCTATGTGATCTAAGCATTACACATGTCAGCCAATAAAAGTGGTGCAAAAATAAACAAAAACAAAAATATCAAATATTATCTCTGCAACATATGTTTCAACCATTAATAATAATTTAAATTTGAGACATAATTAAACTGCTTTTTTATGTTTAAGAACGCTGAATACTTTCTTAGGTGGACATAAAAAAGTTCTTATACATTTGATTATTTATTAGAATTGATTTTAATTATTTTAAAAGCAGTTACTTTACATATTAAATTAAAAATTTACCCAATTTAGTGCTACCCTAACCGTTTTTACAAAAAAAAGGAAAAAAACTTGAATTTATTCATAAACATAGAAATAAAGCATAAATAAAAGGCGCCTCCAGTTATGTAAACTACTTTGACACCGCCTTTTCTATTGTAACTCACCCTTCATAACACTTGACTTTTGTACACTCACACAAAATATTTACGAAACAATTTTCGTTTTTGTTTTTGTTGTAATTTACAATAGTGAACTATATTGGAATTTTTGTTAGTACCGCTAAGTACTTATCTCTGAAAATACATACATTTATCACACACATACTGTGTAGTAGTAGGTATGTAGTGAAAGTATTTGTTTTTATATAAACAGAGTCATTATTTTATGTACTCCAACATTGAAGAGTTAACCCGAAGGAAAAAAGAGATAATAAAAAGGCCTTTCTACAGTAGAACTCTTTCATTTTTTCATCTCTCTATAGCAAATGAAAAATATCATTTCCATTTGCCAACGTCGAATTCTTACAATTTTTTTAGGTGAAAAATGACGAACCCAATTGTAAATCCTATGATGATGAGAGTAAACCAGCCAAACAGATGTGAGACACTAATGCTTTCCAGAAGGAAACATCAGCAGTTGGCAGCTGGACCTAATTCTCACTAAAAAAATCATATTAAGCAATCCGCCACTTGCGGATGAATGGCTTTGTGTGAATAACCTAATTATTCAAATAAATATTTTGGACGATATTAATTCAAATGAGATCCGGAAAAGTCATTGCTTAGTGTGGGTTTCGCGTTGGCGGTGTCATTATATTTATTTGAGAACCACGTTGGCGTAATAATACATTTTTTCCGTCTGTCCAAAAACAATTTTTCAACAGTCTTGTGTTAAATATTCTGCTTGGTGTGGTTAAGGCATGTTGTAACACACATTCGGGTTGTAATACAGCATAAATTAATACCAACTTTATTAAAGATTGGTCGGCTGATAATGTCGTCATGAAGGATACTGCATCTCGCATTCGCGTACAGTACAGTAACCATATCGGTTATTTCCGCATGAGTACTTTTATAATGTAAGAAAAGGAAGCGACAGCCACTTAACAGTTTGCTCATTGGGTAGCTTCGACTCAAACTACTCACCAAGGCCCCTATTCACAATCTAAGCAATGACTTTATTGGCAACAAGTTACTCTTTTTCGGAGTACATAGTTATAATCACATCCTCTTTAGTCCATCACATGGTTGTTACGAATGCTAGAACTCTTGTGCGGTATTGCCACCCAGCTTGACGCTAAAAAAATTTAAAAATTTATTGTAAATATTGTCCATACAATCAATTGTACTCTTCTTAAACATGATAGGATATCCTTATAATGTCTGCTCCAAACCTATTTCCGTGGCCAATGTTGAATTGCTCGATAACCACTTGCCACTTGTCGCACATACATACATAACATACATAATTGGTCATTACAACCCTTCAGTCAGGATTACGACCTAGCTTCTCACACCACTTATGTTGTGTGCGTTAATTTTATACATGAGTGGCGGGACCTACAGTTTAAACTTTAAAGTCGACTCCGAACGAAATTTTTTTATTTTTGAGAAGCTTTTCATGGTAATTTTATTTACTCTCAGAGTTTTTGCCAGAAATCTGCTGAGAGGAAGTCGCCGAAGAAATATTTTCATATTTTCGTTTTGATGTCTGACCTGGGATTCGAACTCGGGCCTTCAGTCTAATAAGCCAACACACTACCTACTAGACTTACGGCGACTTGTCGCACATCCATGCTGCAAAAGAAATCCGTCATTGGCTTTTATGAACAATTCCTTAACGTCTTTCAGGTCTGCTTGTCTGAGCTGTCATCTATTAATGTGAATAGGCCTCTAGTGCAACATCATCAAAAATATGATTCCAGCCTTCATAAAGAGTCAGAAAATATTTAAAAATAAAGTCTTGAGACAAGGCCCTTAAAAGACGCGGAAAAACCTCGTCATCCTAACTGTTGTCCTTTTGACACATGTACACATACTAAATGCTTATGCAATAACACACGTAAACATACATAAGTAGACGCTTATACACATACACAGTTAAACAATCATATGCAGCTGTCGCTAACAGCATAATATTGTTCTTGTTAAAAGTTTATATGTATGTTTTACAAAATTTACAAAGTGTAAATGTGTATTCAAGCAAAACAGGCAACAATCATGCATACAACACACAGAGAGCAATAGTGTGACTGGCTATGTGTGTGTACTTGCTGTTAGCTTACGAAAGAGGAAGAGACAAAAATGGCGTTAAAAAATATTTAAAAGAGCAAACGTATAGTGGGAGAGCAAAAGAAAATATAAATAAATTAAATAATAACCAGACAAAGTAGTAAAAATAATAACAAAAATTTTCATTCTTAGAATTTCGAAGAGAAAAAATGAAAAAAAATAAAACAAAAAAATTCCTTTAGTAAAGAGAGCATAGCGAAGATAGTGGAAGTAAAAGGAAAACGAATATGAAACGAATATTTTTTCGTTAAAAGAGAGACGCAACGCAAAATATTATGGAGTTAATTATGTTAAAAGGCATTGTTTAATTAAAACTAAATAAAGACGAAAGGAAAAAGACAGCGAAAATTAAAAGTATAAAATAAATAAAAAAAAAAAAATGATTAAAAGAAATATAAACAAAAATTACAAACTATTTTTTATATTTCCTTTAAAAAGATAATTAGATTAGAGTTCAAAAAAGAACAGGATGTTATTGCCAGTATTTAACGCCTGAAAGGAAATGTAAAAGAAAATTGCGTCTCTTATTTGACCAAGACATTAAAAGTTCTTGGACAAGAAAGAATAACTTGTGAATAATTAAACAGACTCCAATATTAACAATCGAATTAATAGACAAACTATTGTGGAATTTGTTTCCTATTCAGTAATTATTCGTAATGAACAAGAAGTACTCAGATCTAACTCCAAGGAAATCTATTTATGTATATAATGCTGCTACCCTTTTTTTGAACAAAAATATCTACCGATTGCCAAGATTTTAGGAGCCAAGCCCTTTAGATAGAATAGGAACTTTTTCAACTATTTACCAAATTCAGTTTTAACCACTGCCACCTTAAGATCCTGCATGTCTTTTCAAATGGTTTGCGTATCATGATGCTTCTACTACTTATATAATTAGATCTAAGCTCCGGTTTTGCCACCTTTGAATTTTGTCTGCATAGAAGGCGGAAATTTCTTAACTGGTAGAAAAAAAGGCATCAGAAAAGTACTGAATTCTGAATTAAAGGTTCACATAAGGCCATGGAAGGAACTTCAATTGAAATTGAGTATATGCTCAACAGCCGCTTTGGAGGCTCTGACTGTCTCTTTAACTGTCAGGAGATGAATCTTTCTGTGGTATACGGATACTTCAAAGTCAAATATTGCGATAGGAGTGACATTCGGTATTCTACTTGGGTGGGATCTATAAAGGACAAGGCATTCCAAGGACATTTGATAGTCTGTTTGCCATTTAAGCATTCAGAAGTTTAGAAGAGTTTCATTGTTGAGTAGTTTCGATAAGGAGCCTTTTCAGTTATACATCAGACCATAAGTTTTCTAACGATAGTAACCAGCCTTATGACCAGGTCCTCTTCACTTTAAATAAAATGAATCGACGAGTAAAGCATCCCACAAGAAAACAAGTGGTTGGTTATTAGTTCTAAAGTTCCTAATCTAATAAGCCAATACCTTACCTACTAGACTATGGCGAATACCTAAAAAAAGAGTACCTTCCATGTAATGGCAAATTATTAAAAATAAATTTTTTTTGAAATATCTCTAGTGCAGCATTTTGTTAATATCATGGACAAATATTTGCTTACATTTTATTTAAAATTTCTAAACTAATTTAACAGTTATTTTATAAAACTAGAGAGCAAATATAATTTTATGACTTTAAAAACTGTGTACAATGCGTACAAGTGTATATCACATCACATAACATACACTGTAATGCTGACACAGTAAGTATTTTTGACGGAAACAAAAAAGAGAGAGAGAGAGAGAGCAATAGAGAAGAATATTAAAAATCTTGTATCAAATGGTCGTTTCTAAAATTGAAATTTACAATATCTGTTATGAAGTACGTGCAAAATGATAGTTATTTGAACGAAACATTAGTTTTTCTTTTTTTTTTTTTATTAAAATACATTCACACCAAACACTCTTGCTAACACTAGTTATTGCAATCTTTTTGCTTGAAATTGTCAACACCGAGTAAAAAACTAGGGCAGAATAAAATGTACAATCGATATGAAGAGTCTTCAAAATGACATTATTTTAGTATGTCAAAGATGTTAAATTTAATTGAAAGGAACATTATATGTACCATAAGTATGTACGTAATGAAAGACAGATGGAAAATTTTAATTGATATCGAAATTGTTAAATTGTATTCATATTTTGAAGGGAAACACTTATGTGACAGAAAGTTCTAGGGCAGGTTGTTTATATTTTAATGCAATTCTTTTCGAAATCAAAATTAAACTTTTTGGCTTCAAAAATTATGTCAAATAAATCAGTTAAAGCTGTGATTTCAATGAAGTTTCTATTTCATTATAATGACACTTAAATCTCTGTTTGAATGATTGGTTCCAGCGGTCGTTCCTTTTGAGATTGTTTCAACTTTTTGCACCTTTGATATTCGATAACTTGACGAATATAAATTTCCAAATTTTTCATAGCGTATATGAGTGCAGACATGATGTTTAACGTATCGTGACAAAAAAAAAAGTCTAATGTCGTTAAATTTCAAGTCGCCAATAATAATTATAGCGTATGCCTTCCAGTTTACAATCTGGAAAAGTCGGCCATTATACGGTCATATGGCTACAAAAAGGGGTTAGTGGCTTATTCATAGTTATTTGCGATTCATTTAATATTATTTATTGTATTGGCAGCTACTAGCCTTAAAAGACCTGTCAGATTTAAACGACCTTTACGAAATTCGATCGATAGATAAAGTTGATGTAGGCGCCGTAGCCTAGTAGGTACTGTGCTGGCCTGTTAGACGTGAGGCCACGGTTGAAACCACAGGTCAGAAATTTCCAACAAAACAAAATATAAAAAAATATTTCTCCGGCGACTTCCTCTTAGCAGATTTCCGGGAAAAATCTCTGAGAGAAAATAAGATTGCCATAAACAGTTTCCCAAAAAAAATCTGTCGTTAGGAATCGACTTTGAACTGTAGGTCCCGCCACTTATGTGTAAATTAACACCCATAACTCAAGTGGTGTGAGAAACTAGTTCGTAGTCCTGAAGGTTGTAATAACCAATTATGTATCATAGATGGGCACTTTGCAGTACCAGTAAAATTTCAGTAAAAACTGATTTTTACTGATTACTGAAAAAAATTACAGTTACAAAAATGAAATCTAAATTTCATTACCAGTAAACATTTACTGAATACTGAAAAGCTTAATGCATTAGAATTATAATGCTAGTTCGTAGTCCTGAAGGTTGTAATAACCAATTATGTATCATAGATGGGCACTTTGCAGTACCAGTAAAATTTCAGTAAAAACTGATTTTTACTGATTACTGAAAAAAATTACAGTTACAAAAATGAAATCTAAATTTCATTACCAGTAAACATTTACTGAATACTGAAAAGCTTAATGCATTAGAATTATAATGCAGTATGCCCATGTATGTTATGTATGTATGTATGTATATAAAGTTGACTTGTTTGTGAAGCATCTAGCTACTGTGTTCAAGCGGAATTTGTACAACTATACGGCCAATTTGCCATCTGTTGATGATGTATCTGTACTACAGTCAACATTCGTGTTTCGTGAAATCCAGAATACTATTGCCGGTCTGAAAAAGCTCCTGAATTTGATCCCATCTATAACAAGATGCTAACAGAGTTGACGTCATAACTACGAGAATCCTCCTTTTCACTTTTTAATGCTATTTTATAGGTCGAATATTACCCTGAAGATTGAAAGGTTGCACTTGTTAAAATGATAACAATACCTGCTGTTGTCTAAATACTAAACACAAAGTGGTGTATTCCGGACCCTCAATTTGGCTTAAAAAAACAACTGCACTATTCAACAAGTATGATTACCAACTACTTGTATGTAGTGTACTTTCTATAGGACAGTGTTACTCGCCACGCAGATATTCTCCACTAGCGGTTTAAAGATATAGTCATTCACATGGTTCCCAAGAACATACGATTAGAGCCTGTTAAATTTTTTTGGTGGGTTTTCTTAGTGTGATTCATCATATTAAAAAAACGTACAATGCAAAGAATTATTGCGGCCAAACGAACGCCTATGAAAAACAAACAAGCAAAACAAAACCTCAGATATTGGAATCATTTTGAATTTTGCCATGGAAAAGATAGAAGTTCCTCGTCTTTAGAAGGGTTTAACACCATATTTTTTTATTTATTAATAATTAAATTTAAATTTAATTTCATTTACTCATTATTGGAATTAAAGAGTGTACATCTTTAGACTGTATTATATTTCTACAAAATTAAATATTTAAAGTAATGATTCCAGTAACAGAATTCATTTCGTTAATGCATCTATGATATGAATTTTTGTCTGCGATAAAACCAAATTAGCATTATTTATTTAAATGTAGTATGTGCATAATTAAATGATTTTACAGTGGGACTAAGTTCCAGAAATACGATAAGTGAATGTAAAACAAAAAGGTTTTAAATTAATTGAGAAAAATGTTTTAAATTTTTATTTTATTTTATGTGTGTATTTAAAAGGATTTTAACACAGATCACAACCCACAAGGCCAGGAAACATTATTTCATTTAATAATATTGCAAATTAATTTAATCATACGTTTGAGTTTTTCAACTTTTGTTGACTCTGTTTTACATGTAGCATACAGATTCTTTTTGTGCGAAACATTCATACATAAATACATATGTATGTATGTATACACATCATGTATTAAATAATGTACGGTCCTACAATGTTTTACACATGTACAGTGGATAAGCTTAAAAAGTAAAATACATTTATATTTTGATTAACATTGGCGGGTTATTTATAGTTGTTTTACTTTTTAAAGCCAAAAATATATAAGAGTTCCTAAAATATATTGAAAAAATCATTTGAAAAGAGCACATTAATTAATAGCATAAATATTATTGGCTTCAACATGTACGATTTTATTTGCTCAACACTGTCTGTAAATATCTAAGGAGTAACTTACAACATAACATATGTACATATGCTTACAAGATTGTTTTTGTTTTGAAATTTTCACGTGTGTCTGCAAGTGTATACCATCATACCTAGAGAAGGTATCGTATCTATTACAATATATTTTCGTTTCATGGGTGGTGACATTGTTAACATTTGGTATGGTTGGTTTTGAAGGATTGTAATAAATTTCACGAAAAACCAAGATTTGTTTACCTGTTCCGCACTTGGTTACGCTCCTAGGCATTAAATGCCATTAACCTCAAGGAGGCAAATTATTCACTAACAGAAGCATAACAAAAGGCAAAAAGTTTTGTAAGAGTTCACAAGTTCACTTATGTATTTCGAACACTTGTATCCTCTGAGGTTTGTTAGTCCCATGCGTGTATTGTCTTCTTATTGCGGTTAAAGTTTGTGAGTAATTGTTAAGTTTTCTGCTTTTTCTTTTCCTTGTAAGGAATGTGTGTGCTCTCTTGGTTAAAAGCTTTGACTAATTGACTTCTTAAGTGTATTGGAGTTCAAATATAAATACGCGTAAGCCAAAAAAAAAAAAAAAAAAATGGAAAGAAAAACAAAATTACAAGAATAAAATGTACATTGAAAAAAGTTTGTTTTTTAATGGCGAAAAAAAAACTTGTCAAATTTAAAATTAATTAGTTGTACTAAAAGTTTATATGGAATAAAAATATGTATGTTCTACCAAGTAAGGAATGATAACGAATTTTGTTTTTATAAAATCTTAATTGAAATCTTTTGCATGGATGCAACATTTTAGGATAGTTGGGGTGTGAGAGCTGTGCGTAATAAATAAAATAAATATGTAATCCTAAAGTTAATCCCTAAATCTGATTCCAATTGTTTAAACAAATAAACAAAAAATTTAAAAATTTTTTTTATTATAGATTTGAAAAAATAATTCTCATAATCTCAAGAGAGAGAAGAGCAAGCCGTCAAATCTATAAACATTCAGATTAGAATAGCAAAATCAAAGTATTATAAATTTTTAAAATAAATGAATAATTAAAATTAAATCAAAATTATCAAATTTCTTTGAATTCCAATTACAAAACATGATAAAATAGTTGAAAATTATTTTTTTTTAATATTTTACAATTTTTCCTTGCGGCTATGAGGTATTTTTACATAATTTGATTTGTTGTCGAATACTGTCGTAATTAAATATCATTTATGATTGTATTGTAATTAATTAAAAAATAAATAAAATAAATTTAAAAGAAAACTGTGTGTGAGATATCTTAATTGTTGAAAAATAGCCAGGGTTTATATGGGTGCAGCGCATTCGAAATGTTCAATTTAATTTGGTGTGTAAATCAGGCTGAATTTGGCGGATGGCATGGATTATATTGGTTCTGAGGTTTAAAGCGGTTTATGCTAATTCGTATACACCCACAACTTAAGAGAACAGCACAAGAAAAAGTCTTACACGATCAATTCGAACAATCTCGGTTATCATGCCTACAAATTGCTTGTGCAGAATATCCAATGTGGTAAGTCGAGCAGTCTTATTGAAACCACATGCCGTTGGCATCCAGATCATGCAATTCAGGCCAAAAGCAGTTGTTAATTATCGACCTATAGTGCTCGCCATTGTCTGTTATGGCCTAACAATGTCGAACTCCAAAATCCACACCAAACAGACACTTTTTCGGGATGTATTGGACGCTCTTTGATCTCAAGTGAATTTGAATCATTCCAAATTCGATAATTTTGAGCTCAAATAAGCTTTGATGTTAAGAACTTTGCCACAATCTCTTATGCAATATCAAAAAAGAAAGACAAACTAGTTGTACAAAGAGTTTGAGGTACGTTTTAGATATGGAACAGTTTTGCCCACACAATCATTTATACTCAAAGTTTATATGATACATGGTTTCATCACTATATCAAATATGTATTCATTTTGATCTTCCCTCCATTAGTATTATTAAATAATAACGTGGGTTTTCTAAAGTGTTGGCACAAATCAACATACAGGTGTTTCTCATTCCCTAGTGAATACGCACAAAAGTTGAATTAAAACTGAAAAGATTTAATTTGAGAGACAAAGTATTCATATTTACTTTATAATTTTACTTTTTTAATGCACTTTTTTATTTTTATTTAAAAAAATACTTCTTTTTTCCCTACGTTTTCAACTGCAACATTCCTGTAATTTGTTATTTCATTTTGAAATTTTGCAAACAATTTCTGTTAAGATTTAAAAGCAAATAAACAGTGGGTAGAGCACTTGAAACTTTACACGAAGCAAAACTGAAAATCCTTATTATAATTTATTAAAATGAGGGGAAGATAAACTGAAAGACAACTAAAAAAATTAAATGTTCAAACTTTTCAAAGGAGTATTAAAAAAGGAAGAATTATAACGACAATGGCGGAAAAGTGAAACTTTCGTATTTTAAGAATGAAATACGTTTTGGTTTGAAATGATAAGTTATTTTTATAAACGTTTAGAAATAATTGAAATTTTTTTTGTAGAAATGTTTAGAAACTTATATATTAACCTGTACAATGGGTCAATTCGACCTGCGGGTACTGTACTTGTCCATTGACAAGTACACGTCGTCAAACCTATATATTAACTTGTCATTGACAACTTATTGCCTTGTCATTACTAACACTAATACTATGTTCAGATATGCACTTTTATTGAGTTAATATTCAGTTAAATGAGTACAATATTTAAGGTGTTCAGGCATAATACTATACGCAATTCAGCTTACTCAATATTCATTTGACAGCTGGTAAACAACAACATTGTTTTTATTTTGGTCGGGAAAATTAGTGTTGTTTGTTAGTTTATTAGTGTTTGTTTGTCGTTGTTGACATTTGAGTTGTCAAATATAAACAGAAAGTATTCGATTAATTGTAATATGCTTACTAAACACACAATGCTGAATTTTAAGTTTTACTTAATATTATAACAATTTGCGTATTTATTGCGCAATTATTAATTGTAACTTTATATGAAATATTGAGCTTAATAATGGCGTTTATTGCGATTTACGCAATAAAGATGCATATGAGAACACCGTATAACAGTGTCAACACCGTCAAGTACCAGAATATCAAAGCTCAGGGGTGCATTCCTTGAGCTGTGAAATAAGTGTTTAATCAGTCGGTGGGGATACCTAATTAATGTAAAAGACATTTGACAACAAAATGCGAAAGTTTATTAACGACAATTTGATTAAAGGATTGTAATGGCCAATAATAAATAAGTAAATAAGTAAATGCCATGAAAAAGTTTCACAAAAATCTGTCGTTCGGAGTCGACGTTAAACTGTAGGTCCCGCCACTCACGTATAAAATTAACGCACACAACATAAGTGGTGTGAGAAACTAGATCGCAATCCTGACATACATGTTGTAATGACCCATTATGTATGTAACGGCCAATAATGTTATGTATGTAAAATACAGCAAATCAGGACTTGAACCACAACAAAATAAAGACTTTATAAGGTCCCAAAAAGAGCTGTAAAATTTAAGAAAAAAAATTTTGTACGTTTTGCCGATAACTTTGGTCCACAATGTGTGTTTAATACTTGCAAACAAACAAAGATCACGAGAAATATTTTACGATTACAATTTTATTTGGTGTTCACAATTGCTTTCGTTTAGTTTATAGACAGACACTTAAATGCCAGATTAATTTGTATTAAAATAAAATTTTATTATTTTCACTTTCAATTTCTTATTAAGATTTTGGGCTGGCTTACATTAGTAGCAAATAGCTTAAATAAAAAAGCATTTAACTTTAATGGCTCTATTGTCATTTGGTATGGCATTATAATTAATTTCTTATTATTATTATTTTTCATATCCCCCCTGTTTGGAGAAGGAAAAATCAATAAAAACAAATTTTCTAATAATCATTAAAGTTTAACAAATAAAATCCATCATGCAGAAACAATAAACATCAAGCGAGAACAATTTGGCCAAATACTAATAAACATTTAAACGTAAATTTATTTATTTTAAAATATCAACACACTTTCGACCTTTTCAGCAACGTCACGGCAAGTACCGACATTAACACTGGGCTGGCACCCATTCAAAAACAGCTTCTTATCAACTGATGGCAATACAATGTGTTTTATAAAGACAATCTAAAGCATTTTCGGGTAATGTTAATGTCCATAGGTATGTATGTATTGTATATTATAGTGTATATATTTCCAGTTGACTGTATTTAATGGATTTTCTTAAGTTTCAATGGATTTTCATTCCTTAGCTTACCAACCAAAATGGCCATATTAAAACACATGAACTGTGACAAACAAAACCTAAGGTGTTGCTATTTATATGGCATGAGATAAAGGAAACGATTGTCTAATCATCATAATCGAATCATTATTATTTGTTAAGTTATGTTAGCCAGTGTAGCTAAAGCAAAACGTGCTGCTACTTGTGTGATAAACATCAAGAGACAGATGCAAAAGCAAATCTTTATTTTGAACTTTTATCTTTATACTGATGAATACATTACGGTTTTAACCAAATACGTATTATATCTCTACATACCATACATACACACATAAACATTTCTGCATGAACACTTAAAGTCTACTACACATTATATATCAAAGATATCGAGTGTGTAGAGGGTCAAAACCGGAGAATTATGTTACGTTTTCGTGTATAGTATTGTAGGAATAAAATATTATTTTGGGTTAAATGTTTTGTAAAATGACATTTTGTGACAGAATCATTTAAAAATATTGTATAAAATACATACATACATACATAGTATGTATGCCTCATAAAATTCAAACAATTTGTTAAAGATTTCAAATAAAATCATATTAATTGTACCATACAAATATATTTCAGGGGATAAAAGCCTGTAAATTTCATAAACAAAATATAAAAATTTTATATTTTATGAGATAATCAAACTCAGCTTGAGACATGTGTATACAATATGATCTTTATCGAATTCAACTTAAATTATAATCACTTTTCATTCAGAATCATTAAATGTCATAAAATAATGTAAGAACTGTGTATAAGAATAAATGTAAATCGTCTTTTATGATTCAATAATTAAGTTTAAAAATAGACTTTAATTGTCGGTATAATTGAACAAATGTCAGATTTACATCGACTTTAATTATAAATTCTAAATAAATTATTTTTAAATTCACATCAGTATGTTTAAGGCATATATACATATACAGTGGCTCCCAGCTTATTTCAAACAGCACCTTTAAAAAAATTAAGCTCGTATAATTTCGAAAAGAAACAAGATATTAAAGAAATTTGAATAAGAGTTTATAGATATTTTTAAAAATTAAGAAAAAAAAGTTTTATTCAGTCTCAAATGTAAACTTACAAACTAAAAACAAAAAATATACGAACCCAATTCGTTACAGCTTATTTCAACCACTTACTATAAACAAAAAATTAAATGATTAATTAACTAATAGTTTTAATTTCAAAATTTAGTATGACCTCATATTTACTTAATTACAGCTTTCAGCCTTTTTTGCATTGATTCCACTTCCTAGTGGTTTGGAGAGTTATTTTTGCCCATTCATTTTTCAGAGCTGCTATAAGGTCATTCTTGTTCGAAATCTGGTGTTGGCGGACGTTTTGATCACAAATTGCCCATAAATTTGAGGCTGAATAAAACTTTTTTGTTTAAGTTTTAAACATATTCTATAAACTCTTATAAAATTTTTTTTTAAAGATGCTGATTGAAATAAGGAGGGAGCCACTGTATAACAAATTTTAAAATTAATTTGAAAAATAATTCATTTTTAATAGTAGAATATTATATTACTTTAAACCGAAATTACCAAAAAAAAAATCTCAGAAAACTAGTCAAACTAAATGTTTCTTGAAAAACCTTTAAACACTATTACTTAAGCTGAATAAAATGCCATTTCAATACTTTTCAAATATAGGCAGACAACTCAAAAATCATATTCAATAATTCAATAAAATTCTATGTTCACAGAAAACTATTGCCAGGAAAATATATTGAATCTTCCAACCACGAACTTTAACAGTTGATAACGGCCATCTTGTTGAAGCTATATCTGTCTAATCGCAATTTATTCAGTCTATTTTGCCATTCACCATGGAAGAATATAGTATTCAACAACAACTTACAATTAACAACAAATTTATCAAATGGATTGCCTCTTCTGCGATGAGGTCCATTTCAGGATGAACAAACAAAATTTTATAATTGGGGTCGATACAAAGAGCATCTAATGCATTACAAAAAAGTCGTGTCGGTTCATATTTCTTTGAAACCACTGCCAACGGCCATCAGTGGTAGATTGATTCAATTATCTGCACATCAACGGCATGTGTATTCAACAGGACAATGCTACGTGACACACTACTCATGACACATTGTATATTCTTCGCGAGCGATTTGAGTTTTTGATCATTCCAAGTGAAAGTGATGCCGGCTGGCCACTGACATAGTGCTGCCTTTAGAGAATCCGTGAGGGATGTTATATTCCACACATAATGGAATCAATGGGTTTTTCAAACTATAAATTTATTATTGAAGTCGCCGTAGTCTAGTAGGTAGTGTGTTGGCTTATTAGACGTAAGGCTCGAGTTCAAATCCCAGGTCAGACATCAAAACGAAAATATGAAAATATTTCTTCGGCGACTTCCTCTCAGCAGATTTCTGGCAAAAACTCTGAGAGTAAAATAAAATTGCTATGAAAAGCTCCTCAAAAATCTGTCGTTCGGAGTCGACTTTAAACTGTAGGTCCCGCCACTCATGTTTAAAATTAACGCGCACAACATAAGTGGTGTGAGAAGCTAGGTCGTAATACTGACTGAAGGGTTGTAATGACCAATTATGTAAATTTATATTTAAATATAGGAAGCGCTTATTGAGTAATATAATGAAGTAATATAATGGAGTGGGTTAATTGCAAATCGATTACTTTTAAATGCATCGGAAACAGAACTGGTGTTTTTCATTCGAGTACAATATGGCAGACGAACGAGCCATTTTCAACTAAACATGTGAACAGTGTGGAGTTCAATGTTCAATATTTCACACCAATTGGCATCATATCGACTAAGCCATCATGTTGGCTTTATTTTGTATTATTAAGTCGTACTAACCATATTTATTATCAAAAATTTATAGATTGTAAAAATTTCCTTAACTTTTTTCAAGGCACTCCGCTTAGATAAGTTTTGACTGAGATACTATTATCACCCCCAAATTATTGGGATCTTGAGCTATAAAGGCTGAACAATGACGTAAAAAGTGTTTCATTGTTTCGATGACCTCTCCTTATTGCTCTTCTCCACACCTATATGTTTAGGTCGACTGTCTTATAAGGACGCTCTTAACAGTACTTTTCTCTCATCAGCATCTCGCCAGAGTATCTTTACAATTTTCTCTGCTCAGTCACTATACTAGACTGGTCTTCAATATATTAAATGCCACTTAGTCAGTATTGTTATTAAAATTAGCTGGATTGATTATTTAATGTGTATTGTAATTGCAATTGTTTAAATTAATATGTACAGAGCGTACATTCTCCTGGACATATGATATTCGATTCAAATTTAAAACATTCGTTTTTTTTTTGTAGAGTTCATATTATTTAAGATATAAGCTTACTAAATATCTAACCACACTGCACAATAAATAAATTTTTGTTTGTTTTTTGATAACAAAATAATTGAATTTAGTAGAAAGCAATGCAAAGAAATATTTAAACAAATTTAATTGTACATTCGCATAAAACTGTTCATTTTACATATCATGGACGAATTTCTATTTGAAAGATTGGAAAAAATCCGCTTCACTTTACTGTGAAATCGTATTCAAACAAACAAATGTATTTGCCTTTATATGTACAAGCATGAGCTTAATTTCGATTTGGTTAAGGAAATTGTATTTCCTTCATAGACTAAAACCACATGCGAAACTGTTATCTCGTTTTTGTAGCCAACAAATTGGTGTTAATGAAACCCGTGAGCATTCAACTCAATCAGGATAATACAGAAAAAGAACAGCAAAAAAAAAACAGAAAAAAAACACAAAATACGAAAATCAATGCAGTTGGTGGAAAACTTTTTGAAAGTATTTGTATAAAACCCACAAGTTAACATATGTAAGTGTGTAGTCTGTTGAACAAACAGTAGTTTTAGGTCAAATGTACAAACAATTTAAAATTTATTTAGTTTCGATTTTACTTTCAAGTTCTTTAAATTAAACCATTTATTAAACATCAGAAATTGCCCAAGTTCATGTACTGCGAAGTAGTTCTTGCACAGCACTTACTTACTAGCCGTAAGATATTTCAACAGTACTTCTTTCTCTCTCTCTCTCTCTCTCTCTGTGTGTTACTTATTTAACCGTATTGTAAGGAAAGTTTCAACTTTCCATAAGAACAGATTATCAAATGTGTCAAAACATGTAACAACTAAGAAACAATATGTTGTTGCATAACTTGATAAACTTCAATGATACATAAACAGACAAACCCATAGATTGGCAAATGAAAAACAACAACAATCTTACAGACAGACTATAAGGAATTTCTTGTTTTTTTTGAAAAGATTTTCCTTCAAATGTCATGCACACACATTAAATAGTAACACTATTACGTAGTCGTGTGCCTAAAAAAGATTGGAATGGAAAATAAAAATGTTTCATAAGAGAAAGTTTGAAAGTTTTTTGGGAACTAGTTTTAGTCGAATTAAATATACACTCAACACATAAAATTATACATATGTATAAAAAGGAGCTAAAAGATTACATAAGAAACCTAGTCAAAAAGGGATTATTACATTTGGCTTTAGTTTCCTCTTATAAATAAAAGTTGCCTATAATTTGTACCTTAATGCAGCAACTCAAACTAAATTTAAAAATTAAAAAAGCAATGCATTGGATGAGATATTAAATTGGAACTTGGTTACAAGTATTATTATAATACATACATACATACATAATTAATTGGTTATTGCAACACTTTAGTCAGGATTACGACCTAGCTTCTCACACCACTGATGCTGAGTGTGTTAATTTTATACATGAGTGGCGGGACCAATAGTTTAAAGTCGATTCCGAACAACAGATTTTTTTTTGTTTCTTGAGAAACTTATCATGGCAATTTTATTTACTCTCAGAGATTTTGCCAGAAATCTGCTGAGAGGCAGTCGCTGGAGAAATGTTTTTATGTTTTCGTTTTGATGTCTAACCTGGGGTTTGTATCGAGGCCTCAAGTCTAATAAGCCTACTTACGTGTTATTATAATAGCAGACTGAAATCTGAACTCTAGGGCATTTTTTAAACATGCTTTCCTGCATAGTATGTTCGATATAATTAAACAGTCCAATTTTTTTTATAGGTCAAGTCATATAGAGTCAATAGTGGCTTGAATAATAACTTTCAATTCTTCAGAATTTGCTAGTTTATCGACATGAAGAGTGGCCAATGCATCACAAATGGGGATGGGGATTTTGGGCTGGCAGCGTAATCGTCATGTGAACAATTTTTAAATACAGATTCCTTATTTATTTCCTTCTTGCAAAAAATTCATTTAAAATAAAGAAACAGAAAATAATTGCCTGTTTTATTCACTCTAATCATTGACTTTGTGACTTTTATTGCCAATACAAAAAAAAAATCTATGAATAGATGGAGATTTGTCATGACTGACTAAATACAGACGGCATCAATAAAAAAAAAGAGTCACTTAACTTCCAGTAAAATATAGGAATTCATAAACACATGCCCACCTTTATTTGTTTTCTGGCTTTTATGCTTCGGAGCGTAGTTAGTGTGGGATGTTATAAAGGTACGTTTAATAAAAATTTCGTCTAGACATTGAAATTCAGATGAAACAAAATCTTTTGTGTTGTGATGATTAAAACCATTAGAATTGATTTCACTAACAGGCAATGATGAAAAATCAATATTTTTTATACATACATATGTATTGTTTTTAGTTGTATTTAGGGGCCATTGATGTATGATAGTATAATTCCAGAATTCACAACGATTTTGTCGAATAGTCAAATAACAAGTAGAGCAACAGCATCCAAATGTAAGACATCAACGATTGTTGTTCAATGTAAGAAGGCAATGCAACATATGGGCACCTAGTCATCAAGGAAGGAAAAGAAAGATAGAAGCGAATTACATACATTTATACTATAAATATGGATTTTCTAATGCTTTTCAGTGCATTGAAGACCAAACTGATAATATGGACTGAAACCTGGCATTGACTATTCTAGAATAATAACACAGTAGGAGAAATTGGAAAGGTACTCTGGGGTTATTGTGATGAAAGCAAAACTATGGGCATATTAAGACTAAATAAAAGCAACTTGAATACACTAATAAACATCACTTTACCTTACACTTACACATACACCAGAACCGCATAAGCGGTGTGTTAAAGACGTCAAAACGCATCAAACAGTCACTTTTGTGGAGGTATATATGTATTTTCAACAATCTCTTCTGGATTCTAATTTATAAAAATGCGAAAAATCCATATACATACATAAATAATTGGTCTTTACTATCCTTCAGAGAGGATGACAATCTAGCTCCTCACACCACTTGTACTGTGTGTGTTACTTTTATGAATGAGTTACAGAACCTACAGTTTAAAGTCGATTCCGAACGACAGATTCTTGAGAAACTTTTTCATGGCAATTTTATTTATTTACGCTCAGAGTTTTTGCCATGATTTGCCATATTTTTTTTCTTATTTCGTTTTGTTTGAGAAGTCTGACCTGGGGTTTGAACCGTGGTTTCACTTCTAAGAAGCTAAAACACTCCCTATTGGACTACGGCGTCTACATTTACGAATTCACTGAGGTAAAAGTGTGTCTTGTCGCTGAAGATGATTTTCTCTGTAAAATCATAATTCGCTTCCGTCTGTTCAACTAAGCATTCGGCGTATTGACTACGCTTGAAATGGTCAGCTCTCAAGTCAGTTGAACCCTGTAAGTGTGTAAATTCAAATCGTTATTCAAAATTCGGTGATGTTGGTGAAATGTTCAATTATTGGGCACGAACTTTCTGGGCGGGCATGCACAGCAGAGCAGAGACCATGCAGAGCACGTTTTTACATTTAATATAGACCCGATTTGCTGAAAATTGTGCACAATTCCCCTGATTGTGAACACATTTGGTTGATTATGCTGACCAAGAAAAAAATCACGAAGTCCGTGATATGTTTTTTGATTTGTAAGCCAAATTCCATAAAAGGTTTAAAGAATCTTAATGTTCTGCTGAATTGTGTACCTCTCCATGGTTGAGTTTGTCAGAAACTGAAGCAAAGAAATGTCAAATTAAGTTGGTAAAAGTACATGACGTATGGGTGTGACTCACATTTAACATGTAAAATTTTAAAGCGAGGCACATTCCTAATTCTCCCTTAACGAACCAGTCGTTGAAAGGTTACTGCCGAGATATTTGGAACGAACATATTATGTATCTATTGAATCTATCGGATTATTTTAATCATTATGTTTTTTATGTCTATAAGGCAATTTTAAAGAACTTGCCTGAAAGTTTATTCATTTCGGATACACAGTTTAATTATTTTTGCTATTTTATAGTAAAAAAAATCACGTCTGCAATAATTTTAAATAATTTTTGAATTTTACTTTCTTATTTATCTTATCAGACTCGTTTTTGAATTATAAAAACTTGTACAAAAGTATCATCTTTTATTTATAGAGTGTCTTATAAAGTAAAGTTCAAAAAAAAAAAGAGAAATTTTAGGAGACAAAACTTTTACGATGGCAATAGAATTGCAAAAAGTTAAAAAATACTTGTAAAGGATTAAGGCTTGATTTCATTTCAAACAACAACAATAGCAATAAAAGGCCATAAAAAGTTTTATCTGAAACAAGGTATTAAACCTCCTCTAGAAAACATTGTTAAGCACAGAAATTCTATTTAATATTTGCAGATCATGGCATAAAATCTTAAGTTGGCTAATAAATCAATTCAAATAATACTGCAAACTCCTCCTACTTCTTGGAAGAAAATTTTTAAATAGAAAAATATTGAAATGACATGCTTCTGATACACTATTCTTCTATGGATAGAATGAAATTCAATAAAAACCTGAGTCTTGAAAATTTACAATACTTGGCAGGAAACTGTAAATCCTGTTGTACGATAACCTTTTTAACACATTGTCAATTGCTAATTTTTATTTCTTTTCCAGAGAAACTCAAAACAAGAAATAGTAAAATGGCAATTTATTTTATGAAAAAGTAAGCTAATCAAATACATATTTGTTATGGAATCTTATTGTCATTTCCATTCTGTTTTTTATTTTTTTTTTGTCTAAAAATTATGTTAAATATTGTTGCTACTACTACTTACCACTGCCTTGTTATTGCCTTATTTTGTTGCATAAGCAAAATAGTTTCCAGAGTATGCCATCATTTACTATGGTATTCTGTATTTGTATCATTACTTATGTTGCTAGCAAAGAGCTTATAACAATGGCCTGTAAATTGCAGAATAAAATGGTTTTACGAAGTAACATTATGTGTAGCTGAAATAAAAATCATCATTTAATTTCCTCTTCTTTTTCTTCTTCTTCAAAAGGAGTATTTTATATTTTTGTTTACATTTTTTTACTTTCTATTTAAATGTAGTTGTAGCTTTTAAACTACCATTAGACATTTGCATAGTTTAGTTAAAGTTTGTACCTCAGGGCGTATGATTATTCTACTTTCTAGTATACCAATAGCAAGTATACGTTAAGGGGGATACACAGTGACCATTTCATAAAAACAAAACGCGTGCAAAAAGAAAGAAAAATAAATTATTTCAAAGAATTCAAATTTATCTGCTAAGCTCTTATCATTTCATTTCTTTACAAGCCATTTGCTTTCGTAATTAAAACCAAGTTCAAATTAAATTTTACACCTGCTGTCAGTATAAAAATGTTTAAGAAAAAACTCATTAAATTTATTAATTAGCCGTAAATTGTGTTATTTATATAAGAAAATAATAAAAAAGAAACAGACAGAACCTGCAGCTTACTGTGCTACTAATAAACGCTGATATTTCTTAGAAAAATGACATCGTAATTTAATATTTTGTTATCTTTGCTCGTTTACCAGCGCCATGAATATAACAGATGGTTAGAAAAACTACCACTCCTATATGTTTACAATATAAATGGAAAATGTGTAAAGGTATTTATTCTGTTTTAAGTTTCAAGTCTTTTAAAATTGCTTTTAGTTGAAGTGAAATTCAACGTTGTGGTAGTGGTTATAGTACTTGACTGCAAACCCAATTACCAGTGTTTGTAATGCTTACTCAACGCACTTACTTAATTGGTCCTTACATTCCTTTAATCAGGATTACGATCAAGCTTCTCACGCCACCTTTGTTATGTGTGTTAACTTTTTCCATGAGTGGCATAACCTACTGTTTAATGTCGACAGCGAACGACACAATTTTGAGAAATTTTTCTTTGGAGATGTCTGATCTGGGGTTTAAATCGCGGCCTCACATCTAATAAGCCAACATACTACCTACTAGACTACGGTGTAATAGACATTGCATATTCCGAAAACCCTTACAGCAGTACCCGAATGGACGTTGGAAAGGACGTCTCTACAGTCTCTAGTGTTGAGCACCACTGGCAATTTAAATTGTAGATTTATTTACACAATTTAAGTATGTATATACAGTGAGCGTCAAAAGAAATTGTACACTAAGGATAAAATTCTAACAATCACCAAACTCAACTTTTACCACTTAAGGAAAGTGCCCGAAAAAAAATGAAATGATTTCGAATTTTTTTGTAATTTTTTTTTTCAATTTCAAAAATTGGCAATGAAACAATTTTAAAATAAAATAAAGGTATTTTATCAATGTAAATTTTTTTTATTGTACAGTTTCTTTTGACGCTCACTGTATGTACCAATATAGGACTGTAGTTATACGATTTGCTCGTCCATATTCGTATAACACTAATCATCAATCTCAATCTATTTTAGCTAGTGTTTTCGCCTGTAAAGCAATAGATGGCTAACCAAAATACTCAAAATTATTTTTAAAAGGTTTTAAGTGTTCTAAACGCACTTATGCATTAGGCTATTTACAATCTTTCACTGTTAAAAATTTTTAATAATAAATTAATTACTTAAGCTTAATTTACATTTGCAAATTTGTTTTTTATATTCCATTTTATTGTTTTTCTTTTTTTTTTATCATATATTGTATAAATTATTCGCATTAAAATAGGCTTTTAGACAAATAATTGACAAATGCAAATATTAGCAATTAGAAGTATTTGTTTAATTGCCAATAACCCTTATATTTTGCATAGTTAACAGAAATAATTACTGTTATTAATTAGTTTTACAAAGGACTTTCAAAAATCAATAAATATTTAACATCTGAATAAATATTTGCCATCTAAATAAACAATTTGATAAAATTATTAAAAAAAAAAAAACAAACAACATTTTGGACTGACAATGACGAATTTTGTTGTGAATAAAAGGCAGTTAACAACAGAATATGTCTATGTATACAAGGGTGAACATTTTCTAAAAAGCAGGGATAAATAAAGTGACAGCTTGTGTTATAAAAATAGTGGTAGAATAGGTAATACAAATAATTCATATGACAGTTTATATTTATAGTATAACTTAAACTCGTCACCTGCTTATGCGTTATTCTATATCAATGACGTACACATTGTTTGGTTGCGAACATCATAATTTTTTCATGATAGAATATCTTTTAAATTACCAAAAAAACCATTTGTTCGCCAAGAAATTACACTGTGAGCTCAGTCTATCGAAGGCACAGTATAAGCGGTTCGTGCGTTTTAAAAAATGGTGACTTTGAATGCAACAGATTGGAAACATGACCCAATCATGATTTGAGTGACACGCAACCATTTCAGAACTTTTAAAAGTAACAGAATTTATTTAAAAGCAATGAAATTCAACTGCAGCTGAGAAGAAAAATGGATTTATTACGACAACCCCAACTATACCCAAGTAATGCTCTGTATCTAGCGGAATTGGAATGATTTGATCCATTATGAGCTACTAAATCCGGAAGAGAAGAGAAGTAAATCTATAAAGACAACAATTAGTTCGTTTGGAGCTTTGAATATGCAATTGTCCCATCATGACAACGCTTGATCACGTATTGCCTTGTCGTTGACGTCTATTTTTTTTTTTTTTTTTTTTTTTTTTTGGTGAAACCAGCTCTCAGGGGTGGAAAGATTTACTTCATCCGCCGTACAGCCCAGGCCTTGAACCTTCTGAGGACCATTTAATTTGATTGATGCGGAACACTCTCAATAGATACATTGCACATCATAGTGGGCTATAAGTATATCTTGTGTTCTGTCAAAATAAACATTTTTGAAGCGCTCAAACCATTCGATACAGTATAATTTCACAAACAAACGGTGAGTAGGTCACGCGTGCAGTTTTCTTCATAAAAAAGTCTTAACAAAGCTTTCAGCAAATACTGGTTTTTTTTTCTGCAGTTTGAAAGAATTTCCATCTTAAAAAAAAAAAAAATTATGATCCAAGCAATCGAACCAAACAATGTTGACTGATACTGACAGTCATATATGTCCTTGTTTTGAAAAAGGCATAAGCAAGTGGTGCCATCTTACATAAATAACCGGTTTTTAAGGTCTACTACCAATATATTCCACGGGAATATTCTGCTACAGATCAACTGTATAATCGCCATGCCGCCTCTACAATGATCCGGGAATCTATATGAGTTTTTGATATTCTGTTCTGTTTTCTCAAAAAATTTATTGTCATCGATGAATATTTGCAGACAATTTAAAGGAGGATAATATATCACGTTCTAGTAATCTGTATTCGAGTACTGATATGAAACCATAACCATAATCAAACAGTACGGTGGAATAAAGATCTATAGAACTGCTAATGCTAGCAGGTCATCAAGTTTTATTCATCAAACTAAGTTAGAAAAAGTTTTAAAATTAATAAGAAATAAAAGTTAGTTAGTGATTCCAATAACCAGTGCCGTTTGGGGGTGTGAAAAACATTTTTTTGCTTGTTTTATTTCAAAGTAGTTTCTACAAGTCCCTAAAAATTTTCTTTATAATCTCACAGGCAAATTTATGGCCAGGCTTTGGTGAAATGGTAAACCCAATTAAAATTGAGTAGGTAATGTGTTGGTTTAAACTCAGCTCAGACATCTCGAACAAAAAAAAATATTTCTTTTGAGAATTTCTATTCGGCAGTTTTCTTGCCAAAAAAAAAAAGACTCACAGAGTTAATTAAAATTGCTTGAACAGTTTCTAAACATGTAGCTCAGATAAAATTGACACCGACAATATGGATTGACTTTAGGATTGTAATGACCAATTAAGTAAGTAAGAAACAAAGGATAAAATTTAATTTATATTCCCATATATCTGTTCCCCTATGCTCTATTTAGAGTAGCATAATTTCAAAAATGAAACCATTTGAATATTCCAGCTGTGTTTTTTCCATTTTCTAAATTTCATAATCTATACAATCTAACTGACAACAATTTCAATTTAGCATTATTAATTTCCAATTTAAATATGTACGTTTATTAAATAAATATGTATACATACATTTTTTAGTTAATTGAATTCAATTAAATAATATTTTATTATAACAACACACGTTCATGCATATTGAACATGTTATCGATTTTTTTATACGGTTTCTCTAATATAATTAAATCTTTTTTTTTAGCTAAATTGGGAAAAAAATAATAAAAAATGGCATCCCAATATTCTAATAGAAAAATGTGACTGTCATTTGCATAAAAACTAGTGTTGCGTTATAATAAAATAATAATAAAAAAAACAAATTATATTGTTATTAGAGGAAAAAAAAAGCAAAAATTGTTTTTGTTTATTGATTTTTAAAACGAATAAAAAATTTACTAATAAAATTTTATAAACAGAAACAATAACAATAGCAGCATAACATATAATAAATCCCAGTGTCTCCAACAGACCACAAACCCAAAAGGAAAATTATTTGTAAAACTTTATGGCTTTTAAATAATGTCGTTTATAACATACACACATATGTATATATATATATGTACTGTATAACAGTTATAAAAGTGAAATTTAAATTCATGAAAGCTATAGATGAGCCGCAAACATTTAAGTTTTATTAGGCCCATAAAGTGGTTTTTTCATATGCAGTTAAAGTTATTTGAGGAATTTAATTAAGTTCCTATCATTCCACGAAAATTGAAATATGAATTTATCATATGAAGTTTTAATTTTAAATTTCCATAATTTTTTAGACAGAAAAAAAGTTTACGTAAGTTCCTCAAGTTCTTTGGAGCATAGATTCATTATTTTTTAGTATTGCAACACGAATACATCTGAAGTATCGAGGAAATATTATGTTTTGCATAAACACGTTTAGAGGAATTGTTGAAAAGTTTGTGGTGCTTTTCAGATGTTATGCATCATGATGCGATCGTATCAAGTGGAGGTAATGTGAACTGGCCACAGAGATCGTGCGATTTTCTTGTAGGGTTTTCATAAGTCGGTTGTGTATGCGAATAATCGACAAAAAACAGCCGTCGTCTAACAAAACCAGGCCAGGTGTCAAATTCAGCTTAATTTATGCGCCAGAGCCATGGCAAATTTTAACACTTCGAATGCGTCCACCGTAAAAATATTGGTGGACATTTGAATAATGTTAGAACTCACACATAATGGCATCAATAGATCTTTCAAATGAATGAGAAGTTTCGATGATATCTTACAGAAACTTTGTTTTATTTAAATCAAAAATTGTAAGCTTTTAATGAAGAACTCGATATGTAACTGTAGCACACCAACTGAAGAACTTATAAAGTCAACTTTATTTATCGTTGAATCATTTTTTCGTTACTCATAAGTACTCATGTAATTTTGAGTATGAGTGAGTCAACAGTATTGAAATTCAACTATGTACTCTGATTCATTCTTACTCGCTACAACATTGATTTATAAGTACAGGTTGCAATGAGTATGAGTACAACGTTGATATCAAACTCATAACATTCGAATTATGTTTGATTCATACGCCTACTCATTCAGATTCATAAATTTAGAAAATTACTTATAATACTCATAAATGATTCAAGTGATTCGAATCATTCATCAAAATTTACAGTCTTAGTTGTTGTTGCATTTACAAAAAAAGAAGAAAAAAAAGACAAGGACAGCAAGCAAAACAAACACACAATCTTTATGTGAGTATTGTAGTGTTCGTACGCGAATCTTACTTATTTTGTGATTCTTGAAAATGTTGAGTAAAGGAGAGTTAAGTATGAGTACGACGAGTACTTCAAATATGGGTAGTATGAGTATGATATTAAAATAAGTATGAATGCGTATAAGTATCAGAAATCATGAGTATGTCTCGAATCTACTCATCGTTTTGAATACTCATTGCTGACCTCTGCTACATACTTCCAGTCTATTGTATGTTTTGCCAATAGTTTCTCATTAATTATAGAAAAATTAATTTGGCAGTGAATTAGGAAATGCTGATAGAAATGGAAGAACACTAGTTTTCTCTTCCCTGGGACTTGTAATATTTTGTGAGTTTGCTCAATAATACTGTATTGTTCATATTTAAAATTGGTATTAGTTTAGACGCCATTAGTCTTTCCAAAAATTTTAGCATTATGCAGTGTTCCACTGCACTTTAGTGGGACTTTTACCGAGGCTTCTGAATCTCTTACATTTTCAATTGAATTAATCATTTTTATCGAGTGTTTCTTTATATAAATAATCACTTGATTAAAAAACAGCATTTAAAAAATTAGAAATATTTATTGGAGTTTATAAATACATATTATTTATATGTATTTAAATACATACATTCACTATAATAATGTGTAATAAATTTGACACCAGCATTTGTTGTGGTTATTTTAATGACATTCGTTTTTACAAAATATGCCACCATTAATAATCATTCGTGTTGAAGCACTTTATCCCTTACTCTCACCATACCATACTATGCCATACCATGCCATACAATGTGGCATGAAAAACAATTCACATTGATCAGCATGAAAGCAAACTAACGCTGTAACAACCATTGAATCGAGTTAATGAAAAAATAATATCTTTCATCATTTTTATTTAAAATTAAACACTTTTTTTGTTTGATGAACTTTCATTAGGTTTTTTATATTCATTCATTTTTTTTCGACTTCAATGTGATTGCGTGAGTGATGTGTCACTGTCATATCAGCATATTAAATACTGTGGCAGTTATAAACTCATTTTTCTTTTTTTGAAATTCGGAAATATATGCACAGACAAATGAGTTTGCATTTGTTTAATTATGGCGAATGAAATGTATCAGGGAGAAAAAACATAAAAGAAATACGAGTCCTATAACTTTTTAAAGATCAAACTTTATTATATTCACAAGCAAAATTATATTCAATTCTACCATAACGGTTTTACTTCCAACGCAATACATAGAATGTTCCCTAGCAACATATAAGTACATAACTCAATTTTTTCCATGATTTGACAAACTTTTTGGTGAGTATATTTAACATTACAATTATTAAAATTCTAATTACAGCATCGCCTCTATAAACATCACCGATTCCTGTAATAGAAAAGGAAAATGACGGAAATATTTCGAATTTTTATTCATTTTTAAATGTAATTGGCTCTGCACAGATGAATGTACTTACTTACTTACTTAATTGGCCATTAACAACCCGATTAACGGATTTCGGCCTGCCGCAATACATCCTTCCAGGCGCCTCTGCTTCTTGCGCGCCTACGCCAGTTGGTCACACCAATCGATGACAGCGCTTCCTCGACTTGGTCCTTCCAACGGATACAAGGTCGTCCTCTTCGCCGACTTCCGCAGATTCCCGCATCAAATACCCGTCTCGCCGGAGCATTCTCCTACATTCGAACGACATGGCCGAGCCAGCACAGATGCTGGATAATTATACGCTGCACAACGTCCAAGTCGTTGAGGAGCTCATACATGGGAGGGATGGAATGCATGCAAACAAGGTAAAGTTTCTGACTGTGGCCAACGTGGCGACCACTAGGACGATCCTTGTTTTGCTGTATTCAAGTTGACACGCAGCCTCCTTGTGGCCCCTCCTGGATGGCATTCTAGCACCCGCAAGATGTTAACTAATGCGTGCAGCGAATTCCAATCCCTTGGACGTTAAATATGGGTTGTGCGTAGGGCTTGGAACCCACCACGTAAAAATCTTCTCCAATGAAAACCAAAACAATAAACTTCAAAAACATCCCCGCCAAAGTTGACGACCACGGCTGCACAGATGAATGTGATTTTAATAATTCTTATCGGCAGAGCGAAACTCGTAGGAATCGAAGTGTTGCATATCAAATGCATGTCCCATCGATGAAAACAACGGCGGGTGGGTTAACAACTTTAACTGTATTCTAATTCTTTGACTGTATCCTAAACCAGTTTGTCATTGTCTGATTTTGTCCTGACACCACTTATCGGTCTAATCTGGTTTATGCGATACACCGAGAATAGTTTCCTCCTTGTCGTGCCCACGAAGAGTGCTTCCGACTATATTGGACAAACATATAACATTATCGACATTGTAACCCTCGATATTATCATCCTCTTCAAAGGATTAGTTTCTCCAATATTTGTCATCATCCTCGTCAGTGTTCCTTGGGTTACAGATGCCTTTTCGCAGGTGTATTTTACGTGCTCCTTGAAATTCAACCTCTTGCTCTCTTCGATTCGATTTTAATGTCCCCAACGTTCACTGCTATCCTCTTCACTGTTCTCCTTCTTCTTATTAAGACGGCCTCTATCTTGCATGCAGCAAGTGTCAATCCAGCTTTGGCAAGCCATACCCAAACTTTTTGAACCTCCGTACATAATGTTCCAAGTATTAAGCCCTGAGGGGCGCCGACACTACGTATTCCCTTTCCCAATCATCCGTCAAATGTATTATCCTCCTATACCGAAAATAATTGTTTAAAATCATCATTAAGTATGGCGGCATAGCCTTATTAAAAATTGTTCTCATAATTTGCTTCCAATTCACAGAGTTAATTGAGTTCCTAACGTCAAGTCTGACTACCGAGCAGTATTCTCCTGTCATCTATAGTAGTATAGGATATAAAAGTAAATGGAAGAGGTATTATAAAATTTTTTTATGAATAAATAAATATAAATGAATGAAAAATAAATATTATTTTAATTATCTTAGATTTCTTAAATACTTACAGCGTTTATTCAATCTTTACGTATGGAAATAACAGAATTTACTTCATTTAAAATAATTTTGGCGTTGTTTTTTCTTTCTTCTTCAAATAAATCTTTCAATTTTACGTTTGATTAGCAAATCTCTTCGTTTTATTTGCATACATTCGTACACGTCACTACATTCGGATGTAAAGTTACTGCTTAACTTATGTGAAAAGTTTATAGGGCAACATCAAGAATTTTTCAAAAACTATTGTAAGGGCACTAGTATATTATTGTGGATTGAAGTCTTTACATATATGTAGTCACACATACATACATATATTCATATATTTTGTTACATAATTTCTTTGGAAATTCTATTTGGTTGCGAATGCTCGTATTTTTATTTCTTTCAAGAAAGTAGGTTTTCAATTAGTATCTCTTTAACTGGAGACTTTTCACTGGAAAAGTAATCGGATTTCAAATTACATATGTTAACTTGGCTATAAATTATTTTGTGGTAATTACTTTATTGTGATGTAAGGTCCGTGAATTATTATTCAACAATCCTAGACATTGGACCTTCAATTACGAAGTGGTAACGTTTGATGTAAAAAGCTCCTGTACTTCTTTTGTTCTACAACTGTCAGGGATTGTGTGATCTATAGTACAACATTTCTACAAGGTAGTGTCGATTATCAAAATTTGACAGATTTAATATTGTAAAGAAACGATGTTAATTGTAAGTCACATCATAACGCCAAGTTTTTTACCCAATCCATTACTTTGTTTCACTTTTTAAGAAATTGAACCATGGAGAGGTACATAATTGAGTAGAGCGTTAAGCTTATTGAAGTTTTTTTTTTTTTTTTTTTTTTTTTTTACCAAAATTGACTTTCAAATGAAAATGCAGTTCGTGAATTTTTTTGGTCTGCATTATAGACCAAATGTGTCCACAATCGAGAAAATTGGGAGCAAGTTGCAGTAAACCGAGTCTGCAGCAAATGTTAAAAAACTGATGCAAATCGTTATGCGGAAAACATTGCTGTTGTTCGCGTTAGTGCGTCAAAGCTTTTTACTCAAAAGAGCCGTCAACCTCGACTAATCATCGTGCATAATAATTGAACATCTTACGAACATCCCTGAAGCAAATTTTGAATAAAGAGTTTACACGCTTACAAGGCACAATTGACTCCAGAGTTGAAGCCTACTGACCATTGCAAGCGTCGTCAATACGCTGAATGCTTGGTTGAACAGACAGAATTGAGTGGTGACTTTAAAAGGAAAATCATCTTCACTTTCATGAGTAATTGTTGAAAAGCCGATAGATCTACAAAGCGTATGGTGTATGGGCTGGCGCCATTATCGGGCCTTAAGTGTGAACCAAAAAATTTTCGCAAAATAAAATCAAACACCTTAAATTTGACTTAAGTCTGTATAAATATTTGGTCATGCTACAAAAAGTCAAGAATAATTCTTTAAAAAACTTTATATATTTAGTATAGAAAAATTAATTCGACGTGGCTGAATGTAAATTTCAGAAATGTTTTTCAAAAAAAAAGAAAAAATAAATGTTTGCATTATAAGAACATTCAATATGCGTTTGCATAGATATCCGCAAAAATTTTCTTCTTTTATATTCGTTCACTTTTATGTTAAACCTCTGTCTAAATCTTTAAGGATTTCTATTGAGTGAGAGCGTTAAAGCAATTTCCAACGCTTTATTTCGAAATCAATGCAGTTTGAACCATTTCGCATACCGTACGTAACATATTCTTCCATACTTCGAAAGTAATCAGTTTTCTTTTATAATATTTCTCTAAAATATGCTTTTATTGAAGAATAAAGAAAAGAAAAGTAAAGAAATAAGAAAATTTAAAACGCTATAAGGAAATGAAATGTGAAAACAATCTCTTCAGTTCAATTGTATTTCACTTTATTTGAAGGAAATTTATTGAAGATTATTTCATCTGACATTTGAGCTTGACTGCGAGTAAGAAGAGCTTTAAACAATTTTTAACTCGTGAGTTGTAGCATTTAATGAAGCATTTTATAAACTATTGTTCACATTAGTTGTGCCAGTTGGAATTGTGGTCGTAGAGGGGAATAAGAAAGCATAGAGTCATTTTTTTGGAATTGATTTCTGTTGTTTTAAATGATAATATTCTTAGGCAATTGAATTTTAAAATTTTAACACACTACCTACACTAGACTACGGTGATTTCAGACACTGCCAATCTAATCAAACTCCTAAGCAACTGGATTAAACTCTCCTACCACAAGATTTAAATCCCATTGAGCACTTCTAAGATTTAAATTCCATTGAGCCCTTCTACGATCATACCGATTGTCAAATTATAAAAATGAGTTGTAGTACCAAGGGCCTGCTGGACAAAGGAATGGCAGTAAAGGTAATTTATTCGTTGCCATAGCTATGAGCGAGTAAACATATTGCATTGGCGTAATCTATATCCGCCAAAGAAGCTATTAATTATCCAACGAATATCGTATGGCGCTTCTCGGTTCGTTGCTTCTAAAGTCAAGTCCAGCGAAAAGAGGAATAGTGTTAGCGACAGGATGTATCATTGGCTGAAGCCTCTAACAGTTGTATATGGCAAAATTTCTTTGCCATTAAAGTGGACCGTTTACTCTGCGTTGTTATATAGCTCTTTTATTAAATTTACTATCTACTCAGGAATACGTTTACCAATTACGGCGGACCATACACACTCGCGTGAATCTGTGTCAAACGCCCTTTCAAAATTTATAAAAATAAGATAAAGCTGCGAATTGTATTCTACTGGTTGTTCAATTATTATGCGACCATTGTGTATATGATTCGAGCATGAGCGTCCTGGTCGAAAACCCGCTTGCTCTTTGCGAAGAAATGACGCCAGAATTGAAGCTAATCGTTGCAGCGTGAAATTCGCAATCAGTTTGTTTATCGCATTAAGCAGCTTTATACCTCTCCAGTTCTTGCATTGGATGACATCGCCTTTCATTGCGATCGTTATTACCCATACAGTGGGTATAAAATTTGTTAACCAAGCTTCTCTAATAGTAGGAATGATTGCTTCTGCAATTATAGAGGACCCATAGCACAACAGTTCCGCCGGAATATTGTCTGGACCAGCAGCTTTGCTATTTTTAGAGCCTTTAGAGCTGTTTTTATACTGGTGGCTCCGTAGATATGTATGTCCCGTCTGGGTTTACGACGTACCAAAGAATTCGAAAGAGTGTGCGATGTATGCCCATTTGGTTCTGGTGCATCACTGAAAAAGCGGCGCCAACTCTCCAGTTGTTCTTCTCGGCTAGCCAGTAAGCCACCATTTTCGCCTTTGAACACAGCTGTCGGATGGATGTTGATTCCATTAATTGCTTTTATAGAAGCATAGATATCCCGCAGGTTTTCGATATTTGTTGCGAGACTTAATATAATCTAACATAAAACCAATACCATTGTCTACTTTATTTTGTTCCTCACAGTATGTTATTGTCACAACATATTTTTCATAATTTCTGGAGTGATTTTATCCAATTTTTTTTATTCCCTGAAACAAAAAAAATTGTTTCTCATAGACCGATTATTATTTATTAACACTTTATTTTTAAACTTTCTCTTTGTATGTTTTCAATGTTATAACAACACTCTTTTAATGTTAAATGGAAATATGCTCCTTGAATGTGGAGAACAGATAACAACAATAGCAATTCTGCAGAAATGTTAAAAAATGTTCATTTACTATGGCATTTTACATTGACACACTTTTCTAAAAGTTAAATATACGCATGCATGTCAACACATACACACGTATACTTAGGCATTTACACATACATATGAATGTGAATGTATATGGATGTGAAAGAAAATTTAAACAGCATCCTTTATTTTAACAGTCACAACAACAAGTTAAATATGAAACAAAAAAAAACATAAGAAAATACTGTAAAGAAGTAAAAAAAAAAAAGAAAATAAATTAAACAGATCTGAAAGGCACTGGCGTAAACGGTAATCCTCTAACAGGAATAGGGTTTAGTTGAAAATTTACCGGTGAACTGTAGACAACATAAAGGCGGAAAAACAAAATTTTGAAATAAATTTATTAAATAATAATAATAAAATTATAAATAATAATTAAAATAAATAGAATAAAAAAATTAATAAATTTAATAAATAAATAATGATTTAAATAAAAAGAAGGATTAATAAATCATTACAAAAAAATTTAAATTTTAAAAATTCATAAAACTCGAAAAAAAAGAAAATTTTTAAAGCTTTAACTAAAAAAAGCAGAAAAATTGTGCTTAAAACTATAAATTGTTTTTGGTGTCACTATAAACACAATTTGTCTTGATTTGCTATCGCTAAAGTAGTGTTAGTGCGTGCCTGAATGGGTTAAGGATACTAGTTTAAGTGTATGCGAGTGTTTAAGATGTTACCAGCACCAGCGCCTTTACAACAACTATGACACAGAAGCCTTGTGTATTCATTTTAAGTGCTTGCAAACTGTCTTGAAGACAACAACAACAAAAAAAACGGAAAGAAAAAACAAAAAATAAAAAAAATAAAGATAAAAATACACACTTCCAGCTGTTGTTTGAATTGATTTAAATAAAACAAACATATTTTCAGTGAAAAAAAAAAATACAAAAAGGAAAGGAATAAAATGTATAAGGAAATATACGAAGAAAAAATCGAAAAGTATGCAAAAAATGTGCCAGACCAGCATATTAAGTTAATCTAAAGCAAATTGGAAAAGAGAAAAACAAAATCACATATAAATTCATAAAACAAATTTGTTTTGCATTTAGAAATCTCGTTTATAGAATCACTTATACAATGTACATACATACGTACATACATATGTATATAAACCATTGATATGACAGAATATAAAGTGAAAGGCTTGCGTATTGAATGTTATTAAAGTTTATCAACAAAAATGATTTCAATAATATGCATAAAAAACAATTGAAAAAAAAAAACAAAATATCTTAAATATCGTAAACAATAATAAATTTATGAATTCTTGAAAACAATTCTCAACTCTCATATGGATTACCAGTAAACAAAAAACCAACATGGATTTATTAAACTTAACCTTATACATTGGGAATATATTTCTATTATTTTTATTCTTTCTACCAGGTAAGCTAACACTAACATTGTAGTTGTATGTATAAGCTCATCACTATATGGCTACCATCTCTAACTTTGTCTAACTTTCAAGTTCAGTTTTTTTATGTATATTTCGGATGGATTGGAACATTTAAACCTTTAATAACCACTTACATTGTTGTGTGCGTTAATTTTATACACGAGTGGCGGGACCTACAATTTAAAGTCGACTCCGACCGACAGATTTTTGAGAAACTTTTCGTGGCAATTTTATTTACTCTTAGAGTTTTTGTCAGAAATCTGCTGAGAGGAAGTCGCCGAAGAAATATTTTTTTGTATTTCGTTTTGATGTCTGACCTGGGGTATGAACCCTGGCTTTACGTCTACTAAGCCAACACACTACCTGCTAGCCTACGGCGACATCAATATTGAAATCATTTATTCAGTTCGCATCACCTGCACGTGAGATTACCATGCCCATGTACTCGTATAGCTCATAATGTTAGTAACTAGATGATCCGATTCCGGCAAAAGAAATTGTTAACAAGCTACCTATAGTGCTCGCCGTTAACATACATCGAATTTTTCGGGATGCATCATTCTACAGTCTACATCATTTCTTCACGTACCCATTCGTCTAGACGTAAGTGATATCGTTGAAGTGATATTCTGATGAAAATTGGGGGATATAAACATTTTATTAATTGCTGATTTGGCGATTAATTTGAAAATATAGCTCCTTGTTGGAGCTAAATATGGAAGTCTCTGTTGCAAGGCCCGACCTTTAATTAGTGATTTTGCAAAACAGATTGGATAAATGACAACTAATTTGACAGATGTAACTGCAACATGATGGCCGACTGTAACAGCTGTCAATTCTCAGAAGAGCCAGTTGAAAGACTGTATTCATATTTCACTTACAATCAAGTGAATCTAATTTGAATACAATTTCACTTGATCTTTTGCATTACGATAAGAAACTTTGATTGATACAGTTGAACAGGACTCGGACTCGATTGACATTAATACAAACATAACATACATACATAATTGGTCATTACAACCCTTCAGTCAGGATTACGATCTAGCTTCTCACACCACTTATGTTGTGTGCGTTAACCCATTAGATCCCAACCATCTTTAAGACCAAAAAAAAAATACTTTATTGTGTTAAAATATATTTTATTAGGATCTACCATAAAAGAAATTAAAAAAAAAAATAAAATTTTTTTTTGGAAAATATGCTTTTGGGGCTGTACCCAAGCGAGTACACCAATATTTATGCTTACCAAATAACACTTTTCTAAATTGTTTAAATATTTTTTTTATTAAATTATAGTTAATTAATCTGTTTACTTTACTTTTCACTTAAATTCGACTGCATTTAGTTTAAAATACAAAAGATATACATACGTCAACATATGATGAGAAGTGCAAAAAATGACAAAATATAAAAACACTTACAGATGAAAGAGAATGATAACTTACCGTTATATTTTTTTTACTTTCTTTTACTATTTATTAATTCTTTACATTCTCTATTAATGTTATGAAAAACAATTTTTTTTAAAAAGTCAGTAACTTTCTGTATATAGCGCTATAAAGTCGGTGTACTCAAGCGAGTACAGTGGGAACGAATGGGTTAATTTTATACATGAGTGGCGGAACCTACAGTTTAAAGTCGATTCCGAACGACAGATTTTTGAGAAACTTTTCATGGCAATTTTATTTTATTGACTTTCAGAGTTTTTGCCAGAAATCTGCTGAGAGGCAGTCGGCGAAGAAATATTTTTTTCATATTTTCGTTTTGATGTCTGACCTGAGGTTTGAACCGTGGCCTTACTTACATACGTCTAATAAGCCGACACACTACCTACTAGACTATTTTTATTTATTTTACGTATCACTTTTTATCATTTTCTGCTTATATTTACATTAACTTTATGACTAGAACAATAATTTTATGTTAATTTTTGAATCCACACCCTCTTTCCGTCAGCCATAACGTATATTAAAAATTTCCTGGCTGTTATTCTAAAATAACGGAAAAACTATTTGACTTTATTGTAGTTTTCTGTTCTTTTTATATTATTTTTAGTATTTCCACAATAAATAAAATAATAACAGAAGAAATCTAATAAAATAAAGTTCAGATATAATTTCGTTTGTTTATCACACTAAGAAACTGAAATCGGAGTAATTTTACGGAATGGCACAATAATAAAAACATAAAAACAAAAGAAACATTTTCAAAAACAAACACTATTTAATAAATTATATTATTATTATTTTATTTTTTTTTTTTTTGTTTTGAAGTATTCTACATAAGAAATGAAAAATTTTCTTACTGCAAATTAAATCCCGAAAAGTTTAGGGAAAAAAAAACAAAAAAATTTTCCATAAAAATGGGGAAAAGATTGCGTAAAGTTTGGTTATAAATGCTAAAATATTTTGCAATTTATTTTCACATGCTCGCATGAAAAATTCATTTGACTCATGTTGTGCGGAAATAGTTACAGATTTTGAGACAAACAAATCAAATCCTGTCGTTTGCAAAAGGAAACAGTCAATTCCTCAAATGAATTAAGAACGATTCCAACATACTACAAAATACTTTTTGATTTGAAAAATATAAGATTTGCTTTGTAGTTGTTGTAATTAAATGTATGTACATATGTATGTACAAGTACAATATGAACTTTTCAAAAAAAAAAAAATTAATAAGACAATACTAGATGACCCGTGCGAATATTTCGCACCGTTAGTTGTCATTTTTGTAACATAAAATGAAAATAATTAATAGAAATTTTATTAAAAGTATAAAAATATTAGAAATCATAATATATCATACATATTTACATACATACATACATATGTTTAAATGCTTTTACAATACTTCTTTGAATACAATGTTAGAGGTAATGACATGATCATCGTTAACTTTTTGCCCGTACGAATCCTTAATACAAACAAAAATATCTTTAAACGTACGCACTCGAGAAAAAGCAACGTATAACTGCCCATGTGAAAAGACCGGTTCTGGTAAATACAATCCTACCTTTTGAAGGGTTTGACCTTGTTTTTCTTAAAACCTTTTTAACTGTTAAATATCAGATGACACTATATATATGTATATAGTAAAAGACACCGTATTACTACACTTCATAAAACAAACAATGCCATGACAATAACGACATTACCAAAATGGCTTTTACAACTTTATATATTATGTGGAATAGCATTACAATTAAGCGACCCTGTTTATCGCACTTGATCTAACAACTACTGCAAAGTATTGCCAAAACAGCTTTTTACAACTTAATATGAATATTATATATAACTGACTTAGTAATAAACGGCATTATAGTAAATAGTGGTATTGCCAGAATGGATTTTAATACATACTATATTATGTAGAACTGCATTACTATTAAGCTACCCTGTATTACCACACTTGAACAAAAACATATAATCATAATGACAACAGTATTATCATGCAGTTCTATATAAAATATAATTTTTATCAATGAAAATATTAATTTTTCAATCGTCATTAGTGTTAGATATAAGCTTTAAAATGAAATATCATTCATTAAATTTGATGCGGTGGTATGGGAGATATTTGCAACCGACAAAAAAAAGTGCTTTAGAAATAATATATATGATAAGTTCTTAATCAAATTTTCCTTCAGTAGAATATTAATCCATAATGTGTGTTGCTCTATACCATCATACACATACGTTTTGGCTTGAGTTCTTAAAAACGTCGTTGGTTAAATATTCGTGGTATTAATAGAGTCTTAATTATGGACGAGGATTCAAAAATCCGATAAATATCCAACCATTATTAATGTGATGTTTTTGTAACACATCACATAATTCTACGTACATACTTGGGTTCGAACTTTGATCACATTATTTACGTTTTGGCTTAATTTCTTACAAACATTGGTTCTCGATAAAGTATTTTTTGGTACAGTCTTAGTTATGGACGAGGATTCGAAAAATTTAGTATTGTCAAGTTTGATACGAAATTCGCCTATTTGTTTGTGTTGTTGAGCAAAACAAAAATTGTTTATTTTATGCTCACTTAAGGGTGTCCGATGAATATCCAACCATTATTAATTCTACGTATTTTGATTGGAACTTTGTTTTTGCGTTTTATCAATTGCTACTGCCACCGATTGCTTACAACACCTTCGTTCGCCTTCGTTTGACATCTTTTGCGTATGTATTCTGCGGTACTTATAGCTTCCGCCCAAAGATTTTGGTTTGAGCTAGAATGGAACAACATATTATGACTAATTTCAATCAGTGTTCTACTACAGCTTTCAAACACACAGCATTCTGTTGTGCTGTGAAGAACACTGTTAATTGAAGTTGGATAATCTGTTTTTGTTAGAACTTATTAAACTCAACACGTCGTTGTCGGTCGGAAGTCAAATTATTTTACGACCTGGAGTCTAATTACAATTCTACGAAAAACTCGTACGAATTGATTTCGATGGTAGAAGTATCGAATTTATTTCCATCTTTCCGAGTGCCGGTTGTCGTCAATGAACAACACACATCTGAATGCTTTAATTCCAATAGGTTTTATGATGCATGTTCGCTCTCCTTTGGAAATGGTATAATATATCGTTAGTATAATTCGCAAAGACGCTAAGTCCACTTTTTTCCAAAATTGAGATTTTAATGCAAAACGGTAACATTGTACATAATACATATTTTACAACAACAAAACATGTCATTATATAGTTTAAAGTTGTTGTAATTTTGTGGTTTGCAAAAACGCTAAGTCCACAAAACTACGAAAAATATTAATATTAATATTATTAATTAATTAATAATAATAATAATAATTAATATTATTAGTTATTAATATTAATATTATTATTATTTTGTAAAAATAATTGCGTTTAAACAGTTTAGAAATTTCAAAAACTGTAAAAGCTACAATGTTTTTTGTGTCTCCTGTAAAATTTGAATAAAGGGACTTAACACATTTGCGAATTATACTAACGATATATGCTTCACTAAGCTCTTTCAAACTTTTGTAATTCAAATAAAAAATCCGAAGCTGTTGTGCCAACACCACTTTAGTGATGAACATATCAAAACATGTTTTCTTTATTTCGTTTACAGCGAAACACTAAAATCTGTTATTACACGAAGTACTACAAACATTTCAGGTTATTTCAGCATTAAACTGTTTGTCAGACACCCTTCGATTAAGAATACATCCACCATAAATTTGTTCCCAGCACATGTGCTCAGTAGCACCGCTATCAAAGCATCACATGTTTTGTTTCATTTGTTGACCTGCCTCAGCCACGATAGACAAAGATTGTTGTTGGTTCTGGTTTTTGTTTTTCTCTCGTTGACTTGCAAAACGTCCCGGTTTATGACAAATATAACATCTGCCTGTAAAGGGTTGTTTGTTCTTTTTGTGCTTTACGTCTTTCAGTTTACTTCTGTAGCTTTTGTTCTAAGAAATTTAAGATGGGTAGTTTATCAAGTGTTCCATTGCATTATCAAGAATACTTACTTTGCATGTCTATACCCACATCTTCCAATTTTTGAATTATTTCGAAGAAGGTCTTCACATGGAGCATCACATTAGTACCTTCCTTCATTTGAAGACTTATTAATCGTTTATATAGTGGCACCTTTTATTTAGGCCCCTGTGACTGATATTATCCTGTAGTTTTTGCAAAGCTTCAAGAGATGTTTCTTTTAGATGCGTTGGCTTCACTCTCAAAATTACTTTCGCAAGCACCTTCTCATCCACAGTGTCCCATTTATACTTCAACTTCTCACTATTAGCTAATTCCCTTTTTACATTTTCTGATACTATTTGCCCAAAACCGCTGTGGATCAGTAAATTATGCGTCTGAATAGACCAGCTCTCATTTTCATTTCTATTTCAAATCACACTTTTCACTTTAATTAATTGTTTACACTTTCTGGATTCTAAATCTGTTGTCCAGTGAATTAAAAGTTCTGTATTTCAAGCGCACCTTCAGGAAGGTTACAGTAGGAATAAATTGAAAAGTAAAATTCAATAATAATGTAACACAGTTACAGTTTGGATCAAAAAATTATTATTTTAAGCTAAGGAGTGCGCACGAAAAAAACTGGACCTACACTTTTCGTTATAGAAATAAAACTAAGTGGCGGATTTTTTTCGTTTTATATTTCAATTAAAGTAAATAATATTTGAATTCTTTTGTGTATAAAATTTTTTTCTGACAAAGGTCTCAGAGCATCCAACTTTTTGAGCCACTTTTCTTCCAGACATGTTAGGGTGTTTTTTGAAAAATACGTATTATTTTACTTGCTTTGTTTTGGTCGGCAAATCCTTTTTTCTTCCACTTCCACGCTTTCTCTCAATACTTAAAGACTCCTTATTACCTTAGAAACTGTTTTTTGGTTAACACCTGCGAGCCTAGCAATCGTTTTTTGTAAGCGGCGCGGTTTTTCATTGAAAATTTTAATTATTTTTTACGACATTCTTGTTGGCTGCCCACTTTCAAAAAACTAATTTTGCTATTGCAATGAGATTTAGCACGTGGATTTTGAAACAGATGACTAACAAAAACAATGTAACGGTATTCATTTTTTTCAATTATGATAAAAGTTATAAGTTTAAAAGTAGGCCCATTTTTTTGTGCGCACTCCTTACATAGGAAGTCTACAAAAGTCGGAAAAGCAATAAAATACAATAACAAATCAACAGTCTGGTTCTAGACTTGCCAGACCCAAAAATAAATGCGGTATAAATACAGCAAAAGGTAACATGGTCAGAAACTTACATCGTAGCTTTTTTATTCGTTAAATAGATGCCATTATTGAAATGTTTATCATGGCTTTTTTTGGGTGGAACGCGTATTCCCGTTAAAAATATTTCTTTATACATATGTTTAAAGTGTATATTTTCTTACACAAAATGTATTTAATAAATTTGTAAAATGCGGTTGTGTTCAACATTAAAGACGCAAAAATTTTTTTTAAAAATTGTTTTTGTTTTCTGTTCGACATACAAATAAAGAAAGAAAGAAAAAAATTAACTTAAATATGCTGTTAAGGAAAATTTTTAACACATTTTTTGTATTGAATACTGTTTTAATCTCGACACAGAAAAGTAACAAGTAATGAAAACATTGTGAATAGAAGCGATAATAAAATGAGAATAAATGCAATACTTGTTTAATACCGCACAAGAAATGAAAGCGACAAGAAAAACTTTTTATTTTACGATGTTTTCCTACATTTTTCTTGTTTCTGCTTTTTTTTCTCGTTTTTCTTTTAAGTTAAGCTCCTGTATAGTGAATATTGTAACTGCTGTTTGCTACTTAAAAGTAAGAAATTCATGGAAAACAACAACATTAAGAAAAATCTAAGAAAAACACAAACTATGAACAACATCAACTGCTTGCTGTAGCTGTTACAGCTACAGCGAAAACTTAAATGCGACAAAATAACAAGAAAATTGTTAATCCTTATTAAGTGAAAAGAAAATGAAAAAAGACAAAAAAAAAAAAAAACAAAAACAGAATTACAATGAAATTGTAAGAATTCTTAGAAAAAAGTCATAACATTACTTTACTTTACTCGAATTTTGATAAATATGCACGTACTTATACTAACTTCAATAATTTTCCTTCAGTCAAAGTAAAGAGTAATAAAAAGAAAAGAAATTATTAAAAAAAACAACAACAAAATTTTTAAATACCTACTGCTGGTGCTACTCATTCAACCCTTTCCTATTCCCGCTTGAGATATTTCTTACGCGTATATTCAGGAACAATGTATGAAAGAAAAAAATGCATTTTAACTGATGACATCGTTTAAAAAACATGGAGACAGCAACCGATAGGAAAAAGGAGGAATAATGAATGCAGCACAACTGACAAACGGCATAAAAATTTAACTTTGTCTTCATGCGATTGTGATGCAAAGCTTCCAATTAATTTTTTCCTTTCAAACAGATTATTTTTGTAAATGATGTGTTAAAATTAATTAATTTTATCGAAATGCAGCCTTTTTTGTTCTCTCATATGTATACCACCGGCACTAAAGAAATTAATTCAAATTGTGCACTTTTTTGTTTTCGAAAGAAAGCGAAAGTTTGAGTAACTTTCGCGAACATTTAATTGCAATCTGTTTTCTTCTGTGGTGACATTATTTCAATTCATTTTTAATTACCCCTCTTGGTGGCATGTTGCTTCACGGTTTACTTGCTTCCTTACTTCCCTAATTGATCATTACAACCCAAAAGTTATGATTACGACCTAGTTTCTCACAATCAGTCTAGTTTCTGAATCACCAGTCGTTATCACTCTATTACCTAGAAGTTTCCTGATATTATCGGTGCTAATGTAATTAGTGCTAATGGTTCTAATGTTTTTCGTTTGGAGGTCTTTTACTGTACTAGACAAGTATCATCTGAAAAAAAAACATTCCTAATCTCTGTGAAAAGACTTCAGTCATCAAATCTCTGTTGAAAAGTTGCGGAAATAGGACGTTTGTGTATGCATATGATATTCAGGCAGTGAAGAACTAAGAGTTTTGAGTCTTAGCACACAGTTCTTATGATATGCATTATTTTCTTGAATACTTCTTGTCTCCTCAATACTTTCCATAAAGCAGTCCGATGATATCGAACGAAGGCTTTTTAGAAATCTACACGCAGTAAATACAAGGGAGAATGCCATTCAAGAGATTATTGTATTATAATACATAGGGTGTGGTCTGGTCTATATAGCTCCTGTTTGGCCGGAAACCTGTCTGTACGTCTCGTAAATTATCCTCGATTTGAATACGAGGCCTTTCGAGTGTTCCGACTGCTAACATGCACATGCTAACATATGGTGTTCAGCTGAGTAATTCTTTTCTAGTTAATTCATTCTTTCAAGTCGCCACTTTTCGATAACCTAATGATGATGTCTTTGTTCGGACGTATTCTGGGATTTAGTACCTTACTGAAACTAACAACTACATACCTGCACTTAATAGATAATAATAGAGAGATCTGAAATTGCCGTAGTCTAGTTGGTAGTGTGTTGGCTTATTAGATGTAAGGCCATGATTCAAACCCTGTCTCTCAGCAGATTTCTGGCAAAAACTCTGAAAGTAAATAAAATTGTCATAAAAATTTTCTCAAAAATCTGTCGTTTGAAATTAACACACACAACATAAGTGGTGTGAGAAAATAGTTCGTAGTCCTGACTGAGGAATTGTAATGAGGGATTCTAGTTTTCCTTGAGAACAACGCTCACTTCCCAATAAAATGTGCATTGAGGATATGGCGCGGTTATGGTTAAAGTACAGACAGTACCCTAGAAACCAAAAAAAAATTTCTTTTCATGATTTTCGATTTTATGAAAATACTCTCCAATTAATATAGTATAGTATAGTTTCGATCAGCAAAAAATCCACAAAGTGTCCATACAGGCAACTACAAATGGAACTGGTATCACTCATGGAGCTCAAGGACAATAGATACAAACTCCTGCTTAGCTGGAAAGACTTGAATGTTGGAACTAAAACAAATTAAAGAAACAAAGGATTATTTTTGACATTCCTGTAAATGACCAAAAGCTTACTTGAATACATATAGTGGCCCGTTGTGACGGCGAGGGCTACAGTTTAAAGGCGATTTCGGGATTGAGATTCAGAAAAAAGTCGCTGGAGAAATATTTTTTCATGTTTCGTTTAGTTGGAATTGTCTGACCTGGGGTTTGAATCGAGGCCTCTTGTCTAATAGGCCAACACACTACCCACTAGACGTGACAGGAATACTTATATACTTATTTATATATTGTTACGTTTTTACCTTTTAAAAACGTTTAAAATATGAGCTCGTAGATTGAAAATAAATTAAAAATAAATCGATGTTCAGTTTTAATTAAAATTCTTTATTATTCGCACAATTCTGTGTGCCACTGTTCACAAATTGATGTAAACAACAACAATTGCTTTTCTTTGATATTCTTCTGTTTATACCCTTTGCATAAACAATAACAATTACTAGACAATTATTCGACAGATATTTGTAACGTAGATCTTCCAACCACGATTATTCTCTTCAAACGCACCGTGTCTTCACACAAGACTGACTGCACTTCACTAACTCATTCGCCTGCTTTGGCTTGTCTTTTATATGGCAGGGGAAACAGTCTGATGAATGTTCTTGAAGGCGAATGTGCGTGACTTGGCCTTCTTGAAATCTCTATAAATCTCTATAAATCTAAACATCGTTGTTTACATTCATTATTGTTGTTCGTGTATTTTGTTTACATTTATTCTTGTAGTGTCCAAAGAGGCGCGCTCAGTGTAGTTGTCGGTGTCATTACGGGGCATTGCATTATGGGTACGCATGCGAGGCGCCTTGGTCTTGGACACCTTGCTAACGACTTCTGCAGAAGCTGCAGAGATGAGGAAGAAGAGGAGACAGTCACTCACCTGCTGGGTACATGCCCGGCTCTTTGCCAAAGGAGAAGGGAGTACTTGGGTACTTACTACATGGATGATATGGAGGAACTGTCAAGGATTGACATTGGCAGCCTGAATCGCTTCATCAGGAGCTCCGAGTGGTTTCGAGACTAGGGGATAGTGAATAACTGTGGTAGCACGATGGCCCCATTGCGGCCTAAGTGCGTCCGTCTAAAATTTCTTTTCTAGGACAGCCACCTCTACCTACCTACCTATTCTTGTAGTGTTGTTTGTGGATTTTTGTTTACTTGTTTTTCATTTTTTCTTATGCTGGTGTTTGTTGTTATATTCAGCAGTACAATAATTTGTAAACAGGTTTGTTTACTGCATTGTTTTGTTTTTGTAGCTTTTGTTTATAATTTTAATGTTAAGCGATGTAAAAGCAAAACACTAGTATCTAGTTTTTTCACTTTCGTAACAATATGTATAAAATAATGTTGTAGGGTAGTACAACACAACTATGTACATAGTATGACTTGTGCATAAAAGTTATTCATACTTATAGAGATTTATAGATTATATCTTTAAGGTATATTATATATATTATATGTGCCACGGACCAATAGAGTCTGTAATTTTGTAAGAGAAAGTAAAAAGTTTTGCAGAATAGTGTCCTACAACCCATACAAATAATAACACAAAAGCATGAATTTTCCTTGTAAAGCATTATGCTCTGTATGTAACAGGTTTAAATTTTTTTACACGATTTGAATTTCTCTGATTTTAAATTCAACGAAAAATATAATTTTTTCCATTTTTATTGTTATTTAATCGGTATTAATTTAGCTCTTCTATTATCACTGACTACAAATTCTGACAAATAATAGAAAAATTTGTTCCACACTAAAATATTGTTGGAGATAAAAATATTTGCATAAATTATAATCTCTCTCACAACCTTGAGCATTGTTGGTGTGTTTTTCGAATTACTCGTATTTTGTTTTTTTTTTTGTTTGTTTTTTTTTTGTTTAACTCCCCACGATTCTGTTTGGCTGTACATGAATACAAATCTGTGTTAATTTGGAACTTTTCTTGCATTCGTTTCGTTGTTGGGTTTTTGGTAACATGGCCTAAAAGCATTTGTTAAATATAATCTTTTTGTGTAACCACAATACAGCTTACAGGAAATTAAATTTTCCATTATTATAGCAGGCAACATAAAATAAAAAATGGCAACTACAATAACAATAATGAAGGCAACAAAAGCAAAAATTAGCGTTAAACAAGATTATCTGGTTGTCATAGGCCAATTTTATTTAAGGACACATTAGAAAACCAAGAAAAAGACACAAATAAACAGAATATAACACCAAAAGCCACATTACCACCAACACCGCCTACAACACCAATAACAATGTTAATAACAACAATGCTACAAATAGAACAGCTAACAGAAACAGCAGTTTTAACAATATGAAGCCAGTTTTAACGCCTTTTTAACAATTTATAATTCATAACCCCCCTCCCTCTCCCCTAGTTTTCTAAACACTCTCTCTCACATACATATTTCGCTTGTAGTTTCTCATTTCTGTGTCTTCTACCACCACATCATACTCTCATAGTCAGTAGTAGAATATAACGATAACAATTGCATAAATAATGAAATAATTTTTGCCTTCCGATAACAATAACTGTGAAAATGTAGGTCACTAGCCAAATGAGGCATATAATCTTAAAGAGAGAGGAGAAAAAAAAGATGAAGATGATAATGATAATTAGCGACAGCTTTAACAACTTACGAGCACCTTGAATTATGACTACTCAGTATGGAACTAGGAACTGTGTGGGACTTAAATTAAGTAGATTAAGATTGTTACGTATCGCCTATTGAGAGCTTAAATAAGTTATTTAAATTAGAATTATAAAGCTATCAACTGCTAGGCCTTATAATTATTAATTCAAATTCAAAAAAATTATCATTTAATTATAAATTTTACAAGCAAGCATAAAGCTGATGATAAACTACAAAACAATTTACTTCTAGGAATGTGTATGAAAATAATCAGCAATAAAGACAATGACCTACACTCACTAAAAGTTAATCTTACGTAGGTAAACTCACCGCGGTAATACTGTGTGGAAAGGGTTTGCCAATCAATTCTGAAAGGACAACCATATAAGGATTTTACTAGAAAAAAGTTAAAGTGAAGAAAAGATTTCAAGCATTTGACTTCATTGTGGATGTCTTCACAGTTCAGTTGATGAATAAGGTTACAATGGTTAAAGTATGAATAAAATTGCCATGAAAAAGTTTCTCAAAAATCTGTCGTTCGGGGTCAACTGTAGGTTCCGCCACTCATGTATAAAATTTTTTTTCTCAGTTTATTTAATTGAATCTTCACTATAAAAGTAAACTAACTAATTATTATATCAAGTCTTAAAACTAATAACAATAATTAAGACCCGCCAGCGTGGGACAAAATTTCACGGCTTCATAGAATGTATGAATGAAGGATTGTAATGACCTATTATGTATGTATGTATGTACTTAATAGAGCATAAATTTTTTTGCAACATTGGACACACTTCATCATACTGGACCGGTAATTGGGAATTAGTAGAGTTTTCACCATAGAGGGGTCTGATAAATCTAATCTGATTCATCGGGTCGAAAAGAGGTTATCATTTTTCATCACCAGGTCTGGTTTGGTGAGGTGTCTTTAACGATGGGAAAATCGAGAACAACGAAGTGACTTGTCTAATATATAGTAGAGTAAATCAGGTAATTTTTTAAGTCTCTGTACGTATCTTTCCGCGCTTATGGTTCAACTAATGCATATGCTTTTTACGCCACTAAGCTCTCATATTCATTCGACCAACGTTTAACAAGAAACCATTTCGGAAGCTGTTGTAAAACCATCTAACCGGTCTGTGTATCAAACCAGTATTGAAGCTTCTTCATAAAGCTAAAATAACTCAAACCTGGCTTCGAAATTGTTTACCAGCATTATTTTTCGTTGAAAAATAGTTCCCTTGTTGTCCTTATTTCAAGCCGCTGGACCACTAATTGTGGACAGTTTTAGAAGATACGGTTTGCTACAATATATATACTCCAACATTGATTCAGCTATTGATGATCGAGCAGTCCGACTTAAGGTGTGCGTGAAGCCGAGGGCGTACGTAAATTTTGGGTGTTTTTTTATACAACGTAGAGTATGTTAAAACTGAAAAACTGATCTATTGTATTTAATTTACAGAATAAAATGTGTGTAACCTAAAATTAGGGTGTGGCGGAAAGATAAAGTCATTTCAAAATAATTAAAAGTTGTAGGTAGTGCATAGAACTCTTAGGGGTCAGTTACTTGAGCACGCATAGCGGCCCGTTATGGCGCCACAGGTATAGAACTTAAGGGAAACGTTTTTGCAACAAAAAACCGTAATAATAGTTATCCGATATTATTTTGTAAAGTTATCTTGAACTTATTGACTAACCCTTGTAAATATAAATAAGTAATAATAACTGTTGTGGCAAACCCCCATTTTAGGCACCAAGCATTTGTTTCAGTTTAAAATATTTTAAAACAATCGTTAATTAAAAAAATTTGTTAGTCTATGAAAAATTATTTTAGATAATTGGGAGTTACAACATTCATTTCGTTATTTAATTCATTTATACATCTCTTGATGATCCTTAGGAAATTTAGCTCAAGTCTTAAAGACAATGTCATCTATGAAAATGTACTGTCCGTGGTGCTAAAGAACTTTGTTCAGTAAGTCTTATTCATCCAAAAGACTAGACGCAGCCTAGCCTAACTACTATGTTAGTTGTTGATGTTATACTCTCCATTGGTTCCACTTTGAAATATTATTTAAAGGGTAATTAAGGTCTCACCATTTCTTAAAGCTGCGATGCATATTTGTTCATCTTCTCTCGGAGTCGAACTTGTACCCTTTGGTTTTATTGTTATTTATTTTAATTCTATGTAAATTTGTATTCCAATAAATGTGATCAAAAATACTTAATTATTTAGAACTTAGTCTTAATGCAAAATGGTATCTAATTGTCAGATACAAGATATTCTCAATTAAAAAATAGTGTTTCAATACAAAATATACTGATAATATCAGTTCAATTGAATATACTTAATATCCATTTACTATTAAATGGACAATAATTTTCAATTTAAAATTCCATTTAAATAAAACCAGATACATGAAGGACAGTAGTAGCATGTTTTTCAGATGCTGTTCTCTCAACGTTCTCAATAACTTCTTGTCTGTGTATCGTAATTAAATATCATTTTATATTTGAAACAATTGCATTGTCCTTATTGTGTTATTATTTCCTAGAAATTCATCATCTGCCTTTCTAACTATGTACTCTTTTGTGTAGGTACGATATTGGAAAGTATGCAACAAAACGACAATAGAGGTAGTAGTAGAGGAATAACAAGAAAAAGTCTACAATTGGATTTAAAGACTAAAAACTCCATGGAAACCATAGCAAGTATGTCGTCAACAATAGCACCGTTGTCGTACTATCACACAACAGCAACGAATACAATATTGTTGACAACGAGTAGTACAGCAGCAGCACCAGCAACTCAAACAATAACATCAACAGTACCGATAAAATTGTTATTTTCGGAAAGAAAGTCAAAAAATGACACAAAAAATGACAACAACAAACAGGACAACCATTATAAGCGAGTAAAAAAGCTGATGAGAAGAAACCTACAAGTAGCAACCGACAACAATCATGAAATATTAAGGAGCAATACGATAACAGCTAGCAAAACAACAGCCTTACCGTCAACAACATCAACTACAGCAAAGGATGCAATAAATGAACAACGTAAACAAGAACAACAAACCAAGAACACAGCAACAGATTACAGTTATACACATAAATATGGCCGAGCTCAAGACCACCACCACAACACAAATAAAGCGGCAACTTATTCTACCAAATCTCTGCCTATGCAAGAAATATTTGCAAATGCCAAATACACAGGAGTAAATATACGAAATTCTTTAGAAACAACAAAATACGCCTCAAATCCCTTTGAATCTTACCACAAGGATCAGCAACAACAACAACAACAAGGACATATATTACAACAGCAGCCAACAACAACAACAAAAACAAGATCAAATAGCAGCACATATGAACTTTATAGTGATAACCCTGATGCCTCCTACAAAGACAATGTGTTCAGTATACGAGAACGAAATAATTATAAAGGTAGTGGTAGTGATCCAACAGCTCCAACAGCAACGATAACTATTAATAGCTCCAACAAGACTAAACGTCCAACAGCAAAAACTACAACAAAGCCAACGAGAGCATTGACAACAAAGGAAAACCGCATGTATGACAACAATAGTGCATTAACGTATTTAGCATACAAAAGTGCTGCTCTAAAGGCGTCTGCTGTTGCTTTCAAAACACTGAATAACAATTGGAATGTGTTTAGCAATAGAGCTACTGATGATGATGATGGTGTTGGTGGTGAGGGTGATGGTATTGGTATCGGAGGTGGTAATTTAAAACGAGATACATTAATGTCTTCAGCAGGCATGATATCAACGGCATTAGCAGCTGTTGACGACAAGAATTTTATGAAAAATAATACTCATACGTACAAACAACAACATACTTATGATTATGATGAAAATACTGTGAAGAATGCATTGAAAACACAACACAATTTTAAAAGCAATAATTCTTTAGCACATGCAATTTCAGCAATTAAACAAACGTCACAGACAACACCAACAACGGCAATAACGAAAACGAAAACAACATCAACTAGATTGGCTATAAATGAAACGTCATTAACATCAGCATCAGCATCAGTATCAGTAGCAACGTCATCTTTGCCATCATTACCATCGTTACCATTACCATCAAATGTATCAACAACATACTCTCTGAAACAAACAACAGCAGCAGTTGCAGCAACAAAAGAAATTTCCACAACAGCAACGTCAAGGACTACATTGAAGACTACAACAAAAACAACAAAACGTCGTAAAATAGCAACAACCACGTTGAAACCACCACCCACTATTGATGACTATCAAACAGTGACTAGTCAAGCAGGAACTCATGCCTATTTACCTTGTAATGTAAGTATTTCATTGAAAATTATGTTAAAAGGGTTTACATGTCAATTGAAAGGAAACTAAGAAGACAGTTACATTCGATTAAGACAGCCTATAGGTATTGTAACAAAACTAAGGGTAATTATAGATCAATTTGCGAGAAATTAATTGCAATTAATGAAGATTAAGAGCATAAGAGTCGATTTATCTTCGATTCGATTTTATTAAGGATACATACTCAAGATTTTTATATAATAATTGTAACGGTTTCTAGTATGGTGGGACTGCCATGATGTGTAGGTAGATTGAGATTTTTTTCTTAACTGTAGTGTTAAGGAACGTCTCTTATTGTATCCTTCTCCTTCCAAAGAAGTGAAGTAATGTGACATTTTTTAGGGAATGGCCCCTATTTATTCAGTGCATTAAGTTGGAATTAGGAAAAGGTTTTTTTTCTTAAGTGTAGTGTTAAGGAACGTCTCTTATTGTATCCTTCTCCTTCTAAAGAAGTGAAGTAATGTGACATTTTTTAGGGAATGGCCCCTATTTATTCAGTGCATTAAGTTGGAATTAGGAAAAGGGGTTACGGAAGCGTTGAAAGAGGGAGTAATATTCGTGGGTACTATATTTAACTATATATTTATATTATAAATAATAGAAAATACTTCTGCGGGAAAACAGTTCTACATTGTGCGATCCACTCGCCAATCGACAATTAACGGATGTGCATAAATATACGTGGTTTTCGAGAACAAATCTCTTTATTTCCCTCAAGCATATCTCACTAAAGCAGCGTTGTAACAGAGTACAACAAGTCACATTGCAACGGTGAAATGACTCAATACCTCACTGTCATTAATAAGAATCTTAGCCCTCTCCTAAAAGAAGAAGACTTAAATAGACTTTAAGGCCCCGGGCCGTAGATGAGAGTTGTATTAAATTTTCGGTAGGAGGATATAAGTGGTGAAAATAGTAAAGAGATCAGATGGAGTGAAGAATTTCTAGCATCGTCCTAAGAAACCGAGACATTTGAATTCTTCTTTCGATAATTGAAAAATATGCCTGTTATAGTAACCAACACATTGAATTTTCATGCCCCGAACATAAAAAATTCTTCTGACTCCTCAATATTTATAACATCCTGGGTTACAGATGACGTAATATTACTGTCGCCCTCATGAGTTACCAAACAATGTTGGTGCTGTCGCGTATTAAAATCGACACTATTCGTAGGACCATATTCGGAGATTAACTGTAGGTCCGATGTGAGTGAGTAATTCATATTCACACAAAAGCACAGTCTACGATTGAAAGTAAATGAACAGCCAATATTACTGGCATCTGTAATAGAGTGAGTACGGTTAAAAGTGGAAGAGAGGAGTTTATTAATAAAAATAAAATAGAGTTTTAGAAAGAACAGAACTTTGCGGTACCACGGAATTCAGATAGAACTCGTCTAAAGGTGTTTGTTCTTAAAATTTCAAAAGAGTTCATGTTTGTGTATTTTACGGAGCCCTAGAGCATTGGGACCAGCCGAAACTAATATTTAGATGGGAAATATTCTTCCAGATATGTGACCTTTACCACTATTCATCTTTTATGAAAAACTAAATTTTACACTCTAATAATACTAATACTCTACAAGACGCTCATCCTCCGCGTGCCTCTTTATGGCGCATTGGCATGAACTCTATTAAGCACTGATGCAGCAGTCTTGAGAGTATCCGAGAGAAAAGTCCTACGTAAAATCTTCGATCCAGTGTGAGTTGGCGATGATTTCCGCATCCTATCCAGCAGTGAGCTATATGAGCTTCTCAACGACATAGACATTGTGCAGCGTATTAACATCCAGCGGCTGCGCTGGCTCGGCCATGTCATTCGAATGGACAAGGATGCTCCGGCCAGGTGTATATTTGATGCGGGGATATGAGGAAGTCAGCGAAGAGGACGACCTTGTTTGCGTTCGTCGGACTAAATCGAGGTGTGATGTAAAAAGCAGAGGCGTCTAGAAGGATGTGTTAAGGCAGGCCGAAATCCGTTAATAGGGGTTGTTAATGGCCAATTAAGTAACTAAGTGCTATGTCGTCCTCTTGGAAATGGCTCTATATCTTGCTTAATCGTACTCAAGAAATATAAAAAAAAAGTTTTTTTTTGTTCTACTCAACACAAATGCACAATTGTGACTATGTAGTTAAGCAGTTGTAAAACATTTATTTGTTTTTTGTCGCATAGTATTACAAAAGCAGGAGCATGAAGGATTTTAATCTATCTCAACTGCTATTCATAGACATCACCAGTCAAAACTTAACAACATCGAAGCGTAAGTTGTATATTGTCTCAGAGTAAACATTCGAGCAGGTAAACTGTGAGAATCAACACGCAATAATTAGCATTTCGTGATATTGTTTGAAACAAAAAAAAGTTGTTGCTTGCAATAATCTTTTAAATTTAAATTTTCCAATTTTCCCGTTTTTCTGGTGAAATTTTAATAAATCCACAAAACCTTTAACATTATTCGCAATTTATATGTATGCGGATATTTCATTTACTGATGAACTTAATATACTTCTGATAAAATGTTCAAATTAAATGTTTTAACATAAAAACAGATATGGGGTTTTTTGTGAAAATCTTCTTTATTTTTTTTTGTTTTTGTTGAATTAATATTTATTAACATGATTTTAACATTTTCAATGTATCAGTATCACGCTAAATAAGTCAAACTATGTGTTTAAATGGGAGCAATTTTGCTTTTTTACATTTATTTCATGTTTAAAATTTATTTTTAATAAAGTCACGTACATAATTTTGTATATTATCGAGTTCATAATAAATTCTTTAAATTCATTCAGAAAATTCCAATTTAAGGGTTTTTTTCTTGTTTTAGAAAAAAAGGAGGGTATAATGGCCCAGCCTTTTTTTGGTTATTTAATATGGTTTGGGACTTTACACAATTGGCCAATATCCAGCGAAAATTTTTGGCTAAAACTCCATAGTCTAGTATACATATGTATGTATGTTTTGAAGTTAAACTTATTAGTAGCAACAAAGTATTCTACATTTATGATGATGTTTGTAACCAAATAAAGCCGAAAACTAGATTTTCTCTTTTATGTAAATGACAAAATCATGTATTACACGGTACAAACACTCGTTTGCGGTTAAAGAACACGTCAAATAGCCTAAATAATGTAATTTTATTAAGTTGTTTTCAATAGGCATACATTTGGCTGAAAGGAGAGAAAATGCATGTTTTAGTAGTTTTTAGTAAGCATGACATGGAGTATAATTTTCAATCAATTTCATTGTCATATTGGTAAACGCCTCAAACAACATATTGGCTGCAGTAGATATTTTTGAAAGAAAAGAAAGAAAATAAATTCTCAAACCGTATTAAAAAGTACATCACTATGATAATATATTAGCCGAAAAAAAACAATCAAACAATTCTTAGTACAACTGTATATAGCTTTCCATTTTCCCTTGTGTCTGTTTCTATTTGGGAAAAGAACTTCAAAAAAATTATCTGAGATTGTTCCGAGAGATTGTTATTACCACATTCATGAATAATACGAATATAAATCCTACTTTCATGTGTTATTTATTTACTAATTACAATACAATTACAAATTATATTTAATTATTACAAGCTGAGTAACTTATTCCTTATGTTCGGTATAGTGTAACAGACCAGAGTGTCTGCTGGGAATTGAATCCGGGACCCTCATGCGAATAGTTTAGCACACTACGCACCAACTACATCGAACTTAGTAATTAATTTTGAATGATTGATGGCAAAATGAATTTAAAAAAAAATGAAAATAATTTTGCAGTTTACAGACAACACAATCAGTTTTACTGGAATTTTGTTTAAAGTTTTACTTGTACACTTTTTTACTCGTATTATCCTACGTCTTCGCTCTAAAAGTGAACAAATTTAATACAAGTTCAATTACACAGAGCATTCAGTCGTAGGCAATTTGCCTTTGAAGCCATTACCCCAGCTAGTTTGAATGCATAATTTCTTTTGTTAATTTATTCAGAAGATACCGGAATTACTCGGAGAGGGCTTGAAATACAAATCGAATCAGATTAGTTTAAAACCCGGAACAAAGGGAACAAATTTTCAGCATGTTTTTGAAATTTTAAATACTAAGAGGTGCCATCTGCAGTTTAGTGGGTAGTGTGTTGTTTTAATAGGTGAGGACCTGTGGTTCAAACCCCTGCTTAGGCAAAACGAAGTCTTGCTCAGTGACTTCCTCCCATCAGCCTTCTGGTAAAAACTAAATAAATTTGACCTGAAAAGTATCTAAAATCTATAGTTTGTGGATTCCACCAATCATGAGTAAAATTAACAAACACAACATGAATAGTGCGAGAGGCTAGGTTGTGTTCACGGCTAATAACTAATTAAGTAAGTATGTAAGAGGTTTCATTTCTTCCAAGTAATTTTAATTCTTGCTACCAAAAGGGAATAACATCGCAGATAATTCATGAAGAACCACAACTTAAGAAAGAGAAAAAAGAAAGTTCCTCACCACTACATTAAATAAATGTCTAGCGGGACCATTTCCCTTGGTCCCGAATTATGACAAACCTATAATTGTAGGACACTTGATTAAAGAAAATGAAATAAAGTCAAGAAATAATGACAAAAGTTAAGTCAGTAATATAAGTAGGGCTGTGATGTGGCAGCTCTGTGTTCTTTAAGGGAGCAAAAAGAAATTAAAAAACATTTCAGGCCGTATATTAAATTGTTTGCCTTGACAAACAATGCTTAACGTTTGACTATAAATACGGTGCTGTAGGCTAATTAAAAAAAAAAGAAAATTTAATTTCTGTTTGATTTAGTAAGTAAAAGATTGAATGTACCATATATTCTCCTTTTTCATTTTACATTTTTCATTTTCAAACATAAATACTGTAGGGTGCAAATACAAAAAAAAAAACATTATTTTTCTGTCATAAATTCTTCAAATAGTGGTACAGTAAACCGTATATTTAACGATCAACAGTGCAGCGTTATTCAAAAACTTGGCAAGTGATTTGTAAAATGGGAAGAAAAAAAAAAAACAAACAAAAAAAACGTTTAAGTACTTATTTGCTAATAACTAAAGGAATGTTTATGCCATTACTGAACCAAAATAAATAGCGTCTGCAGTGAAATAATGTAGAGGACATAAACTGATAAGAATATTTTCTTGGGAGATGCTCACATACAGGGAATGCGGTGAAAACTTCTGTAGAAATTCTTGTTGAAAGTAACCGCAATAAAGAAAAGTGTTTTTAATTTGAAATTAGCTTTGTTACAGCATTTGTAAATCTATGGGGTATAGAATGTAATGAGGTATGAAGCAAATATAAACATCAAAGGGTGACTTTTTTGGTATACACATTGGACACTATAGGATTTTGTTTAGATTGTTACCGCCACAAATTTGACAATTCTGTTTATGTATATAGAAACAAGCCTCATCTCTGAAGATACACTTTCGTTGAAAATTAGTGTCAGTTGGCATTTGCTGTAGTGCCCATTCAATCAACACATTTCGTTGCCTTCCAATCATGTCTATCCGGCCATAGTGATTTGGCAAAACAGGCAGAGTCAATGACATTTAATTTGATAGATGAAGCTGCAACAAGATTACCCTTGTCCACTGCCAAAGTTCGATAATCCTTGTTTGAAATCGCTTTACAACCACACTGCATACCGAGGACAGTAGTTTCTCTCTCTAACTGCCTTGGGGGAGCACCCTATGAATTCAACAGCATGGCAGCTTTCCTAATATCGCCATTGGGTTTTCACAGAGTGTATCCAATACACAATGGGTCAATTGTACAATGGGTCAATTTCGACCTCCGGGTATTGTACTTGTCTTAACGGACAAGTACACGTCCTCTAACCTATCCAATACAGATGTATCTATGCCGCAGAATTTTCGCTTTAAATGAAGTTTTGTTTCTTTTCAGACAGAAGTAATAGCTTGGGAGATTAAATATAGATTTACTTTCTATTTATATGAATTCAGGTTACAAATAAGGATCAAGTGAAATAAGATTTGATTCGTTGCATCGAAGAAGAACTCTCTTAATTTGTGTCCTTGTGCAACAGGATTATTCAACTCTCCATATATCCTAACCAGATATATGTTCTGTGACTTTAAAACTGTGTTATAAGGTATATTGGTATTGTGTAAGAATTCTATAATATCTTTTGTTTTCCATTTTGAACTCTGCAGATAGAATTGAAAAAGGTTCATCCTAATATTATTATAAATTCCTTATTTAAGAATTTTCTTTGTTTTGTTTTCTTTTTTTGTTGTTGAGATTTTGATGCCTTTTTATAAAAATAAAAATGTTTAAGTATATAACTGTGTGGTATATATATAAGTATGTATATGTGTATGGGATAACATGCCACAGAGTTTTTCCCTTAAATGTTAAACCACATACATTTAACAGAAGAAAACTGACTCAAAATGAGCAAAGGAATGCAAAAATATTACATTTGGGAGTGGGACATGCTCCATACTGAAGGGGGAGGAAATAAAACTTTAATAAATAAATCTGCCATGAAAATGCATTTTACCAAAAAAACAACAACACATAAAGGAGCAAACTTTTCTTTAGCATATCCTTTAACAAAAAAAAATAAAAGAAGAAAGAAAAAGAAACACGATGATGACGATGCTGTTGCCATTATTTTTACTTTCCTTCTTTTTATTGTTGTTGTTTTTGTCGTTATTTTTTATTTTTTTTTTATTTCCCTACATTATTCTACCATGCAACTAATAATTTTGCATATTGCCATCTACTTTCGCTTGTTGTAATGGTAGTTTTGTATGTTTTACAGAATTTTTTGTTCCTTCTGCTCATCCTTTTTGCAACCAGCATTATTTGGGTCAATGTGATGCAATGCTTTATGAAATGAATGGCAATATACATATGGAGATCTTTATTATTTACAATAACGTAGGCGTCTATTATATAAAGTTAAAATAAGACAGAGTTCTTTATTATTTTAAATTATGTAGGCGTAAGTGCACAGCTTAAAGAAAAAACGTGGCGTCGCGAATAATCGAGAAGTTTTTATTGCCTTGCCGGATTGTTTTGTCCTTACGGCTAATTTTCAATATCAACCGCTGCTATTATTGGTCGGGCTGCCACAGTACTCCCCTCTGAGAGGTGACATGATGGTGCGTATTAACGTTGCTGATGTTAGTTTCCGAAGCACAAAATGCTGGTTTCAAACGATCAATGGAAACTTTACTTTCTTTTCCACCAATGTTTATAATGTAATATTTTGACGTCCGTTTAACTACTTTAAATGGGCCGCTGTATGGAGGCGTTAAAGAAGGGCGCACCGAATCGTCTCGGACAAATACCAACTCGCACGACTTCAGATTTGGATGTATAAAAATTTTATTGTTGCAGTGCCAGGCCGCATCTACTGGTCGCAAATTCTCCATAGTATGTCTAAGTTGTTGTATCAGCTCTGCTTCAGAATTACAAGAGTTTTCTATTAAAAAATCGCCAGGTAGACGTAGTGTAGCACCGTAGACTAGTTCCGCAGGAGTTGCTCGAATGTCCTCTTTGTACGTGCATCGCAGACCCAACAAAATTATTGGTAAATATGTTGTCCACTCGTTAACGTTGTGGCATAAAATCGCTGATTTTAAAGTGCGATGCCATCGCTCTATCATGCCATTTGATTGCGGGTGGTATGACGTAGTTTTCAGATGATGTACCCCAAGTATGCGTAAAAGTTCCTTAAATAGGGTGCTTTCGAACTGGCGACCTAAGTCGGTCGTAATGTCAATTGGAATACCGAAACGAGATACCCATTCTTTTATAAGAGTTTTTGCTACGGTTTTTGCAGTCATATCCGGCATCGGGAACGCTTCAGGCCATCGAGTAAATCGATCCACAACTGTTAAACAGTATCGATTGCCTTCCGACAGAGGAAAAGGCCCGACAATGTCGATGTTCAAATGCGCAAATCGTTGGCTTGGTATACTACGACGCACGAAAGCAGTCTGGGTATGTCGTGTTATCTTATTTCGTTGACAATGCAAGCAATTTCGTGCAAAAATTTTGCTATCCTTCTGTATACCCGGCCAAACAAATCTCTCAGTCATTAATTTGGCTGTAGCGCGTGTACCCGGGTGTGACAAATCATGTGTTAGATGCAGAAACTTCTGACGTAGTCCCTTGGTGATGAAAGGACGTACGCGATCGAAAGATGTATCGCAATATATTGGTTTTGAGGCATTAGGAAGGATAAAGGGTTTGAGTATCAATGAATTTTTCGTACTTGAATTCAATAAGGATTGAAATTCTTCATCCGTTGACTGAGCTGTAGCCAATTCGTCATAGTTGATTCCTACTGTGTTAATTGCCTCAACTCTCGATAGCAAATCAGCTGCAATGTTTCTTTTACCCTCAACATGACGTATATCTGTAGTTATTTGCGCAATAAAATCCAACTGCCTCGCTTGTCTATCCGATGCTCTCTCTGGTTTTTGTTTAAATGCGTACACTAATGGCTTGTGGTCCGTATAAATATGGCAAACACGCCCTTCAACCATGTATCTAAAATGACGTACTGCCATGTAGACCGCTGTCAATTCTCTATCATATGTACTGTATCGCATTTCTGCTAATGAAAATTTTTTTGAAAAATATGCGAGAGGCTGTATCACGTTTCCAACAATTTGGTTTAACACAGCCCCAGCAGCGTAGTTCGAAGCGTCGACCCACAACGAAAGCTCGGCTTCTGGAATTGGGTGAGCTAGCATAGTACAGTTTGCAAGTTGTATTTTGCATCTCTCGAAAGCGTCTGTCGTGTCGCTGGTCCAATTTAATACTGTCGTATCATTTCGTTTGTTGCCGTCGATCATATTAAACAATATTTGCTGAATGTCAATTGCCTTAGGTAAAAAACGCCTATAGAAATTGAGCATGGCTAAAAATTTCTTTAGATCTTTTACCATCTTGGGCCGAGGAAACTTAAGTAGCGCATCAACTTTTTCAGGTAAGGGCCGGATACCATCCTTTGTTACTAAATGCCCTAAGAATTTCAGTTCGGCTACGCCGAATTCCGATTTGGAGACGTTGATTGTCAAATTATGATCTCTAAATCGATGAAAAACGGTAGTGAGATGTTTTATGTGCTCATCCTTTGAAGGTGATGCAATAATAACATCGTCTAGATACGCAAAGGCGAATGGTAAGCCTCTTAGCACCTCGTGAATTAAGCGTTGAAATGTTTGGGCTGCGTTTTTAAGCCCAAAAGTCATATGCGTGAATTCGAAAAGTCCAAAGGGCGTTGTAATGGCAGTCTTCGGTATGTCGTCGGGATGTATTGGAACCTGATGAAACGCCTTCTGCAAGTCTATTTTTGAAAAAATAGAATTTCCGACCAATACCATTGAAAAGTCTTGTAGATACGGAAGTGGATAACGATCATGCACTGTGATAGCATTAAGCGCGCGATAATCACCGCACGGTCTCCACGTTCCATCAGGTTTTCGAACCATATGAAGCGGGCTGGCCCAATTACTACTCGACGGGCGACAAATCCCAAGTTTTATCAATGACTCAAATTCATTACGTGCAGCTGTTAGCTTTTCTGGTGACAGCCGTCGTGGGCGCGCAAATACAGGTTGACCAGTGGTCTCTATTCTATGAGTTATGGTTGTTTTAGAAACTGCGCCCGGTTGGGCCGGACGAGTAATCTCGGCAAACTGTTTAAGAATGTCCGCATATTGGATTTTTGTATCAAATGTTTTGATTGATAAGTTAGCTGTTGTGTCGATTACGCAATTTGTTTTCAAAGCTGTCAAACGGTCCAGTAAACATTTGTTTTTCAAGTCAACCAATAAATCGTAGTGTGCAAGAAAGTCTGCCCCAATAATTGCCTGATTAACATCTGCGATTAAAAATTTCCAAACAAAATCACGCCTTAAATTTAAATTTAATTTAAGTAATACATCACCGTATACTGAAATTGTAGATCCATTAGCTGCGAACAGTTGCAAATCCGATGGTTTTAAGCTGGCTGACTGCAATACCTTTGGAATGACTGACACATCCGCGCCAGTATCAATTAAAAAATTTATTTTTGCTGACGTATCGTAAATACGTAGCCGATACGATTGCATATTTTTAGGATGGTCAGAAATTTGAGATATTGCATCGTACCTTTTTTGTCATTGTCTTACTGCCGTCGTTGAGTGAGAAGAAAAGCTGCATGGTTGTCGACATCTCGTGGCGTTAGCACCAAATTTTGTATGGTACCAGCAAAAGCCATTGCCTCTATTTGGACTGCGTGAACGAGAACGATTTCTGTAGCTGTTATTGAGCAGAATTTTTTGTACATCGCGAGTCAGTTGCGCTACTTGATTCTGTAGGCTTTGCACCTCTGCTGACGGCGTTGCAATCTCCCTTATGTGGTTTTGTTGCACTTGCATTGAGTCCATAATAGAATCCGCTATTTTAATTTTTTCTAGTACATCGACGTTAGCGGCGATGATTGAAGGCTGAATATGTGTTGGCAGGCGACTTACCCACAAATCTCGCAAGATGGTTTGACTTAAGGAATTCCCTGCTATGCGTTTCATTTCGCCATAAAGTTCACTGGGCTTCTGATCGCCTAATGGCATATCAGTTAGGACACGCTGAACTCTGCGTTGTTCACTATCAGTGAAGTGTTCGATCAGGGTACGTTTGATGTAATCGTATTTCTTTGTTGGTGGTGCTGAGTCAATAATGGGGCGTAGTTGCAATAGCTTTGCTGGTGATATAGATGCGCATATTGTGTTAAATTTTTTTAAGTCAGATGTTATACCAGAGGCTTCAAACCAAAATTCAATAGCATAAAAGAATGCCTCAACGCCTGTTTCGGTCAAAGTTGGCATTGGAATTTTTAATGAAGCAACTACGTCCATTGCCGGTGGAGTTGCTGGTTGCTCTACTTTTGGCTCCACTACAGTGTCTGCTGTGTTTGTTTGCGACATATTCAAAGTCGGGGTCACCAATTATGGAGATCTTTATTATTTACAATAACGTAGGCGTCTATTATATAAAGTTAAAATAAGACAGAGTTCTTTATTATTTTAAATTATGTAGGCGTAAGTGCACAGCTTAAAGAAAAAACGTGGCGTCGCGAATAATCGAGAAGTTTTTATTGCCTTGCCGGATTGTTTTGTCCTTACGGCTAATTTTCAATATCAACCGCTGCTATTATTGGTCGGGCTGCCACATACATATATACTCGTGTACATACACATACCCACACAAGGCAGACACTACTCTATATTTGTTGAAATATATTAAAAAAAAAATAAGGAACATCACAGGAGTTAGGGAACGGCACAGAGTTGGAGTAACGATAGTGAAACTATAAAACATTTCTTTTTTTTATTAATTTTTTTTGTTGCTTTCCTTTTTATATTTTAAATTGAGAGCCAATAAAAAGAGAAGTTACTTTCCAAACAACTAATTGATATTAACTAGATTCTGTAGCATAGTCTGACCATGCCATGAAATCGATTTAAAGTAGCATTTTTGAATATTAAAAATAAATTTATTTTATTATCTTTGACAAAGTGAATTATTTTTGCCTTATTCATTAGCTAGACTGCAAGATGAGTGCACAAAATTATAATGACTGGGATGGCATAAATGAAAAATAAGTATCCATAATGCTGGTTACGAAAGAGAATACTTGATTATTTAAAATTATATTATAATATTAAATTTGGATAAATTATTACCAAAGATTACGGTCTTTTGTGGTACATAATCGAAATATTTATGAGTGAACAGTTGTAAAACTGATATGTTTTGTTAAAATTAAAGTATTTCTCTGTAATAAAGTATTTCTTTATTTTAAAATAAAAACTGCAATAAATCGATTGTCGAAAACGCTGTGTAGCAGGTGGCACCATCATGCTTTAACCACTTATCGCCCAGGTTCATGTCATCCAGTTGAGGTCACAAGATATTCGCTATCATGTTGCTGTATTGAAATCCAATCACTGTCACTACCTTTTTAACCACGTCTTCAAAAAATTAAAGCCTAACCACAACGCCTGACCGCACCTGACAGTTGTGCCTGCATTTGTTTCTCATGGATTGCGTGATCATTTTCTGAGCTCTTAATTTGACAATCATCTGCATTCACTTATCTATTCAGATGGGCTTTATTAGAGAAGAAGATTTTTTTCGAAAAGTTGACATTGAATTCATATTGCTCCATTACCCAGTGAAAGAATTGCTAGCGTTTGTCATGGACAGTTGTCTTGAAATCCTGAATAAGCTGAATTTTATACGTGACACTACTGCACTGCTTTATCACAAGAAGTATAGCCTTGATTTACAGACAATAAAGGTCATAGATTAATCATCATCACTTTGGGTTATATCTTTTCACGTTTCAGACTTCGATATATGTAAATGCAGTTATAGAGGAACCTACAGGCCATTGTTGAAAAGCAAAAAAGCTTTCCAAGAGTTTTTTTTTTTAACAAAATTACCTTGTCATCCGGGTGAAACCCTAAACTATGATCCAACAGATCTAAAAAAGTACCGAAGATCAGACCTCAAAATTTCAATTATATCCTCAAGTGCTTTAAAACAGCTTCTACCTTTTATCAGATGCCTGTGTAATTGCTTTTTAAGTGTTTTGCTTTACGTAACCAGAAAAAATAAAATTCAATTTTTGATGAAAAGTTGTCCGCCTTGTGGTCAATATTCAGGTCAGTTATAGCTTTTACTACAGAAATTTTCACTAACGTTAGCAGCTGATTCTACACTTGTTTATATTATGTTATCTGTAAAAAACCGCCAATTAATACACAATTCCGTTGCACGTTGTCTATGGCAATCTCTAGCCACAGCTGTGATATTCTCATTAGAACGGCTTCTATTAGACCGTGAGATTATCTCGTATTGTACTATACACTCCTTTGCAAATAACACATGCACAAATCATAGCATCATATAGTATCGGATGATAATTTATGCAACACAACACTTTGTATCCTAGATATAAAGTTAAACACTTTTTTGTTTCCAAATGTGTGAAATGATTGATATATCAACTTAATATGTTTGATTTATGAATTAATTTTTAATATTTCATTTATATATCGTAATTAAAATGTAAAATTTTATTATTTACAAATCACTTTATTTAACTTCTGTTCAAATTTCCACAATAAATACAATTTCAGGTTAAACAATTGGTTAAGAAGCCCATATCATGGCTACGTGTACGTGATGGCCATATATTAACAGTTGATCAAACAACATTTATAGCCGATCAGAGATTTCAATCGATATTTACCGACCAATCCGGAAAGATGGTCACTACAAATAAAATATGTACAACTGAAAGATGCTGGCATATATGAATGCCAAGTATCTACCGAGCCAAAG